>ONZH01026668.1:0-504949 GCA_900303285.1 Rhinella marina
GTTATTGTTTTTGCTATTTTTGATATATATTGTGTAATCAATAAACTAGAGGTGATTTTATATTTATTCTCTTTTGTCTTCCCTCTTGGGTGTGGTAGACTATTTGTGGTTTCTAGTTGCAATGAGCTGCCCTATATTATTTGTTTCTGAGGCTTTTTGTGGATTATTACAGATAGTGTAAGGATAGGATTTGGCTAGGCAGGGCTAGTTGTTCTGTTGAAAAGACCCAACATTACATGTGCAGGACAATGTATGTTTCTCCTATGTACCTGACATTTATTGCGTTTCTTTCTGCCGCTAATCACGGTGACATTACATGTGCAGGACAATGTATGTTTCTCCTATGTACCTAACATTTATTGCGTTTCTTTCTGCCGCTAATAACGGTGACATTACATGTGCAGGACAATGTATGTTTCTTCTATATACCTGACATTTATTGTGTTTCTTTCTGCCGCTAATCACGCTGACATTACATGTGCAGGAAAATGTATGTTTCTCTTATGTACCTGACATTTATTGCGTTTATTTCTGCCGCTAATCACGGTGATATTACATGTGCCGGACAAAGTATGTTTCTCCTATATAACTGACATTTATTGTGTTTCTGCTGCTAATCACGGTGGCATTACATGTGCAGGACAAAGTATGTTTCTCCTATATACCTGACATTTATTGCGTTTCTTTCTGCCGCTAATCACAGTGACATTACATGTGCAGGACAATGTATGTTTCTCCTATGTACCTGACATTTATTGCGTTTCTTCCTGCCGCTAATAACGGTGACATTACATGTGCAGGACAATGTATGTTTCTCCTATATACCTGACATTTATTGCGTTTCTTTCTGCCGCTAATCACGGTGACATTACATGTGCAGGACAATGTATGCTTCTCCTATGTACCTAACATTTATTGCATTTCTTTCTGCCGCTAATCATGGTGACATTACATGTGCAGGACAAAGTATGTTTCTCCTATATACCTGACATTTATTGTGTTTTTTTCTGCCGCTAATCACGGTGACATTACATGTGCAGGACAATGTATGTTTCTCCTATATACCTGACATTTATTGCGTTTTTTTCTGCCGGTAATCACGGCGACATTATTTATGTCGCCTTCAATAGCCACAGAAAAAAATACACTGGATTTCTGTTATTTGGGATACACAAATGTTAGACAGCAGACGCTGAAAAGGAGGTGTTAAGGTCAGGCAACCTTGCATAATTTTTAACCCACCACAAAAATAATATATTGCAGCCAGATATAACAATGGACTTTTGTGTCTTTTGAACAGAACAACTAGCCCTGCCTAGCCAAATCCTATCCCTACACTATATTTGCCTCCTTGCGCAAATGTTATACAGTAGACGCAAAAGAGGTACTGCGGCCGTAATTAACGGTAGAAAAAATAGCAACGGAGGTCAGGTATATAGACTACAGAAAGGTTCTAATGCACACACTGTGCACGTGGTGTTAGTGTCAGGCACACTTGCGTTGTTTTTGCCCCAAAATAAAAAAAAAGCAGCCAGATATGACAATGGACTTTTGTGTCTTTTGAACAGAACAACTAGCCCTGCCTAGCCAAATCCTATCCCTACACTATATGTGCCTCCTTGCGCAAATGTTATACAGCAGACGCAAAAGAGGTACTGCGGACTTAATTAACAGCAGAAAAAATAGCAATGGATGTCAGGTATATAGTATACAGAGAGTAATACACCATGCACCAGCTGCGCAAGGTGGCCTGACATTAACGCCACCTGCGCAGCTGGTGCATGGTGTATTACTCTCTGTATACTATATACCTGACATCCTTTGCTAATTTTTAACCCCTTAAAAAAATATATATATATATATATATATATATATATATATATATATATATATTGCAGCAAGATATAATAGCCCTTAAAAGGGCTTTTGGGTCTTTTCAAAAGAAATACTATCCCTGCCTAGCGTTCTTCTCTCCCTACACTATCTGTCCCTCCTTGCAGCAGCTCTCCCTGACTCGGTATGAGCTGGTCACATGTCACCGGGTGCTATATAGCACCCGATGACACGTTCCCCGGCCATCCAATCAGTGTAATGCCAGTAGCCAACATTACAGTGAATGCCAGTACCTCCGTGCACGCTAATTAGCGTGCGGGGAGGGGACTTGAGCATGGCGCTGTTCGGCCGAATACCATGTTTGGCCGAACATTTTCGCTCAACACTAGTCTCTACAGATCTGCTTGGTCTCTCTCACTAGCTAGAACCAGTAAAAAAGCTTTAATCCATTTGCTGCCAGTGTATCTAACCTGTGCCTGTTCACCGCATCTTGTTCTTGTGCTGCCTGCCCTGACCATGGATTTGCACAAATTCTGCTCAAAGTCAAATTGGTTCATTGACACAGTGGTACCACAGCCATTGCTGTAAAAAGCTCCATTAATATATATATAGTTTATACTTTGTCAATCACAGTCCAATTGCATTAAGTTTTCCAGGTATTTTTCTTTTATTTTATATTAGTGTATATAACACTGGATACTACATTTACAGTAGGTGATGACCACAGCATATCTACAGTATTCCGGTTACCATAAATTTAACTTATGTTTTAGACTAATTCATCATCAATCATTACCTAATATAATGTAAATTTCACATATTTACTGTTCAGTAGTAATAAAAGATGTTTTCTTCCACTGCTACTCACTGTGTTTTCTTATAAATTACCATGGCATCGACCTGTAATTCAGGCCACCCTCAAAACAAGGACTTAAAAGCCCACCTCCAGGTCACTCTAAGCCACGCCCCATTTGAGTCAGGTCACACCCCCTCCCACTCCGCAGCTGACCGGGATTGAAAAAATGAAGGTAAAAAGCAACTTCTGTCAGCTGCAGGGGTGGGAGGGAGGGTGACTTTCTCCCTGCAACTCATGCTTAGACTGCACAATGCTGCTGTCTGAGAATAAGCTGTATGGCTTCATGCTTAGGGGTGTGGCTTCATGGGGACAGGGGCATGGCTTCACATTTGGGGGTGTGGCCGGTGAGGTCCAGCTTTCTGGGGTGAAGCCAGGGGCCCCCTAGCTGCTTTGGAGGTCACAGTTAAAGGGAAGGTTGCTGTGGATGTTACTGTTAAGGGGGCAGGCTGCTGTGGAGGTCACTGTTAAAGGGGCGGACACTGTAGAGGTCACTGTTAAAAGGAGGAGGGGACTGTGGAGGCCACTATTAAAGGGGCAGCGGGGTAATGTGAAGTCACTGTTAAGGGAGCGGAGTACTGTGACATTCACTGTTAAAGGGGCAGTCGCTGTGGAGGTCTCTGTCAAGGGGGCCAGGAATGGTGGAGATTAGTTAAGGGGACTGTAACTTATGGTCAGTGTTAAGGGGTGGGTGCTGTAGAGGTCACTGTTAAGGGGGCGGGCTGCTGTGAAAGTCAAAGTTAAGGGTGTGGACTGCTGTGGAGGTCCCATTTTAAGTAGACGGGGCCTGGGGGGGGTCATTGTTAAGGAGTCGGGGTGGTGTAGAGGTCACTCTCGATATCTTTTAACGACACATACAAAAACATTAAATGAAATAGATGAAATCGGGTCCTTCTGCTAGTCAGAAATATACCACCGATTAGTATAAAAGCATACTGCAGTATATGATTTTTATAAAAAAAAATGAATTAATAAAAATAAGTTGATACATTCACTTTGTAATGCCAGCAGTCCTTGCCCACTGGTATCTCCCCGCTCCTGGCGATCACAGCTGCCTAAGTACTCACGCTCCCCTCCGGTTCATGCTGTGTGCTCCTACATGCTATCCTCACCTGCTTCCTGCTGCTCGCTCCCTTATGTTGTATGCTACCCCTGGGTCTAAAAGGGTGCACAGGCTAATCTTTCCCCATCCAATTGCAGCGTTCCCTGGGGAATATAGGGTGCCTTTTCCTATGGTAAAGTGCCTGAGCTTTAGGTCCCTAGCTTGTCAGCAGGTCTGTTACTACACTAAGCTGCCCACAGTGGGAACAGCATATGGAAGTTGACAGGTTCCTTTTAAGTATATTATCATATTGTACCCACTTGGGCAAAACACATACTGGTCAATGTGAACATATGCCATAGACTTAGGCTGTTTATTTAGCTTTCTAATACATAGTTTATGCAGTTTTGTAATATATATCCCAATGGTAAACATACACTTTAAAATACAGTGTATTATAATGATTTTTCTAGCAGTTTGAGGATATTTTAAGTATTACATTTCTGGGCACTTGCAGCTACTGAATTCTTGCAAATATGTGACCACGAAGACAAACATTTAGAATAATGACATATTCAAAAAACTAGTGTAGCGAAATCCTAGCAGACACTTCAATTCATATGCTTATTTATTCATAAAGTATATATCCATACAGAGAGCACAGAGAGGATACGTTTCGGCCTGTCCAGCCTTCATCAACTCAATCACAGTAACTGAATTACAAAGTTTAAATCTTAGTCAGGCAGACATGTGCTATGACGTCAGACGCCCACATAGGGCAGTACCATCAAAATCTCAATATACCAACACAAACAACTAAAATAAAAAATGTACCAGAAATACCACGTAGTGCTGTAATATTCTATATAATCTCGAAGTAGCAGTCTGTAAGGTCTCCTCCTCTCCTTTGTCTCTTAACCTGTTCCAATACTTGGAACCTTAATTCTGAGATGGAATGACGTTGCTGGTGAAAGTGATATGGTAGTGGCAAAAGCAAATTCTTAGTACGTATAGTCGACTTATGTTTACATATGCGATCTCTTATTGATTGAATCATTTCACCTATGTACACCAAGCCACATGGGCACTTGATAAGGTATATAACATTGGTGGAATCGCAAGTAAAAAAAACTTTTACTTTAAATACTTTGCCAGAATGAGGATGGTAAAAATTCTCTGCTTTTATGATGTGGGAAAACTGTGCGCAATGCAAGCATGGAAATGTCCTGGTTTTTTTGTTGCTTAATGTACCTTGGCGAGGGGTTATTTTCATACTGCTTATGTCCGCATGGACCAAATGATCACGAAGGCTCCCACTCCGCTTATTGGAAATAAAAGGGAGGGTTTTAAATTCCAATATCTGAGGGTAAGACCTGCCTAATAAAGGCCAATGTTTGCAGACAATGAGATCAAACCGTCCGTTAAAGGGATGGAATTTATGTGTAAAGGCAATACGTGGGCCATCAGGTTTATCCTGTCTCCTCACATGTTTTTGTGGGGAGTCTGTACTGGCTTCTTTCAATACAGTGCCTTGCGAAAGTATTCGCCCCCCTGGAACTTTTCAACCTTTTGCCACATTTCAGGCTTCAAACAAAAAGATATAACATTTTTAATTTTTTTGTGAAGAATCAACAACAAGTGGGTCACAGTTGTGAAGTGGAACGAAATTTATTGGATCATTTAAACTTTTTTTGTAATAATACAACTGAAAAGTTGGGCGTGCAAAATTATTCGGCCCATTTACTTCCAGTTCAGAAAACTCACTCCAGAAGTTCATTGAGGATCTCTGAATGATCCAATGTTGTCCTAAATGACTTATGAAGATAAATAGAATCCACCTGTGTGTAATCAAGTCTCCGTATAAATGCATCTGCTCTGTGATAGTCTCAGGGTTCTATTTAAAGCACAGAGAGCATCATGAAGACCAAGGAACACACCAGGCAGGTCCATGATACTGTTGTGGAGAAGTTTAAAGCCAGATATGGATACCAAAAGATTTTCCCAAGCTTTAAACATCCCAAGGAGCACTGTACAAGCAATCATATTGAAATGGAAGGAGTATCAGACCACTGCAAATCTACCAAGACCCGGCCGTCCCTCTAAACTTTAATCTCAAACAAGGAGAAGACTGATCAGAGATGCAGCCAAGAGGCTCATGATCACTCTGGATGAACTGCAGAGATCTACAGCTGAGGTGGGAGAGTCTGTCCATAGGGCAACAATCAGTCCAACACTTCACAAATCTGGCCTTTATGGAAGAGTGGCAAGAAGAAAGCAATTTCTCAAAGATATCCATAAAAAGTCTTTACAGTTTGCCACAAGCCAGCTGGGAGACACACCAAACATGTGGAAGAAGGTGCTCTGGTCAGATGAAACAAAAATCAAACTTTTTGGAAACAATGCAAAACGATATGTTTGGCGTAAAAGCAAAACAGTTCATCACCCTGAACACACCATCCCCACTGTCAAACATGGTGGTGGCAGCATCAAGGTTTGGGCCTGCTTTTCATCAGCAGGGACAGGGAAGATGGTTAAAATTGATGGGAAGATGGATGGAGCCAAATACAGGACCATTCTGGATGAAAACCTGTTGGAGTCTGCAAAAGACCTGAGACTAGGACGGAGATTTATCTTCCAACAAGACAATGATCCCAAACATAAAGCAAAATCTACAATTGAATGGTTCAAAAATAAAGGTATCCAGGTCTTAGAATGGAAAAGTCAAAGTCCAGACCTGAATCCAATTGAGAATATGTGGAAAGAGCTGAAAACCGCTGTTCACAAACGCTCTCCATCCAACCTCAAAGAGCTCAAGCTGTTTTGCAAGGAAGAATGGGCAAGAATTTCAGTCTCTAGATGTGCAAAACTGATAGAGACATACCCCAAGCGACTTGCAGCTGTAATCGCAGCAAAAGGTGGCGCAACAAAGTATTAATTCAAGGAGACCGAATAATTTTACACGCCCCACTTTTCAATTTTACTATTACAAAAAAAGTTTAAATGATCCAATAAATTTAGTTCCACTTCACAATTGTGACCCACTTGTTGATTCTTCACCAAAAATTTAAAATGTTATATCTTTTTGTTTGAAGCCTGAAATGTGGCAAAAGATTGAAAAGTTCCAGGGGGGCGAATACTTTCGCAAGGCACTGTATCTCTGATGGGTAGCCCCTGTGTTTAAACCTCTCCACCATCTCCTCCACCCTCTTTTCCTGTACATGGACCAGATACAATCCGTCTCACCCACTTAAACTGTGATTTAGGTATAGCTTTCTTTAGGGAAGGAGGGTGTGCACTAGTAAAGTGCAATATACTGTTTTTGTCAGTTTTCTTCCTAAACAGATCAGTAGATAAATGGCCAGTCTCATCCTTGATCACCAGTGTGTCAAGAAAATTCACTGAGTGTTGATCATATGTATATGTTGATATATGGTAAACTCCAGGCCCATGTATGCTGTGTTTAAATATTCAAAAAAGGTAAGCAAGGACTCGAGTGTTCACACCCATACGCAAAAAATGTCATTGATAAATCTTTTCCATATCAATGAATTCTCCTGATAAAATACATTCTGATAGACATAAGTCTCTTCAAATGATGACATAAACGTATTTGCATAGGCCAGGGCCACATTCGAGCCCATCGCGGTCCCCCACCGCTGCAAATAAAATTTGTCCTTAAACAGAAAATAATTTTCAAAAAGCACCAGATGTAATAATTTCAGAAAAAAGTCCTGTTGTTCACAAGTGTAATCACTAGTCTGTAAAAGCATGGAGACTGCTGCTATACTACCTTCATGATCAAGAGGTGTATAGGCTCACCACGTCAATTGTCACAAGCCAGCTATTTTCAGGGATTACGCTAAGTCCTCTTGTGATGTCCAAAAATTGCGAAGTGTCCAAGAGAAAGGAAGAAGTTCTTTTGACCAATGGTGTCAAAGCCTTTTCCAGGACTACCGCCAAGGGAGATAAAACAGAGTTCACAGAAACCACTATAGGGTGTCCTGGAGGATCTATTAGTGTTTTATGCACCTTTGGGTGCACGTAAAACACAGGAGTCACTGGTGACTGGTTCATCAAAAATTCACACATTTTTTCATCAATAGTTCCCAAATCGGCAAAATGTTGAATTACCTCAGATATACGATTTTTAATACGAAACACAGGATCGTTATCGAGGAGCATATATGTACTCTCATTTGAGAGTTGTGGCATCACCTCCTTCACATAATTCACACTATTTTGGATAACCAGAGATCCCCCCTTATCAGCGGGCTTAATCACTAAACCCTTATCTTCCATCAGTGTATATATAGCCAGCCTTTCCTCTGGGGTAACTTTATGTTGTACATATAGTTCTCCTCTTTTTATTGACTCACAGTCTGAGTATCTCTGGTAAACAATTGAATATATGTCTCCACTGGATGACAATTTTTAAGTTGGCATATATTTACTTTTGATTCTCAGTCTAAGTTTCCCCATATCTTCATTTACTGTCCCATGGTCTCCAGCGGATAAACTTTTTCCAGATTCAGCAAAATGGACTTTTAGCCTAATTCTCCTAAAAAAGTGCTATAAGTCCATATCCATCTGGAAACTATCAAACTTTGAAATCAGACTAAATGATAAACCTTTCTCTAATGCCCTTATCTGCCAGGGGCTGAGAATCCTAGAAAAAAGGTTAATAATCAATGTTGGTGTCATACCATATCTGAGGGTAAGACCTCAGTCTGCACATTCTGTCAGTCTCAGTCTGCACATTCTGGGGTCTGCACATTCAGCGTTGGTCCGCTCGTGGTGAGTAACATAGTAACATAGTAACATAGTTTATAAGGCCGAAAAAAGACATCTGTCCATCCAGTTCGGCCTGTTTTCCTACAAGTTGATCCAGAGGAAGGCAAAAAAAACCCTGTGAGGTAGAAGCCAGTTTTCCCCACTTTAGGGAAAAAAATTCCTTCCCGACTCCAATCAGGCAATCAGAATTACTCCCTGGATCAACTACCCCTCTCTAGTAACTATAACCTGTAATATTATTACCCTCCAAAAATACATCCAGGCCCCTCTTGAACTCTTTTAGTGAACTTACCATCACCACCTCCTCAGGCAGAGAGTTCCATAGTCTCACTGCTCTTACCGTAAAGAATCCTCTTCTATGTTTGTGTACAAACCTTCTTTCCTCCAGACGCAGAGGATGTCCCCTCGTCACAGTCACTATTTGCGCCGTTATTCGCCATCCAAACAGAAAGGGTGATATTGTGTTAACGTAGTCAATGAAGTTGACTTGCCAAAAAAACTGTGAATCCGTGTTTGTGGGGTTGATAGTTTTAAATAACTATTTGGGGCGCTATTCGCCATCCAAACAGAAAAGCGTGATATTGTGCTAACGTAGTCAGTGAAGTTGACTTGGCAAAAAAACCTGTGAATCTGTGTTTGTGGGGTTGTTATTTTTAAATAACTATTTGCTGCGTTATTCCCCATCCAAACAGAAAAGCGTGATATTCTGCTAATGTAGTCAGTGATGTTGACTTGCCAAAAAAACTGTAAATCCGTGTTTGTGGGGTTGTTAGTTTTAAATAACTATTTGCGTCGTTATTCGCCATCCAAATAGAAAAGCGTGATATAGTGCTAACGTAGTCAGTGAAGTTGACTTGCCAAAAAAACTGTGAATCCGTGTTTGTGGGGTTGTTCATTTTAAATAACTATTTGCAGCGTCAGTCGCCATAGAAAAAGAAAATCGTCATATAGTGTGTAGTGCTGTGCAGTAACCCTTTGTACTGCAGTTCAGCAACCCATTGTTAACCCACTCTGTGGGTGACAATATTTCTTAAAGAAATAGTTAAGTCGTTGTGCAAGGCAGTGAGCAAAATATATTTTTTGGGGGGATTCTTAATTTCCTTTTATTTTAAATTTTTTTATCAAACAGTATGTCAGACATAGGGGTGACAGGTAGAGATGAGCGAGCATACTCGTCCGAGCTTGGTGCTCGTTCGAGTATTACGGTACTCGTAAGTGCGCGCTGCTCGGACGAGTATCTCGCCATGCTCAAGAAAATGGCAACTTCCGCATTGTGCATTTTTGGCGCCTATAATCTCAGCCAATCACAAGCCAGGAGACTCTGCGGTACACCCAGCATCACGTGGGGCCCTTACATGTCGATAGCAGGGGTTGGCTGGCCTGATCAGGTGACCCTGGAATATACTAGTGACTGGCCGCGGTGCTCGGCTCAGATGCTGTCTGGATGTCGTTAGGGATAGAGCTGCTGCGTTTCAGGGAGAGTGTTAGGGCCTGCATTTAGTTCTTTGTTAGGCAGGAGTGATCTCCCAAGAACCCAACAGCCCTTCTAAGGGCTACAAGACATTTTTTTTTTGTCTCCTGGCTTGGCTGGCTGGCTGGCACTAGTAGTGCAGCTATCTCCATATATAACCCTTTTTTTATTGTTATATCTCAGTGATACAAATCCATTTCACACAGCTGCGTGGAACCATTCTGTGTGTCACAGTTCAGCTGTCCACTCACTACAATTGGTATTTTCTGTCCAGGTGACACTTTCTGTACGTCACTTAATCCAACAAGGTCTTTTGCTCTCACGTATATAGCTTGATCACAAAAATCTCTGTGCGACATTTGTCTGGGTCGTAGTCAAAATAGCCACCGTCAGCAGGGTGTGAGTTAGGTCTACGATAGTTTCTGCACGTCACGTTAAAAAAAAAAAAAAAACTAAAAAAATATATATATATATAAAAAAATAGTTTCTTTATTGTTTTAGCTCAGTGATACAAATCCATTTCACACAGCTGCGTGGAACCATTCTGTGTGTCACAGTTCAGCTGTCCACTCACTACAATCAGTATTTTCTGTCCAGGTGACACTTTCTGTACGTCACTTAATCCAACAAGGTCTTTTGCTCTCACATATATAGCTTGATCACAAAAATCTCTGTGCGACATTTGTTTGGGTCGCAGTCAAAATAGCCACCGTCAGCAGGGTGTGAGTTAGGTCTACGATAGTTTCTGCACGTCACGTTCCAAAAAAAACAAAACTAAAAAATAAAAATAAAAAAATATATATATATAAAAAAATAGTTTTTTTGTTGTTTTAGCTCAGTGATACGAATCCATTTCACACAGCTGCGTGGAACCATTCTGTGTGTCACAGTTCAGCTGTCCACTCACTACAATCCGTATATTCTGTTCAGGTGACACTTTCTGTACGTCACTTAATTAAACCAGACTGAACAAGTTTGTGGGTTTCAGTACAGCAGGCCCATTTATTTTTTGTTTTTTTATATAATACACTTATATACAGAAAATGTTGAACCCCAGGGCTAAGGGTCGAGGTCGAGGGCGTGGGCATTCGATTACTGCAGGGGGCAGAGGCCGTGGTCCTGGGCAGGGTGTGACAGTACCTGCTGATGAGGGAGCAGGGGAACGCCGCAGAGCTACACTCCCTAGCTTCATGTCTCAACTTACAGGGACACGTGGTAGAGGACTGTTGAAACCCGCAACAGTGCGAACAGCTGATGTCGTGGATTGCGGACAATGCTTCAAGTAATTTGTCCACCAGTCAGTCTTCCACGCAGTCCACCCACGTTACCCAAGGGAGCACTCCTCTGGCTCCTCCACCTCAACCTCCTTCCCCCCAGTCTGCCCCCTCCCAGGAAAATTTGGAATGCGATCCAGCATACTCTCAGGAACTGTTTTCTGGACCCTTCCCAGAGTCACAAACCACTTCTCAGGTTGCTGCTGACCTAGTTCCTGATGCCCAAGTTTTCCAACTGTCGCAGTCTGTGGGTGATGATGATGATGATGACAATGTTGACTTAGTGGAAGAAGTTTGTAAAGAGGTGTCGGACGATGAGGAGACACGGTTGTCAGACAGTGGTGAAGTTGTTATCAGGGCAGAAGTCCGAGGGGGGAGCAGACTGAGGAATCGGAGGATGACGAGGTGACTGACCCAAGCTGGGTTGATAAGCCGAGTGAAGACAGTGCTTCTGAGACGGAGGCGAGTGCTGCACCAGAACAGGTTGGAAGAGGCAGTGGTGTGGCCAGAGGGAGAAGCAGGGCCAGAGCTGGTGCATCAGCAGCAACTGTTTCACGTAGTGAAGCTCCCGTGGCGAGGCCTACATGTTCGCAAGTCTGGAGGTTCTTTAAAGAAAGTGAGGATGGCCGACGGACTGTGGTGTGCAACCTGTGCCACACCAGGATCAGCAGGGGTGCCACCACTACTAGCCTAACCACCACCAGCATGCGCAGGCATATGAGTGCTAAACACCCCACTCAATGGAACCAAGGCCGTTCACCACCTCCTGCGAGTCACACCACTGCTCCTTCCGCTGTGTCACTCGCTGCCTCTGCTAGTCAACCCCCTGCGTCACTCGCTGCCTCTGCTAGTCAACCCCCTGCCCAGACTGCCAGATGTCAACTTCCACCAGAACTGGTAGTCAGGTCAGTCAGATTCCTCAAGTCTACAATGAGGAGTGGACGTGGATGTCTGATATCTGCCAGGTGTTGAGCAACTTTGAGGAGTCAACACAGATGGTCAGCGGCGATGCCGCCATTATCAGCCTCACCATCCCGCTGCTTTGCCTGTTGAAAAACTCACTGCTCAGCATGAAGTCGGATGCTTTGCGCTTGTCACAAGAGACGGTGGAGGAAGATACGTCGCTTGAAAGCCAGAGCACCCTCCGGTCTGTTTCTCAGCGTGTTTCGGAGGAGGGGGATGAGGAGGAGAATGTCGGCGAGACAGAAGAGGGTACCAGTTCTCAGTCCTTAACTCTTGAGCGTGTATGGGCTGAAGAGGAGGACTTGGAGGAGGAGGAGGAAATGGAGGGTCAGGCCAGTGAGGAGAGGGAATTCTCACGTGTTGGGACTCTGGAGCACATGGCAGACTTCATGTTAGGCTGCCTATCCCGTGACCCTCGCGTTAGAAGCATTTTTTCAAACACCGATTACTGGGTGTTCACTCTCCTGGACCCACGGTACAAGCAGAACCTTTCCACTCTCATCCCTGTAGAGGAAAGGAGTATGAGAGTGAATAGATATCAACAGGCCCTGGTGCACAAGCTGAAACAATCCTTCCCATCTGATGCCGCTAGAGGCAGAGGGCATGGTTCTGTGGGCCAAGTAGCGGGGGAGAGGAGGCGAGCAGGCAGCTTGTCCAGCACTGGCAGGGTAACGCTCTCCAAGGCCTTTGCCAGTTTTATGTCACCCCAGCAAGACACTGTCACCTGTCCCCAGTCTAGGCAGAGTAGGGGGGAGCTGTACAGAAAGATGGTGAGGGAGTACCTAGCTGACCATACCAACGTCCATAGCGATCACTCTGCTCCATACAACTACTGGGTTTCAAAGCTGGACACGTGGCCTGAACTGGCGCTGTACGCCTTGGAGGTGCTGGCCTGCCCTGCCGCTAGCGTGCTGTCAGAGCGGGTATTCAGTGCAGCTGGTGGCGTCATCACCGATAAGCGTACACGCCTGTCAACTGACAGTGCTGACAGGCTGACTCTTATTAAAATGAACAAAGCATGGATTTCACCGGAATTCAAATCTCCTCCGGGGGAAAGCAGCTAAAGATTTAAATAACTTATGTATCCGATTCCTCTTCTCTACTCCTCCTCCTCCTCCTCCATGTCGTCTTTGCCTAACGCTGACCAAAAAAACACCATTTTTTAGAGGTCCAACTGGCACTCTTTTACCACAATTTTTCAGGAGGGCCCCCTACAGGCCCTCTCTTCAAACAATTTTTCCGAAGATCCACCTACAGGTATTCTCTCCAAACAATTTTGCAGGAGGTCCGCCTACAGGCCCTCTCTCCAAACAATTTTTCCAGAGGTCCACCTACATGCCCTCTCTCCAAACAATTTTTTCAGAGGTCCACCTACAGGCCCTCTGTCCAAACAATTTTTCCGGAGGTCCACCTACAGGCCCTCTCTCCAAACAATTTTTCCAGAGGTCCACCTACATGCCCTCTCTCCAAACAATTTTTTCAGAGGTCCACCTACAGGCCCTCTGTCCAAACAATTTTTCCGGAGGTCCACCTACAGGCCCTCTCTCCAAACAATTTTTCCGGAGGTCCACCTACAGGCCCTCTCTCCAAACAATTTTTCCAGAGGTCCACCTACAGGCCCTCTCTCCAAACAATTTTTCCGGAGGTCCACCTACAGGCCCTCTCTCCAAACAATTTTTCCGGAGGGGAGGTCCACCTACAGGCCCTCTCTCCAAACAATTTTTCCAGAGGTCCACCTACAGGCCCTCTCTCCAAACAATTTTTCCAGAGGTCCACCTACAGGCCCTCTCTCCAAACAATTTTCCGGAGGTCCACCTACAGGCCCTCTCTCCAAACAATTTACGTCTTTTTCCTATCTTTCTCTCTCTCCAAACTATTTTTCCGGACAGCTGCCATATACGGTATTAAACTGAGAAGAATACATAGAACACATACCACACTTGATCAATCTCATAATTGACAATTGTACCGGTTGATGCTAAATTTTTAAGTTGGGGTCCTGCGTCGTCATTCGAACTCCATCCGGCTGTTGTCACCACCACACACGCTAGCCCAGGGGGCACTCCTCTGGCTCTTCCAGCTCAACCTCCTTCCCCCCAGCCTGCCCCCCACCTACAGGCCCTCTCTCCAAACAATTTACGTCTTTTTCCTATCTTTCTCTCTCTCCAAACTATTTTTCCGGATAGGTGCCATATACGGTATTAAACTGAGTAGTATACATAGAACACATACCACACTTGATCAATCTCATAATTGACAATTGTACCGGTTGATGCTAAATTTTTAAGTTGGGGCCCTGCGTTGTCATTCGAACTCCATCCGGCTGTTGTCACCACCACACACGCTAGCCCAGGGGGCACTCCTCTGGCTCTTCCAGCTCAACCTCCTTCCCCCCAGCCTGCCCCCCACCTACAGGCTCTCTCTCCAAACAATTTACCCGGGTAGGGGACGTATTAGATATTGTACTGATTTTTTTTTGGTTCTTCTTTTAATTGCCTCCTGCGATAGACAGAAATCGAACCCGGGTCAACTGCTTGGGAAGCAGCTATGCTCACCACTTTACCACCAACAGCCACAGCAACTGATAAGAACAGATACTAAACTTGATGTCAGCCAACATTTCGACAATCGATAACCCGAAACGGGTCCGCCGTCGAGCCCGGCGTTCAGCCACCCTGAACATTTCACATACTCTGACCTAGTCTGACCCTGGGGCCGCTCATGTACTGCCCACTTGGAGGATGCTTCACCTCCTGCTACCTCAGTCTAACTCGGTCACTCTGTTGTCACCGCCATGCTGCGTCTGGCTAAATTTTTGGGTGGCTCACCTTCTACCTCATGTAACTTGGTCACTTGTTGGTGTCACCGCTATGCTGTGTCAGGCTTATGCCTGCATCGTGTGGCTGGGGATAGGGGAGCAGTGCCAGCATGGGCATGGGTGATGGACCTTCGTTGCACCTAGTTGGGTGCTTCCCTATATATTCCCACCATGCCAGCCATGGGTTGTACATTAACTAATAACAGGGAAAACAAAATATTTTACAGAAGTGTCAACTACAGACACTCCTAAACAATTTTTTAGGAGGGTCAACTTCGGACACTCCAAAACAAATTTTTTGGAGGCTCGCCTACAGACATTTGACTGCTACCTCAATCTAACTTGGTCACTTGTTGGTGTCACTACGCTGTCACCATGATGTGTCAGGCTTATGCCTGCGTCATGGGGAGGGGGATAGCACAGCAGTGCCATCATGAGCAGTGGTGTCACCTGCAGGCGGTGATGGACTTTCGTTGCACCTAGTTGGGTGCTTCCCTAACATGTGATGGGTATTTGCTTCGCCTTTCTTGGTCTGGGTGAGCACAATTGCCATGAGGGTAACCACCAGGCTGTTGCCATAGAATTTGGGGTAATGGTGGGATTAGGCAGCCTCAGAGGCATCCATGCATGCTGCCCCTGCTGTTTCCTGTCCATTTCCATGGTGTTTCCATCATTTTCTGAGGTTTCCAGGTTTTCACCCAGCCTTCCCTAGGCAGAGCCTTGGTCCCCTGCAAAAATGCTCGAGTCTCCCATTGACTTCAATGGGGTTCGTTATTCGAAACGAGCACCCGAGCATCGGGAAAAGTCAGTCCGCCCTGCACCTCTCCCTGGTGGCCACCGACCGTTGCCCCTCCGGAAACCTGATGGCCCACGTATTGCCTTTACACATAAATTCCATCCCTTTAACGGACAGTTTGATCACATTGTCTGCAAACATTGGCCTTTATTAGGCAGGTCTTACCCTCAGATATTGGAATTTAAACATCCCCCCCTCTTATTTCCAATAAGCAGAGTAGGAGCTTTCATGATCATTTGGTCCATGCGGACATAGGCAGTATGAAAATAACCCCTCGCCAAGGTACATTAAGCAACCAAAAAAGGGGACATTTCCATGTTTGCATTGCGCGCAGTGTTCCCACATCATAAAAGGAGAGAATTTTACCATTGTCATTCTGGCAACGTATTTAAAGTAAAAGGTTTTTTTTACTTGCGATTCCACCAATGTTATATACCTTATCAAGTGCCCATGTGGCTTGGTGTACATAGGTGAAACGATTCAATCAATGAGAGATTGCATATGTAAACATAAGTCGACTATACGTACTAAGAATTTGCTTTTGCCACTACCATATCACTTTCACCAGCAACGTCATTCCGTCTCAGAATTAAGGTTCCAAATATTGGAACAGGTTAAGAGAACAAGGAGAGGAGGAGACCTGAAGAATTTATTATTACGTAGGGAGGCCTATTGGACTCATACCTTTGTAATTCAGTTACTGTGATTGAGTTGATGATGGCTGGACGGGCCGAAACGCGTCCTCTCTGTACTCTCCGTATGGATATATACTTTATGAATAAATAAGCATATGAATTGAAGCGTCTGCTGGGATTTAACTACGCTATATGCTGGAGTTTTTTTCTTTTCCCGTGATCGGGTGCTGGCTTTGATTGACTGATATTCAAAAAACTAAGCCTCAGGGACAGATAGAAAGAAATGTTCCATTCACAAAATATCAGGCGCATCACAGTTAAGGCTGGGCTCACACCGCCTCCAGACTTACATATTAAACATTTGCATAGCACTCCATTAGTTACACAGAGGTCAAATGAGTATCCTCCATCTGGCTGGTATACGTAAGTGAGTGACAGTTTAACCTCTCCCACCATAAACAGCACAGCCGGGGGCCCTGCCTCATCCCCAGAGGCTGTGCTGCTTATGGTGGAAGGGATTAAATTCAGACATCATATAGCACATGACAACATCTTTCTAACAAAGCTAGACTCGCCTTGTACCTCACATGGATCCAGAGATCTCCCCATTCATTGCTCTGCTAGGCTTATATCAAGCTGAAAGCTCAAGGGGAGTGTCTTTACTGCTGCAGCTAAGGGGGCTTGTCTCAGCTCTCCCTATCACAGCTCAGGAGGCAGTTGAAGGATGAAACTGAGCATGTGCGGCCATCTCAGTGAGCTGGACAAAGAAATAAGAAAAAAACTGCAGGTGGTGCTATACCGATACATTTTATTACAAAAAAACAAGAGGCAGTGCTCTGGGGGTATATCCTAGTGATATGCTCCCAATATCTCAGATGGGAATAACCCTTTAATAAATAAATTACATGTACCCCAAATTGGTATTATTCAAAAATACTATGGGTCCTGCAAAAAAACAAGCCCTATGTCAGTACAAAAATAAAAAGTTATGGGTCTTAAAATGAAAAATAATAATGAAAAAATAAAATAATGAAAAAAAATTGATTGGCCATTAACACCTTAACGCAATATCACGTACTCATCCTCAATGCCCAGCGCGTACATTAATAGGGATAGCAGGGGTTCAGTAGTTGAGGCCACACCATCTGCAGCAGGAGCTGGCTGTAAAATAGTTATTTTCTGCAGCAACCACAACACCTAAATGGTTTACAGAGGGACTGGGTTCTATCTGTACACCAGTGCCCCCCCCCCAACTCGATAACAGAGTTTCGATGGTATCCATGGCAAAAGGAAGCCTAACAATGGCTTTCTGGGTTACAATGTACATAATCCTATTAGACGCTGGCAGTTGCACTTTCAATATAACGACAGGGAAACATACATTCATTTACAGAGGTATGAAAATTAAAAAATTAACTAAAAAAATCAAAATTTTGACTTAAAAATAGAAATCACTCCCCCCCCACCCATACCCCATATACACATAATTAGTATCACCACATCGATAACAAATTAATCTATAAACGGATCACACTACTAGAAAAAAAACAAGGATGGAATTGCTGGTTTTGGTCACCTCACTTCCCAAAAAATGGTATAAAAAAAGATTAAAAAGTCATATGTACCCCAAAATGATACCAATAGAAACTACAGCTGGTCCTAGAAAAAACAAGCCCTCATATGGGTATTAGAATATGATGAAGCAAAAACCAAATGATTTCTAAAGGGAACCTGTCTGCATCAAAATGGACTATAAACCACCAGCAGTACCTTAAAGCTGTTGACATCAGGTTTCAGGTTTCTAATGATGTTCTTGTGTAAGATGTCGGAAGCACATGATCGCTGTAAAACAACTTTTATTCCCGAGCAGGACGTATGCAAATAAGGTTCGTGAAGTTAACAGGGCAGCGGCTTTCACTCTTGAAGTCAAGCTCACCCCATGCCTTCACACTTGACTGATGGCCTTTTGGATTCTTTCAGGCCCGATTCCATCCTGAGATTTCACACATGCACTGTATGATCTAGTTTCCGGTGCCTGCGCTATAGTGTACTTGGTTCAGCAAGTCAAGGCGCAGGCACTCCTCATCCTGTGACTGACACTGATGCTGGGTAATGTTCTCTGAAGCACTTACCCACATGAGTCTGCTCCAGCGCAGGCAAGTACACTACAGCAGGGATCAATGCACCAGAAAGTAGATCACATGGCGCATGCGCAAAATCTCAGGATGGAATCATTCCTGAATGAATCCAAAAGGCCATCAATCGAATGTGGAGGGACGGGAAGGGGGCACGGTGAGCTTGACTTCAAGCGTGAAAGCCACTGCCCCCTTGACTTCAAGAACCTAATTTGCATACCACCTGCAGGGAAATAAAAGGTGTTTTACAGTGATCATGCACAGATATCTTGCACAAGAACATCATTAAAAACCTGATGTCAACAGCTTTAAGGTACTGCTGGCAGTTTATGGTCTATTTTGTTGCTGACAGGTTCCCCATTAATTAAAAAAAAAGTGATTTTATGAGGCAAAATGAGTAAAGCATAAAAAACTGTATGTGTTTGGTATCAACATAATAATATTAACCCACAGAATAAAGTTATGTTATTAACCCCACAAGGTGAAACCCATAAAAAATAAAAATAGAAAACTTTGAAATAATTGCTATTATTTGGCTACCTCGCCTTCCAAAAATGGAATAAAATGCGATCAAATGGACATTTCGACCGCATAATGGTACCAATGCACCAATGGAAACTACAACTCATCCTGCAAAAAAAAAAGTCTTATAGCTCTGTAAACAAAAAATAAAAATAAATCCGTTATGGCTCCTAGTATACGACAACACAAAATACAAATTATTTTTTTTCTTGAAAAATTATTTTATGCTGTAAAGACCACAAAAACTATATCATTTTGTATTGTCATATTGATCCCACAGTGAACCCCATAACAAATTCACAGCCTCTCCCACAAAAAACACAAATACTCACATAGCTCTGTAAATAGAAAAATAAAAAAGCAATGACAATACAGAATACAAAATATGTTTAAAGTGATTTTATGGTGCTAAAGTAATAAAACATGAAACTGCTATATAAACTTGGTATCACCATATTCATAGTGACCTGCAGAATACAGTTATCATGTAATTTTTGTACCTCATGTTAAACCATATTAAAAAAAAATGAAAAAAAACTGATAAAATTGCAACTTTTGCCCACTAAGCCTTCCAAAAAATAAAATAAAAAGGTGATAAAAAATCCACATGTACCCCAAAATGGTACCAATATAACTTGCAGCTTGTTCCACAATAAATAAGCCCTCATATAGCTCAGTCAAGAAAAATATTAAAAAGTTAGTGCTATTAAATAATAATTTCCACAAAGTCTATGCTCCAAAATCCAAATGGCGCTCTTTCCCTTCTTAACCCTCCTTCATCCCCAACCACATATAGAGTTTTTCTGCTTTTTTTGTGAAAAATTGTGTAACAGCTTGTGTGGCTATAGGGCAAAAACCATCACAACACCCCTATCTTAAATACTTGGGAATGGGGAAGGGGGGTAGTTTCCTAAATGGAGTCATTTCTTGGGGTTTCCACTGTACTGGTTTCTCAGGGGAATGAAAATGCGACATGGTGCCCACACCCATTCCTGCAGAATGAGTGCTTCAAAAGCCAAATGTCATTCCATTCCCTTCTGAGGTCCGCAATTTGCCCATACAGCTGTTGATGACCATATATGGGTTATTGCTATACCTGGCAGACATTATCTAATAATCTCTGTGGTGCTCTCTGTCCTGCTTACCTTTGTGAAAATGTAATGTAATTTAATTTTTACAAGGCAATTCTAATAAATTTTAAGAAACATCTGTGGGGTCAAAATGCTCCCCAAAACCCTAGATAAATTCCTTGAGGGGTATACATCCTTTGGGTGGATTTCTAATGTTTTAGCATCTCAAGGCCTCTGCAAACCTGAAATGGTGTTTAAAGACATACTAAAATGGAGACTCCATAGTCTACAAGGAGCACATCCATTTCTAAAGCTGGTGCTTGAGTCAAGTAGCACTCTAGACCACATATGGGATATTTATGAAAACTGCAGAATTAGGATAATAAATATTGAGTTTTTTATCACCTGCTGTGTTCCAAAAGTGAATTAAAATTGTGCATTAATTTCTGTGCACTGTTGACAAACTTCCTAAATGCCACTTTGAATACATTGAGGGTTGCAGTTTTAAAAGGGAGTGATTTCTGGGAGGTTTCATATAATACATAGGCCTCTCAAAGCCACTCCACAACTAAAATGGTCCCTTAAAAAATACACTTTGAAAATTTTTTTAAAAATGTTATAAATTGCTGCTAAACCTATAAGCCCTTTATCATGCTTTGGAAAATTATACCAAACTGGACATATGGCAAGGTTTAACAACGTTCTCAGGGATTTACATATTGATGACCTATCCTCAGGAGCTCATGGAGTACTGTCGCCTCTTCATACAGCTGATCGGCGGGAGCCCCAGGAGTCGGACCCTCCATGTTCTCATATTGATGACCTCTCCTGAGGATAGGTCATCAATATGTAAACCTCAGAGAACCCCTTTAATCATTAACCATCTTGTCAGGTATGAGTCTTAAAAGCAGAGAAATTCAGATTTGGAAAATTATGAATTTTGTTACATTTTAGGTTTTTTTAAAAATAAAAAAAATAAATCGGGTCATTTACTATCCAGAAATATACCTATAATCGACATATTTCTGGCGCAGATTAAGGCGCAAAGGTTACTTTTCCCCACTCATGCCAGGTCTAAAAAAGTTGGCGTGGTGGGGGCGGGGAAGGAGGCCCGCCTTATTCATCGTTTTCTACACCTGTTCTAGGCATAGAAAATGGTCTAAACTTAACACAGCAAGAAGGCTGGCTTACATTTAGACTGGTGACTCCTGGATATGCTGAAGTTATGTATAGGCCGGCACCTCTTCATTTTGAACAGGAATAACAAACAATAAGGATCAAAGGCAGAAAGATCAACCAACAAAACAGTATCAGCAATGCAGAATCAATAGCTTCCAAAAATTACCACTGACAAAAAAAGGTTTAAAAAAAAGCAATTAGAAATCAATTTATCAAACTTCTATATGTTATCATTATTATATTAGGCGTCCTAACTATTAGGAATCACTGAAGAAACTCCTAGTAGGACGTCATTCAGAAGTTGCCAAATGAAATTGAAAAACAATGGAAAGGAAAAAAAAACAGATATGACTGCTGACAAGACAGACACAGTAAGAGTAGGGTACAGGAAGAGTAAAGGGAAAGGATTATTTTGCCAAACTCCAGGGTCACATCTGTCTGGCAAGCCAGTAAGAATCCCAGACATCCCAGATACAGTGGAAGAGGTCCACTTTATCTTGTATTAATGTAGTCACGTATTCTATAGTTCTGACCTCCGCCACCCTAGTATAGATTCGAAATACCCGGAGGATAAGTACACTTCCAAAACTGGGCAATAAGGCAGCAAGCTGCTGTCAGTGCCTGTAACAATAATTTAAGCAAGTACTTCCTAACTGGTGTTGGCGTTATGTTCAATAGATATGATAAAGGGTCAAGGGCGATACTGCAGCCCAAGAGGTCATTGAGGAGAGTGCTAACATTACCCCAAAAGGGACAAATGAGTGGGCAATCACAAAAATATGTGGTAGAGTTCCCCCAGAAGTCCCACACCTCCAACACACCCTTGGAATTGCCAGATTCATCCTATGGAGGAGGTCGGAAGTATGATACAAATACATACATATCTTATACTGATTCATTTTAGATATACAGTAATGGACCATGAAGACTTTGCCGCTCTCC
Organism: Rhinella marina; assembly: GCA_900303285.1. Taxonomy (NCBI): domain Eukaryota; kingdom Metazoa; phylum Chordata; class Amphibia; order Anura; family Bufonidae; genus Rhinella; species Rhinella marina. The sequence continues at coordinate 22,325 of ONZH01026668.1, forward strand.
TCCATTTGAGACGCAAGGTGTTGTCAGGCAATGTCCTTCCTAGATATTCCTCCCATTTAACCATATATGTATGTCTAGGCATTGGATCGGGGTCTGGATGTAAAAGTATGGCCACATGCCATTTTAATGTGAAATAAAATCTTCATCTTTCAGAACTTACCTCCAAATGCTGGCCTCATAGTAAAATCATGTTCATCAACTCTGATCAGCTGATCATTTTTATGTCTTCGAAGTTTAGTGAGATCATGATTCTTTTTATATACATGGCTGAAAAATAAAAATGTGTAATTTATTAGTTTGTAAAGATGACCTTACTCATTCCCCAGAAAAAAAAGGGGCTTTAAAGGGGTTGTCTCACTTCAGAAAATGGCATTTATCATGTAGAGAAAGTTAATACAAGGCTTTGCTGGTTTGACAAATTTTTCCATCACATTATACACTTCTCGTTTCCAGAGGTTACAGCCACCCCTGCAGCGCAGATACGAGGTGGCCAGGGCAGGAGATGCTGTGCATGCATGCCTATGCTCACTCCCACAGTCCTGGCCACCAGACAGGCTGGCACTTTTTCCTATAGCGCAAGCACTGCTGGATTGCAGGGTGGTTGTAACCTCTGGATACAAGCAGTGCATAATTAAGTGGAAAAATGAATCAAGCCAATGAAGAAGGCAATATAGACAATCACAATACATTAGTAACTTCCTTGAATGAACTTTCTCTGCATGATAAATGCCATTTGCTGAAGTAAGACAACCTCTTTACCTACAGTGGGTCCCTCAAATTATACTACTCACAAAAAGTTAGGGATATTTGGCTTTTGGGTGAAATTTATGGAAAAATTAAAAAGTTCAGATACAGTGATATCATATCATGAAAGTAGGGCATTTAAGTAGAAGCATGCAATGCTGCTTTCCTCATCTCAAATAATTTAATGAAACAAAAGCCAACAACAGTGGTGGGTATAACCCCCACAAGAAATGTCAATGTCTCAAAAACTTGTCATGTGACCTTAAGCATCAATTACAGCTTGACAATGACGTCTCATGCAGTTCACAAGTCGACTTATTGTCTTCTGAGGCATGGCATCCCACTCTTCTTGAATGGGGGCCCTCTACACGGCAACTCAGCTGTTTCCATAGGTTTTCCATGGGATTCAGAACTGGAGAACGCACAAGCCACTCCATTTGAGGTACTCCAGTGTCCAGCAGCTGTTCCCTAATGATGCAACCTCGATGAGTTGTCCATGAAGATGTAATTGGGTCTGTGTTGTTCTAAGATGCACAATAACTGGATTAATGATGTTATTCAAGTAGTACGGGCTTGTCACTGTACCATTCACAAAATGTAGGGCAGCTCTGTATTGACTAGACACCTTCTCAAACTGTAACACTACCACCACCAACGGCTTGACTGGTGACAACAGTGGCTGATGTATAGCACTCTCCTTGACATTTCCAACATCATTTCTGCTCAGTGTGATTTGACTTCCATCATTGAACAGCACTGAAGCCCACTGGTCCCTCGTCCAGCATAGATGATCCCTGGCAAGGTGATGAAGTCTGTGGTCAGGTACACTTGCAGGTTGTCTAGCACGCAGACCGAGCTAATGTAAACAGTTTCGAATGGTCTGATGTGACACTTACGTGCCTCTCACCTCCATTAAATGTGCCTGGAGTCATGTGACATTCATCATCCAGTTCCACTGGGCATTGTTCACAATGAAGCGGTCATCAGTGTGGGATGTGGCCAAAGGACGTCCACTTCTATACCTTTCTGTGACTCTTCCAGTCTCTCTGTATTCCTGTTGCAACTTGCTGATGACAGTCTGTGACACTCTAAGCTCAAAGGCCACTTCCATCTGAGAATATCCTGCTTGAAGCCTAGCAATGGCGAGGTAGTGTTGATCAGTTGTTAAAGGGGTTGTCCGGGTTCAGAGCTGAACCCGGACATACCTTTCAATTCACCCAGGCAGCCTGCCTGAACAGGGCATCGGAGCATCCTATGCTCCGATGCCCTCCTTTGCCCTGCGCTAATTAGCGCAGGGCAAAGGAATTTAGCCCGGTTCCAGTGACGTACCGGGCTCTGCCAGGCGGAGACTTCGGCCCGGCAGTGAGCCCGGTGACGTCATCGGCGCTGATGGGCGGGCTTTAGCACTGCCCTAGCCATTCAAACGGCTAGGGCAGCGCTAAAGCCGGCCCGTTACGGCCGGTGACGTCACCAAACTCACTGCCGGGCGGAAGCCTCCGCCCGGCAGTGAATGTTTACAAACAAAAGAGCCCTTGCCCTGTGCGATCCAGCGCAGGGCAAGGGAGGGCATTGGAGCATGAGATGCTCCGATGCCCTGTTCAGGGGGGCTGCCGGAGTGAGAACCTGGGTATGTCCGGGTTCAGCTCTGAACCCGGACAACCCCTTTAAGTGTCGTCTTGGTCTTGATGTCAAAATGTGAACAGCATTATGATGAGGACTGTTTAAATACCAATTCTAACTGAACCAGGAAATGTATTGGGCGATTCATGGATCAAACACCTGTTGGGAATTTTGCCGTTAAGCTACTTGTTAGAGAAAAGCAAGTTGTGCAAAAAGTACTGAAACAATGAACAGTTGGACATGTGCATTCAAAAGTTTAGAGAAGGCCACATTAAGTTCACCTATAAAGTTTAGAGTACATTTTAGATTCATCCTGAAATTTCCCCCACAAGACAAATATCCCTAACTTTTTGAGAGTAGTGTATAATAGCCTCTGATCACAAATTTTTCAACATGCAATGGTCTTTTTTGCACCACTGTGACTTAAAACCACATTCAATGGCACAGACACTGCCGATCTGTGCCACCTGCAATTGGCTCGAAGATTCAGCCAATCAACATGGGTATTTCACTAGCAAAACCTGTATTACGGAAAAGCATGCACTGATTAGCTTTTTAGTAGTGCCTCTCTATAGTACTGTCCAGTAATACATATACTGTACTGCTCTTGATCTCTGCTGGGGGAGGTTAAGGTGGTTCCATGTTATTTGCTGTTATCATTCCCCCCACACCAGTTTTGTGGCATTAAAAAAGTCACAAAACTCAGTTTTGTGACTTTTTAAATGCCACTATGACTTTTTCAGTCACAACTGCCATTTTTACATCCTCCCTAAGTTTCCGGAAAGGGAGCATGGAAAGGGGGCTTGGAAAGGGGGCTTGGAAAGGGGCAGGGTGTGGGCAGGAGAATCAGCTCTAGGACAGTCATCATTGCCAGAAACTGATGTAAATAATGGATGAAATCTAAGGCAGTCCCAAGCTGCCATAGATTTCATTTTGGCACGTGGAATGCCGAAGAAGGCGGGCCATTCAGGCACTGTTAAGACCAGCGTTACAAATGCCGGTCTAGATAAATCAGGGTTTGTGTATACTATACTGGATCCTAAAGAAGCTCCTGTCTTTTACGGCTTCCAGCAGCTATTTCCTTTTTTCCAGCAACTATTTCTGTATTTTATACATAACAATTTGATTTATATTTATTAGTTTTATATTTCTTAATCTCATTTTTTTCTTATTCTGATATGACATTGTGATGACTTTAAAAGCAATTATTAGTTTGCTAAAGAATTATGGTTTCAAGTTAAGTCATCACAGAATTAAAGGGGTTGTGCCAGATTTCAGTTATCCCCTTTCTACAGGATAGGGAATAACTAATTGACCACTGGGGGTCTGACCTCCAGAAATAGCCGAGCGCTGTACTCTGCTGTCTCTGGTAGTCCCATGGAGAATGAATGAAGCAGCAGGGCGAACACTCGACCTGCCACTACATCAGATGGGGGGAACAGGACCCCAATTCTCGGTTCGGTGGGGGTCCCAGCAGTTGGATCTCCAGAGATCAGTTAAGGTCTCTTTACACAGGACGACAGAGCAGCAGATTATCAGGAAGGAAGCATTCATTCCCGACAATCTGCTGTGCACTGGTGGAGAAGACCACTGCAGATCTTCTCCAGAGTATGGGGAGGAGCGATCTCTAATGCCATCGATCTTCCCCATACTGACTCGTTATTTGCTGACAGCAGATTGTGTATATACAGCACAATCTGCTGCAGGTAAACAACGATATTTGTGGCCACACAAACGTTCGGATTACCCGATGAACGAGCGTTTGACTCATTCATTGGGTAATCAGCGGTACATTTACACTGACAGATAATCACTAACGAGCATTCGTATGAACACTCGTTAGAGATTATCTTTAAGACTCTCGACTCGTGTAAAGGGCTCTTTAGTTTTCCTCTTATCCTGTGTACATGGGATAACTTGCAAACTTGGCACAACCCCTTTGATATTGTAACTAGAGGCACTTATGTAATTTCCAAACAATTTCTAAATAGTCTGTTTAGTTTATTTTTTAAATAATTCTGTTTTGGATTCAGGTAATACTTTTTTTACGGTCAGCAGTGGCTTATTCTAAAGCAGGAATTACAACATATCTCTTGCTTTGTGCAATACATAAAGGCTGCATTTTACAGTTCAATGTACGTACACCATCTTATTCTGCAGAGAATTAAAAACTTGGTTTGCTACAAGGCATTAGGGAAGCCTTAAATTATTCCTAGATGTTGCTATTAATGAACTTTCAAACTCGAACAAATCCATATTTCAGATATAAGGCTAAGTACAACATGTTTGTCGGAGATGTGCCAAGGAGAATAATTTGTGAAGAAAATGCAAATATTTCTTTTGGAGGCTAATATACTGCATAATCCGGTTGTGCTTCTGTAGATCAGCTCTATCAAATAATCTAAAGGGACACTTTTTAAATAATGCTATAATCAAGGGGCACAACGAGACCATTGACAGTTTGTATGACTGGTTTAAAATATTTAGTTTCTGATGTAACCCAGGGCACACCGAGCCAGATAATATTTCATGATTATACCATCCTATCATAAGTAAAGCCAAGATGTATTCTATGTGATAATACTGTTAATGAAATGTTATTTGTTGTCCCTTTAGAAAATAATTATCATATTGTGAGCACATCTGAATATTCGTCAGTTATGTTTTAAATTATATATGAAGTTAAATGAAATTATGACATTCAGATGTGTGGTATTATGGAATCATTAGACCTATGAAGCTGTTCTATACTACTAAATTCATACTCATGTTACTAAATATCCATAGGATACTCTTAAACAATAGACCCCCCCCCCCCGTCCCAATACCTGAAAACCACAACCTGTCTCCAAAGCCTTCTAGCATCACAAGACCCAGATTCCCGGAGCCTTGTATACTATACACTGTTAGTCTTTACCCCTCACTCTTGTCCTGGTACAGCACTATAAAGTCATATCTCCAAGTCATTTCATTCTAGGAAACAGGAATGAGGTGTGACATGGCATCATTATTAGCAATACAGATCATTATATATGATGACAAAAAACTCAAAAATTCCTAAAAAAAAAAAAAAAGCTCAGCTTTGCCAACCGTCCAGCTTACTGATTACAGATGATGACAATATATATATATATATATATATATATATATATATATATATATATAAATACTTCACATACAGTATTTACAGTATTTAAATACCAATGATGTTCAGAAACAAATCAACTATTTCACTCAAAACTACTACGAACATCCTATTTTTCAATATTTTAAGACTAAAGTCAGTATTGATGGGTTTATATTATCAGATCGCCATGCCTTTAGGACAGTGCATACAATGTTCTAAGTAAAAACCACGTAAATCTGATATGCATTCCATATGCAGATATATAGTGCTGTATTATACCCTATATGGCATATACAGATAAAATGCATTTGTCATTTTGCATTATGAGGTAACTCCCCATATTACTGTAATGCAATAGGTTTAGGCTAATACAGTAGGCTCAGCTTTAATAAAATCGCATAGAAGACAGTATGTCTACTTCTAGGAATGCTTACCTGGTTTGCTTTTGCACTTCCATCTGATTTGCCCATCTTCTCCTCCTATGCTTTCTGCTTTCTGTGAGGAGGATGAGGCAGAAAATCAACAGAAGGAGTTTAAATGAATGAGGCATTTTCAGAATAGTGGATGGAAAATGATCTGCTCTGTAGTTTCTCCCAGCAGTGGCAGTGCCTACTGGAGCACACATTGAGTCAGCTGTTTGTCCCAGGAAACATACTGGCAGGACAGATCAGTGTGCAGGCTGTGCTTCTGATTCCTGTAAAGTACTACTGATATCACTGGCTTTCCTTACATGAATGATAAGCACTGGCCATTTCAAAGGGCTACTAGAAGTTGGCTGTGCTTTACTACATATCCCCCGGGGTCGTAGAAAAGAGATTTCATTAAACCCCTTACATAATAGGCATGTGGTTCACAATGCAATCATGGGCACACTGGATGATTCATCAGAGCACTAATCTGGGTTAGATTTTCATGATAAACCACAGAATCTTTTCAAACATTTTGAAATGTGGTTTTAAGATTTGTATTTTGTCATTTTAACTAATAATACAAAGACCTCATATTGTATAATCTAAATGTCTAGAAACAAAGAGATGTTAAATATCTAGAGAAAGACTGTATATTAGTTATACAGGTTATGAACAGAGTGATACGAACAGAATAACTAGGAAGTAGTAATTCAACTAACAAAAGAAAAATGTACTGTGCTTCCAAACTTAGCTCTGTTTGCCTCATGAAGACGAATACGGTAATCTTTTATAGATTGAAACTGGCCAAGCAATCAATTGATTGCCTTATATTAGGGTCAAGACCCCTTTCAGCAGATTTTGCTTGAAGAAGTTGCAGTTGCTCTGGTGAAATGTAATATTAAATTCCAGCCACTCAAATGAATAGCCGGATCCTTTAAAAGGAATAGTGACAACTAGAGATGAATTACTTAAAATTTGATTTGCGATTGATTTAGCCGAATTGGTCGACTCGATTTGGGTCTAAGTTGTGTCTATCAACAGTACTCCGGTTTACTTTCATGAATGATGCCCTGAGGTCTCCTAGGATTTATCTGTCTAATCTCTCACCTTTTTTTATTCATTTTTTCACTCTTTCTCTCCAAAATTCGCTTGAAGCAAGTCACCAAAATTTTTTTATTTGGATGCAACTCAAATTTTGGGTAAACTTCGATTAATTTAGAATCGATTCCTGATGTCTATTGACAACCCCTTTAAAGGGACCTTCCAGGATAGGTCATCAATATCAGATCGGCAGGGGTCCAACTCCCGGCACCCCTGCCAAACAGCTGTACGAAGAGAAGGCACACACCATGCGGTGTTGCCGTCTCCTGTCTCTTGTCCTGCTTGCTATAGACATAGAAGTGGCGAGCAGGAAGAGAGACAAGGGATGGCACACACACATGGCACATGCCTTCTCTTCATACAGCAGATCGGCGGTACCAGGCGTCGGACACTCGCCATTCTGATATTGATGATCTATCATGAGGATAAGTCACCAAAATTAAAAGACTGGAAACCCCATTTAAAGCCTATGGAGACCTTAGTTTGCAATTAGACTGATTTTTAACCGCATGTATCACAAAGACTACTTACATTTTTAAATAAAGACCAATTGAGTAAAATGCAATCATACAATAAATTTTCCCCAAAGGTGTCCATAACTAGAGATGAGTGAAGTTTTGAAAAATTCTATTCGGATGCTTCGCTGAATTTTTCCAAGAAATTTGCTTTGTTAAGAATTAATTCGTCACGAAGTGCACTAAATCAGCTATATTCCTGCCTGCACGTAAACTGCAGTTTGAAGGTATCTCGGTGTACATCACTGTGCATTGCAGCAACATACATAGCTAGTCCTTTCTGGTAGTGAAACAGTTACTGAGACAGGCAGGTCTCATACAGTATATGGACATGTTCATCATTGTGCAGGCCACCAACAGTCCTAGCTAATCCCTAGATAAAACCAAAAGAAAAGCATACAGCATCCTTCAGTAAAGGAAAGAAACACTGGCGTAACTATAGGGTTCGCAGCGGTCGCAATTGCAACCGGGCCCCTAAGCCAGGGGAATACTAGGGAATTCTAGTGAGTGCTTCCATAATGGAAGCGCTCGCTAGTATGCAGGAGGAGGGGGAGTGAAGCGCTGGTAGCGCTGTATTGTACTTACCCCTCCTCCTGCTCGCTCCTCTCGGGGCTTGCGCTTTTGTGTCCTGACTGCCTGCAGCGCCAGGACCTACAGAGAGCACTCTGACCTGATGCTGCAGGAGGTCAGGTGACTTCAGCGCGGGCCCTGAGAAGAAGAGAGAGCGGGGAGACAGCCAGGACCGGGAGAGGAGCGGCGGACCAGGAGAGGTAAGTTTATTTATTTGTTTTATAGTCTGATCTGAGGTCTGATATGGGGGACTAAAGGGGGGTATGATATGGGGGCCTAAAGAGGGAGCCAGAAGGGGGGGAGTCTGATATGGGGGCCTAAAGGGGGAGTCAGAAGGGGGGAGTCTGATATGGGGGCCTAAAGGGGGGTATGATATGGGGGCCTAAAGGGGAGTCAGAAGGAGGGGAGTATGATACGGGGCCTAAAGGGGGATCTGATATGGGGGCTAGAAGGGGGACTGATATGGGGGCCAGAAGGGGGGGTCTAATATGGGGGCCAGAAGGGGGGTCTGATATGGGGACCAGAAAGGGGTCTGATATGGGGGCCAGAAGGGGGTCTGATTAGGGGCCAGAAGAGTCTGAAGGGGGGTCTGATTAGGGGCCTGAACGGGGTCTGACTGGGGGTCTGAAGGGTCTGACTGGGGGTCTAGAGATGTTTTAATGGGGGTCTGGAGGTCTAATGGGGGTCGGATATGGGGGTTTGAAGGTCTAATAAGCGTCTTATATGGGGGTCTGGAGATGGGGGGGGCATCTGGGGTTTGATATGGGGAAAGGTAAGGGGGTATTGTTTTTCTGTGTGGTACCAGTATTTTCAGTGAGACTGTTTCTGCTGTATAGTATTGGGGGGGGGACAGGATGGGGTGTTGAGAAGGTGAGAGGATAATGGAAAAGTAGGAAAGTAAGATGTTTGTTAAACTCTGCAGAGACGAGGCGCTGCTGAAAGAAGTCACCATGGCGGTCTGGTCTGACAGGAGAAGAAGAGGAAACAGAACGTCTACATCAGAGAAGAGAAGTCACTGGATGTAAGAGGTACATATGTAAGGATTTATGACCCTGTATGTTCTGTAGGGCTGTATGTAATGTTTTCCAAGTATATCTTTAAAGGGGTTGTCCGTTTGTTTTTGTATGAGCGCTGCCTTCTCTGCTTTGTTTACTGCTTATCACTGCAAATGCTACAGCGAGCAAGTGAACAGAGCAGAGAAAGTAGCTCTCATGAGCGCTGCCCTCTCTTCAAACAGCTGATCGTCGGGGGTGCCGGAAGACCCTGGCCAATCTGATGTTGATGACCTATCCTGAGGATAGGTCATCAGTAGTAAAAAAGGACAACCCCTTTAACAGTAGGACTGGAAGGAAGGGGTTAGGTTGAGAATTTGGAAAGAAATACTGTGCGTCCCTGCAGGAGCTGTGTCCCAATAAGGCCCCTTGCAGACGAGCGTGTGACACGCAAGTCTTCCACATGGCAGCCCCTGGCCTGAACTCCTGGCACTGATGGGGTCACATAGCATTATACTGATTTATGATGCTATGTAACCCTTACAGTTCTGGAATGTATTGGATAACACTAAAAGCATTATGTTAGTGTTATCCAATACATTCCAGAACTGTAAGGGTTACATAGCATCATAAATCAATATAATGCTATGTGACCTCGTCAGTGCCGGGAGTTCAGGCCAGGGGCTTCCATACGAGAAATGTGTGTCACACGCTCGTCTGCAAGGGGTCTAACTCTTTAGTGGAACAAAAGAAGGACATGGTGGTAGTGCCAATAAAGTAGTAGAGAACAAAAAGTTTGTTTTAAGAAATGTTGTGGCACTGCAAGCACATGCTTTTGAATGACTTCTGTGTCACTATTAGGCTCAGTTCACACTTCACTTATTTTGTCAGCTACGGGTCAAAAACACAGAACAGGTGCAGATCTTTTCATGATACCTTATCTGAGAGTAGGATTCACTCCTGATTTTGGCTCACCATACAGTAACTGCTGGAATTAACTGACCAAATAACTGAATTGTGAACTCACTTACTTAACCGTGCAGTGTCCCAAGATTCTAATATAGTGGGAATGAGCTGTCTCATTTTACATTGTCTGCAGTGTCCACATAGATTGATAGATAACCTATTCTGTTAGCCACTGATTCTAATATAGTGTGAAAGAGCTGTCTCATTTCACTGTTTGTGGGGTGTCCACAGTGGAATGACATCATTCATCCCGTAGTCCTAAGACAGATAAATAAAGTGTCTTCCTCAAAGGGCCTGAGCAAACGGCAGGTGTCATGCATGAGCTGCCACTGGCTAACATTGAAGTTACACAGGGGAGTAGTCCTGTCCGCCTGCATCATCAAGAAATCGTTTCCGGCCTTCCTCTGCTCATATAGTTTGAACATGTGGAGAGTGAAGTTCCAATGTGTGGAAACATCAACTTTGCAGGTCAAGGAGGGCATTTTTTACATGGTAAGAGTGGCTGAAGTGCATACACAGTTTCCTGGCCATTTTCAAGATATCTTGCGTTTGGGTGGAGGACTTCTGGAACCGGGTTCCAACCAGAGGGCGCATGGGTCAGCTCTCTTTCACACAGCGCTGACAGAATGTTTTTCCCATTATCAGTGACCATGATTCCGATCTTCAGTTAGTGAGGAGACAGCCATGATTTGATTTCTTGGTGTAGGACGAGGAGTAGTTCCTCCCCGATGTGACTCAGTTAGGCCAGGCTGGCCAGGTGCAGAAAAGCATGACACTGCCGTGCTCTGTATAGGTAGTATGCTGGAGGACCACTCTGAACTGTGCCTACAGTGGAGGCTGAGGACAAGGTGGAGGATGAGAACATTGGTACATCATCATCCACTACTGTCTGGTCATCACTTATGTCCCTGATCACTCACACCTGCTCACATGTGACTGTCATTGTCGCAACTTGCACAGCTACAGGAGGACACAGCAGACCATTCCTCCAAATCTGGGCTGGCCTGTAGCTGCTGACAGCCCTCAATAAGCTTGTCCTCACTGAAAAGTGGAGCAGAGCCAGTGGCATACATTACTTGCCTGGCAGAAGGAGCAGAAAAGGAAAGAGGCAGGTTATGGACAGGTGAGGGCACAGAGCTTGTTCCTGGGCCATACCAACTAAGTGTGGTATCAGATGAACCCACCGACTCCTGGCTGTGTGTATCTGTCAGTTTAGATGACCGAGTCAACCATTCCAGGACAGTGGGATTGGTCGTCAAAATATGACCACTGGATGACAGGGACAACTCAGGCCTGTTGCTGCGGCATCTGCTACCACCCCCCTTCTTCTGCTGCTACTTGTGTCAGCTACAGCAACATTTTTGCCACTGTCCGCTCCTTTGGGGGGCCTTGGCAACAGTCTGTTGGACATACTGAACAGTGACACTAACTATATATGTAAAATAAATTATTCCATGTCAATGTAGACACCCCAATAACAGAAGAACAAGACAGGTTATTCACCCAAATTTAAGAATCAAGTCCTAATGGAATTGTTTATCTATTAAACAAGGTGGACACCACATTAACAGTTGAAGGAGACAGGTTATTCCCCCCAATTTGAGAATCAAGGACTAATGGAATTGTTTATCTATTAGGCCCCTTTCCGAAGATTGAGTGTCACGCTCCAGACTCGCAGCGTGAGTATGCAACAGCTCCTATCCTGACCTCTCAGGACTGCTGGGGTCACAAAGCATTATATTGATTTATGACTCTATGTAAGTCATAAATCAACAGTTCTGGGATGCATTGTATAACACTGACAGCATTATGTCAGTGATATACAATACATTCCAGAACTCTAAGGGTTACATAGCATCATAAATCAATATAATGCTATTTGACCCTGTCAGTGCTGGGCATTAACAGTAGAATTAGACAGGTTATTAACCCTAATTTGAGAATCAAGGCGTAATAGAATTGTTTATCTATTAAACAGGGTGAACACCCTAATAACAGTAAAATTAGACAGATTATTCACCCCAATTTGAGAATCAAGGCCTAATAGAATTGTTATACATTAAACAAGGTGGACACCCCAACAACAGTAGAATGAGACAGGTTATTCACCCCCATATGGGAATCAGGGCCCAATAGAATTATTTTTCTATTAATCACTGTGGACAACGTTCAATTAGATAGCTCTGTGCCCAAACTGTGCTGTCTCCTATGGATCTCTTCAGTTAGAGATTACAGTCCCTGCATGGTCCCTTTCACACAGGCAATTCAGTATTCTCTTTTTCTACCTATAGTAGCACTTCCACGTCTCGCCCTATGCTTAGCTCACAGTGAAATGGCGGAGACCATGCGGGATGAGGCTTTTAAAGGCTGTGAGATCACAGGAGATGTCTATCTGTGGATTGGCTGGCTGCACAGCCTTAACAGTGATCCCGGGCTTCTTACTTTCACTTTGTAACATGTGCAGCTACCATTGTAGGAAAAAAATTATTCATTACCACGAAGAGTGAGGAAATTAGGATTCGTTGCAAATCTAATTTTTCCTAAACTTCGGATCAAATTCCACTTCAGATGCTTCGATTCGCTCAACACTATCCATAACATTTAGGAACCAGAGAATTTATATGGGAATTTTTTGTATTATGTCAACTACTAAAGATAATTGTATAGTTTGTTAAATTTATGGGAATACCTAACACATACTGTATTTTCTATATATAAGATGTACCTGCCCATAAGATGCCCCTGGTTTTTAGAGGAGGAGTCCTCCAATATGACCTCTAATGTAAACAGACCTCAGATCCCCTATGTTAATTAGACCTCAGCTCAGACCTATAATCAGACCTCAGATTAGACCCCCAATGTTAATTAGACTCAGACCCCCAATCAGACATCAGATCAGACCCTCAATATTAATCAGACCTCAAATCAGGCAAAAGAAATTAAATCAACTCACCTCTCCTGCTCTGGACTGCGCTGCCACTCCGAAGATCCAGTGCTCTTCCTGCCATGGCAGGCAGAAGACCAGGACGTGGTGAGTACTGCCAGAACAAGGAGCGCTGTATTCACTGCCCCCCGGTCCTACTGTAATGAGAAAGTGAAAAAGTGCATCTTATAGCACAAAAAATACAGTATATATTTTATTCTGTTTACCAACTTTTATTTGGGAAAAAAAACGGTGTTTGTTGCATTATTTTCTTTTATGTTGTTATTTTTCATCAATTTTAATGTTATTTACTTATAAAATACATTTTTGGTTGCTTAAAAAAATCTTTAAAACTAAAATTCCCATAAACTATAAAATGAAGTCTTAATGGGGTTAGTCAGGAACAGACATATGTGATCAAAGAAAGGCTACAGATAATCATCATATTTTTGCATCACCATCTTCTGAAAGCCATATTTTTATTTTTTATTTTTCTTGTGATGGTGTGATGGATGATGGATGTGTGAGGGCTTGTCTTTTTGTGGGATGAGGTGATGTTTTTATTGGTACTGTTTTGGGATACCTACTACCTACGACTTTCTATCCCTTGATATTATAATTGTAGGGAGATGAGGTGACCAAAAAAAGATTTGTTCTGGTATAATTTTTATTTATTTATTTTTTACTGCATTCATCTCTAGTATAGAGTGAAAAGTAGGTTTATCCTATGCAGCAGTGGTCCTCAATTGGTGGAAAGCATGCAAATCCAGATTTGGCATGCCAGCTTTCTGGTATGAGTTCAAGGGTCTGAGATCTTAATTACTTTTGGGTTATGGTCTGGACTAATTTAATTAATTTAGGGGGTCAGGTCTGGTTTTATAAATTTATACATTTATGTAACATTAACAATATGTCATCTTGGACCTTCAGCTGACTACAGGTCAGACCTAGGTAGTTAGAACTATTCTAAAATACTTGTGTGCCCCTGCTCTACACAACCTGTCTCATTCTACACCCTGCTGCTGCAGAGAGTATAAACCCATATAATCCTAGAGAAAGGTCCACCAAAATTTTACAGTACATAAGCCAAACCTCCTAACACAAGAATTGTACTAAAAAATATCAAAAGTATGATGAACAACTATGATCCACATAGGAGATGGAAGTAGGTAGTTAAGGGAAGTGGGAAGCATAATAACGCTGGACTGTGTGATAGCGCTGTTATTTTTTATTTTTCTTGATAAAAATGAAAAAGATTTTGAAAAGTATAAAAAAAACTATTATGTGAACTGAAACTACAAATAAAATAGTCTTGAAATCAGAAACTGCTTTGCTTAAATACAGTATATTGATTTTACTAGATAGCTGAAAACAGATGGTATAATATGGCCATATATGGTGCTCGATTATGTATATTTGTATATTGTGCTCACTGACTCCTTTCACACTTGTAGTTTTAAGCACTGAAAACTGGGGATTAACCAACTGTTCAGATGAATCGCAAATAACCCAAAATGGGTCACTCCAATCAGCGTCACATTTTACGCATACAAGAGGCCTTTACATTTTTATAAAACAGTAAAGATCTTCCAGCTTTATTTCTGAAGGAAAGGTGCCATCTACTGGTATAAAAGATAACCAGTTATTCTAGGTTGCTTACAGTAGAGATCCAAACCTTCCATACATTTTGAGCCACATTCAAATTTCAGTAATGGTCGGGAGCAACAGAGAATTCAAAAATAGAGAGAAATTTTAAATGTGGAAGAAAAAAACATGAAATTGCAAACAACTGTGTGATATTTAACACTAGTATATTCAATGGAAGCCACACTGCAGGGATTTATGAGCCACATGTGGCTCCAGATCCACTGGTGAGGGGTCACTAGCTTACAATATTTGTCAAGTGTACAATATTCAATAAAAATATAGAAAGTAATGTTCAGTTAAGTAAATACAATGCACATATGGCCCTGTGAACATGAAAGCAATAATGATTGTTATGGAATCTGAATTCTTTAGGAATCAGTCTGTAACCTTCTTTGGCCTAAGTGTAGTTAGTGAAGAGCCACTAAAACAGTTAAAGGAGATTTCCAGGACTCAGGACAGGCCATCCATATCAGACTGAAAAGAGTCTGACTTCAGGCACTACCAATCAGTGGGTTGCCGGGCATGCAGCTCACTGACCTCAGGCACAGCTCCACACACTGAGTTCTGGCCATGTCTGGGTAATGCAACTCTCCCCATTCACTTCTATGGCCCTGAGCTGCAGTAACCAGACACAGCCACTTATGTGTACGGATCCGTGTCTGTTACCGGCAGCGAGTGTGGACCCATTGTGTCAACCAACTAGTTTGACTTTGAGCCAATCCCCTGGTTTTCATCCTGTCCGCTTTTTTATATTGATGACCTATCCTCAGGATAGGCCATCAATATCAGCTGTTTGAGGAGAATGCAGAGCTTTTATGAACACTGCCTTCTCCTCACTGTTTACCTGCTTACTGTCGCAATTGCAGCAGTGAGCGGTATAATTACAACTCTGCTGTCCCCATCCACTTCAATGAGATGGTTGCGCCCTATTCACTTGAAAAGGAAGGAGCTGTCCCATTGAAGTGAATGAGATGGTGGAGTTGTAGTTACACCTGGTCGCCGTTGCAGTCAAGATGGCAAGCAGGTAAAAAGTGAAGAGAAGGCAGCGTTCTTACAACTCTTTTACAGTCTCTATCAAGCTAGAACAATTGCTGAGGCAAGGAATGAAAGAAACAGCACAGTTTATATAGCCCTGGCTAATGAGCAATTGGAAAGAGTCTGGCAGCAGCTCACAGAGCAAGAGAAGGTTAACATTTGCAGTACTGCAACTGAGGAGGCATACAATGTACAACAGCCCTAATTCACACAGAAGGTGAGCATGGGACAGCAGCGGCCATGAACTACCATTGTAACAGACCGTCTCTTTTTTGTTTTTTGGTCTGGATACTTGCAGAAGGGCAGGGGCATCAAAATTCTCCAAATGCTCCCTAGATCTCTATTCTGGTCCAAAGCTCTCAGAAGTGATAGGAGAAATAGCAGGCACAGGAAATCTGGAATACCGGTTGTGAATGTCTGGCTCAGCAACTCTCTTCATGGGAACAGAGGAATGTAATAGA
Source organism: Rhinella marina (assembly GCA_900303285.1). Lineage (NCBI taxonomy): Eukaryota > Metazoa > Chordata > Amphibia > Anura > Bufonidae > Rhinella > Rhinella marina. The sequence continues at coordinate 38,436 of ONZH01026668.1, forward strand.
GAAAAAGTAGTCTCACGCAAAATCTGAAAAAACTTACTAACAGTAGACAAAGGTGCTGGTACTTCACAAAAGAAAGATACAGAAAAAGGAAGTTTACTTTGGGAACTTAAACGGATTCACTGGAATAATATTAGTAGGAGGAACAGATATTTGGATTATCTCTCTCTCAAGGTGTCTGTACTGCTTCACGAAGGCTTGATGCAGAAAGTTTCCTGCCGAGCCACAGTCTGACTTGCTGACTTTAAATGCAGCTGTTACCTCCACTCATGACCAGGCAGTTATTGGAAACATTTGGGTCGTTCCTGATAACTGGCTATGAATCTGCCCAAGAAGCTGGCTGCCGTGCACATAGGTCATTGTAACAGTGCCTTTGTCATCTGATGATTCTAAAGACCCTTTTAGATCAGATAATCAGAAATGAACAATTGTACCAATGCTCATTCTAGATAACTGACCAGTGTGAATGTGCCACCGATGGTCTGCGACTAAAATGCTGTTTGATTATTTTCATCTAATTTCCATGTATTTTGGTGTGCTGAAAACAAATAAAATATTGAAAAAACTCCTAGACGTCAGGATTTGCCACAAAATGCAAAATTGTCTTCAAATTTATCAAATTATTTTTAATTTTTTGTATTTTTTTTATATTATGGGTTTTTAGCCAAATTTAAAGTCCAAATTACTATTAATTAATTCACATAAGTACATTTTAGATTTTAGATATAAAATGCCAAAAAATCTTAAAGGGGTATTCGGGTTACCATAAATATAACTTATGTTTTAGACCAGGGATGCTCAACCTGCGGCCCTCCAGCTGTTGTAAAACTACAACTCCCACCATGCCCTGCTGTAGGCTGTCCAGGAATGCTGGGAGGTGTAGTTTTGTAACAGCTGAAGGGCCGCAGGTTGAGCATGCCTGTTTTAGACTAATTCATCATCAATAATTATCTAATATAATGTGAATTTCACATATTTAACGTTCAGTAGTTATAAAAGTAGTTTTCTTCCTCTGCTAACCACTGTGTATCCTCGTAAATTACCATGGCATCGACCTGTAGTTCTGAACCTTTGTTAGGTCGAGCATGCTCAGTGTGTTGATATCAATTCTCTAGCTAAATGTCAGTGTGCTGCTGATTACTGAGAAGAGGGGGCGTGACCGGACTGGAATATCAGACAGACAATCAATAAACAGCAACACTCACAGCAGGAAAGCTAGGCATTGTGGATATTGTACTGTAGTTTTGTGAGGGAAGATCAGGAGCCATGATACTCTCAGTGTGTTGCAGGCTCACATAGGAGCTAATACAGTCTTTATTTCATGATGTCATATACACAGTCAGAAAAAATATATATAAATAGTACTATGCATAAAGCAGCTTAAAAAGCAGTTACATGCTGTGAGAAATGAGGACTCAACTGGACCTGGGGTCTGAACTATGCACCTGCCCCTATATTCAATATTATAATATGGGGCAATAGGATAATAACCTTAGAAATAAAACTAGCTATGCTGTAAAAAATCTATATGCTCCAAATCATTCTCAGCAGCTGCAGGGCACAACTCCATTGCATCAATAATAAAACACAAATCATGAACATTAAGAAAGGCGCCGTCCCCAGGAAGAAGCGAGGCGAAACATACGTCGGGGTTCACTGACTCTTCTAGACTCTTGGTCTGTATTGTACCTGGTTTATTGCTTGCTGTATATTATTCTGATACTTTTATCTTGTATACTGTTTAGTGCTTTTCCACCTGCTGCATGGTCACCTTTTGCGTAATGTTCATGATTTGTGTTTTATTATTGATGCAATGGAGTTGTGCCCTGCAGCTACTGGGATTGATTTGGAGCATATAGATTTTTTACAGCATAGCTAGTTTTATTTCCAGGGGTATTATCCTATTGCCCCGTATTATAATATTGAATACAGGGGCAGGTGCATAGTTCAGCCCCCGGGTCCAGTTGAGTCCTCATTTCTCACAGCATGGAACTGCTTTTTAAGCTGCTTTATGTATAGTACTATTTATATATATTTTTTCTGACTGTGTATATGACATCATGAAATAAAGAATGTATTTGTACTTTTTCTGTGGTGTCTGCTGTTTGCCGAGAATTGTTTGGTCACTACACACTATTATTTGTAGCTTGTTTTGGTTATCACATAGGAGCTAGACAAATGGATTGCAAGGTAAAATGAAGCTCTGGTTATATGTATAAGTATGGGTTCTGGTTGGGTCACAGCTTGCAGCCTTAATGCAGTTTTTCAAAAATTAAAGGGGTATTCCGGTTACCTTAAATATAACTTACTAGCTGAAGGACCCGGCTTCGCCCGGGTATATTTAATTTATTTAATTTACTGTTTGTGTGTGTGTCGTTAAAAGATATCGAGAGTGACCTCTACAGTGCCCGCCCCTTTAACAGTGACCTCTACAGCAGCCCGCCCCTTTAACAGTGACCTCTACAGCGGCCCGCCCCTTTAACAGTAACCTCTACAGCAGCCCACCCCTTTAACTGTGACCTCCACAGCAGCTAGAGTGGCCACTGTCTTCACCCCAGAAAGCCAGACCTCACCGGCCATTCTCCCAAACATGAAACAGCGCCCCCAGTTCCCATGAAGACCACACCACTAAACATGAGGCTACGCCCCCCTGGCTCCATGAAGACACAGAGGAGAAGCTGTCTGAGTGTGAGATACTGAAAGGGTGGACATCCCTGTGTCTGTCCAGGCACTGCATCAGACGGAGAACAGGTAGCCAGAAAACTGGACTGTCCAGCCTAAAGCCGGACATCTGGCCACCCTAACATCAGCCTGCCCCTAGGGTGGCCAGAGGTCTTGTTTTAGGCTGGACAGTCTGGCTTTCAGACTCCCTGTCCTCTGTCATGCGCAGGGCCTGGATGGACACAGGGATGTCCTTTTGAACAGCTCACTCTCAGCAGCAGCACTGTGCAGTCTGAGCAATGAGCTGCAGGGAGAAAGTCACCCTCCCCCACCCCTGCAGCTGAAAGAAGGTGATTTTTACCTATATTTTTAATCCCGGTCAAATACGGCATGGAAGAGGTGTGGCCTGAGTCAGGGGTGTGACTTAGTGGGATCTGGGGGTGGGGCTTTTAAGTCCTTCTTTTGACGGTGGCCTGAATTACAGGTCGATACCATAGTAATTTAGGAGGAAGGTGGGTAGCAGTGGAAGAATACATCTTTTATTACTAATGAACGGTAAATATGTGAAATTTACATTATATGAGGTAATGATTGATGATGAGTTAGTCTAAAACATAAGTTATATTTATGGTAACCAAAATGCCCCTTTACCATTGTGAACTGGCTAGGTTGTCATAAAAACCTGGTGTGTGGAGACTGCCTGTGAGCCTTTTATTGGCTGATAAGGGTCATGTGACCAGGCTACTATTGGCTAATGCATTTTTTGGGAATATCTCAGGAACGGTACGTCCTGGAGAGCAGAAAACTGTTCTAAAACCTTCCCGGACACCTGATATACATGTGTGCCAAATTTTGTGATTGTAACTGCAGCGGTGCGGATTCCTTTAGCGGACACACACACACTCAGCTTTATATATTAGATATGTTAGACTAATTCATCATCAATAATTACCTAATATAATGTCAGTTTCACATATTTACCGTTCAGTAGTTATAAAAGTAGTTTTCTTCGTCTGCTATCCACCATTTTCCTCATAGGTTACCATGGCACCGACCTGTAGTTCTGAGCCTTTGTCAGGTCAGGCATGCTCAGTGTGTTGCTATCAGTTCTCTAGCTAAATGTTAGTGTGCTGCAGCTTACTGAGTAGAGGGGGTGTGTCTGCACTGTGATATCAGGCAGCCAATCAGTAAACAGCAACACTCATGAGCAAACAGAAACTCACAGCAGGAAAGCTAGGCATTGTGGGTATTGTAGTTTTGTGAGGGAAGATCAGGAGCCATGATACTCTCAGTGTGTTGCAGGCTCAGACAGGAGATAGACAAATGAGTTGCAAGGTAAATTGAAGCTCTGGTTATATGTGTAGGTATGGGTTCTGGTTGGGTCACAGCTTGCAGCCTTAATGCAGTTTTTCAAAAATTAAGTTACATTACCAGAATACCCCTTAAAGTTACTTTACCGGAATACACCTTTAAAGGGGTTGCCCTAATTATGTAAAAAACAAAAATATATAGCAGTGTAAATCTGATGGTCAGCAATATATATACAGTACAGCCCAAAGGTTTGGACACACCTTCTCATTCAAAGAGTTTTCTGTATTTCCATGACTATGAAAATTGTAGATTAATACTGAAGGCATCAAAACTATGAATTAACACATGTGGAATTATATACTTAACAAAAAAGTGTGAAACAACTGAAAATATGTCTTATATTCTAGGTTCTTCAAAGTAGCCACCTTTTGCTTTGATTACTGCTTTGCACACTCTTGGCATTCTCTTGATGAGCTTCAAGAGGTAGTCACCTGAAATGGTATTCCAACAGTCTTGAAGGAGTTCCCAGAGATGCTTAGCACTTGTTGGCCCTTTTGCCTTCACTCTGCGGTCCAGCTCACCCCAAACCATCTCGATTGGGTTCAGGTCTGGTGACTGTGGAGGCCAGGTCATCTGGTGTAGCACCCCATCACTCTCCTTCTTGGTCAAATAGCCCTTACACAGACTGGAGGTGTGTTTGGGGTCATTGTCCTGTTGATAAATAAATGATGGTCCAACTAAACGCAAACCGGATGGAATAGCATGCTGCTGCAAGATGCTGTGGTAGCCATGCTGGTTCAGTATGCCATCAATTTTGAATAAATCTCCAACAGTGTCACCAGCAAAGCACCCCCACACCATCACACCTCCTCCTCCATGCTTCACGGTGGGAACCAGGCATGTAGAGTCCATCCGTTCACCTTTTCTGCGTCGCACAAAGACACGTTGGTTGGAACCAAAGATCTCAAAATTGGACTCATCAGACCAAAGCACAGATTTCCACTGGTCTAATGTCCATTCCTTGTGTTCTTTAGCCCAAACAAGTCTGTTCTGCTTGTTGCCTGTCCTTAGCAGTGGTTTCCTAGCCGCTATTTTACCATGAAGGCCTGCTGCACACAGCCTCCTCTTAACAGTTGTTGTAGAGATGTGTCTGCTGCTAGAACTCTGTGTGAAATTAACCTGGTCTCTAATCTGAGCTGCTGTTAACCTGCGATTTCTGAGGCTGGTGAACTTATCCTCCGCAGCAGAGGTGACTCTTGGTCTTCCTTTCCTGGGGCAGTCCTTATGTGAGCCAGTTTCTTTGTAGCGCTTGATGGTTTTTGCGACTGCACTTGGGGACACTTTCAAAGTTTTCCCATTTTTTCGGACTGACTGACCTTCATTTCTTAAAGTAATGATGGCCACTCGTTTTTCTTTACTTAGCTGCTTTTTTCTTGCCATAATACAAATTCTAACAGTCTATTCAGTAGGACTATTAGCTGTGTATCCACCTGACTTCTGCCCAACACAACTCATGGTCCCAACCCCATTTATAAGGCAAGAAATCCCACTTATTAAACCTGACAGGGCACACCTGTGAAGTGAAAACCATTTCAGGTGACTACCTCTTGAAGCTCCTCAAGAGAATGCCAAAAGTGTGCAAAGCAGTAATCAAAGCAAAAGGTGGCTACTTTGAAGAACCTAGAATATAAGACATATTTTCATTTGTTTCACACTTTTTTTAAGTATATAATTCCACATGTGTTAATTCATAGTTTTGATGCCTTCAGTGTGAATCTACAATTTTCATAGTCATGAAAATACAGAAAACTCTTTGAATGAGAAGGTGTGTCCAAACTTTTGGTCTCCACTGTGTGTGTGTATGTATATATATATATATATATATATATATATATATATATATATATATATATATCAGAAAATGAAACAAAAGTTCAAATAATCTTCATTATGTGTACATATCCGAATCAGACCTATGTGTCTCCATGGTAACAAACCACAGACTCTGTATAGTCTGATCCTGCCACCCACCACCTTCTGTCTCTTAATTTTTACTAACACATTCTGTAGGTTAGCAAAATGTAGGAGCAGGTTAACGGCATTATGACTACAGGATTCAGCTACACATTAAAGGAGATGTCTCTAAAGACGGACGATCCCTGAGAAAAAATTGACAGAATTAAAATGCATACGCCATGTTTTATTTATTGCTTACATGTTTCTCAGAGAACAATACATTTACATCATTACATACAGCAAACTATAACTGCCAATAATGAATAAACCTTTATGTAATTTTAAATTAAAAAGCAAGATATACAGTTGAACATATAAGAAACTTATCTGATACTGATCATGTGCTCTGCAAAAACAACAGAAAATTCTGGCCCCCATTTTTAAAAGACTAAAGAAAATGAAAGGATGAGTGGGGAAGGATGTGGAGAATCAGAGGGGCTTTAGGTTATGGCACACGTGGCATAATTTTCAGATGGAAAATGAACTACGTGAGTAATATGCAGGTTCAAGTCCTGTTACCCCAGCCAATAAGCAGTTTCAGAGAGCCATGGTGCTCACCTGAGCTTTGGTGAGTGCAGTTGTCTCCCGAAGCTTTCCAAGCATACATTGCATAGGGCTGAGCTGCAATTAGGCCATGTGACCAATGTATGGTGACATCACATGGCCCAGGAAGAGGCTGCAGCCCTCAGGAGGTGTCAGCCTCTTCTATTAGCTGATCATCGAGGGTCTAGGAAGATGGACTCCCACCGACCCAATACTGATGGCCTATCCAGTGGATAGGTCATCAATATAAATTCTTGGATAACCCCTTTAAGTAATTTCCCTCAGGAAAGTCCATCAGTATGAGATGGGTGAGAGTCTGGCACTCCGCACCCCGTCAATCAGTGGATGGAGCAGTTAACTACAGCACCGCTCCCATTCACTTCAATGGGCGCAGCACTGCAGTTACCAGCTCCATCCACTACACAATGGATGGAGCTGTGTAGTTCCGGCACCTACGGTACCAGTTAACAGCTGATCGGTAGGGCTGCGGCATATCAAACCACCACTGATCACATATTGAAGACCTATACTGAGGATAGGCCAATAATGTCAAAATCACGAACAGCCCCGTCTAAAGAAAAACTCCAGCCATCATTCATTCGTTCATTTACCCTGAAAACACCCAGTAGAATATTACGTCACAAGATGTAATTAGATAATAGTAAAGGCATCTGTGTAGGAACACAGGGCCAAGGTGACACCAAAATAGCACATATCAACATTATATGATTGAAGTTTCTCTTTAAGGGGAGGTTTAATGTTTTCTACAAACCTGAAAAACCTGTGTAAATATCTTACCAAAGAATTGCAGATCTTCAGTTGCGATATCAATAGAGATGAGCGAACGTGCTCAAAATGAGCACTGTACCGCTCGGCTCCCCTGCGCTCGCATGGGCGCAGGCAGCCTCTTCTGTCCTCCTCAGGAGGACGGAAGCGGCTGCCTGCGCCCATGCGAGCGCAGGGGAGCCGAGCGGTACAGTGCTTATTTCGAGCACGTTCGCTCATCTCTAGATATCAATGGTTACTATTTTAAGATACAGTACTAGGCTATAATTGTTATTTTTCCTGTTTATAGTTAAAATGAGCTAGGACAAAATGATAGTATATGCAATGAAGAAAAGTCGATCAACTAAAACGGGCGCAAAGAAAAAGCGGAGAAGTTGCATTTTACTACTTTCATTTACCAAAGTAGCCTCTGGATAACGGATAGTGGAATTTGAATGTTTTTTTATGGGCACCTACCCTTTCTCCAAAAACTGCCATGTCTTGTAATGCAGCTCAGCTCCATTACAGTGAATGAGCTGCAAAACCAAACGCAACCTGTGGACAGGTGTGGCACTGTTTCCGAAAGAAAGCAGCCATGTTTTTCTACAATCCCTTTAAAGAGAACGGTCACTATGACATACCTATTAAAAAAGCGTCATTAGTATGATACTCCAATATAAAATTCTAATAATGGATGTAATTATACATAAATACTAACAACCAAAGTGCCACTGGGTGGGGCAAAAAAAAAAAAAAAAGTTCTTCCTGGCCCTGTGCAATCAATTTACGGTCTTCCATTCAGTAGCTACGTATGTACTCCCTGACTAACCATCACATGATCTTATGTAAAGCAGCTAATTGGCTGAGGGATCAGGTGACTCTTTTTGGTACCTTGGTTAATTTAGTGGATGCAATTACATTCAATAGCATAGGGTATCACATTGATAATTTAAAGGGGTTGTCCAGGATTAAAAAAACATGGCTGCTTTCTTCCACAAACAGCACCACACCTATCCATGGGTTGTGTCTGCAGGGCTCCAATACCACACACAACCCATGGACAGGTGTGGTGCTGTTTTTGGAAGAAAGCAGCCATGTTTTTCTAATCCTGGCCACACCCCTTTAAAGGTCCTTCATAGTGACAGGCTTTCTTTAAAGCTAGCCCTTCACAGACACTTTATATAGTGCCATAGCTGCATTCCAAAGCACTGGAGTTATATGAATTATTTTCCTGTCACTGAATAGTCAAAAATCAGTAACATTATGGGAAAAAAAGAATATGTGTAGCCCAGGCTTAAAAGTGTAAGATTAACTTCACTGTAATGCAAAACTGGAGCTAATGGAGAGAAACTGGAAGCTTGTAGTCGCATGTTGGCCATCAGCAAGATGAATCCTCATTGATGGTGCACTTAAATCCCAAAACGCTATTATATTGTTCAAATCAGTCTGCATCAGTCCATTCGCACAAGGTGCATATTTAAAAAAAAAAAAATTCCTTGTATATGAAAAAAAAGCCCTCATTACTAACCATTTACGTTCATCTATTCTGTACACTGCAATGCAAAAGAACACGGTGCAATGTTTTAAAACGTAGTTTGTTCTTCAGTTAATCTTCTCCCCAGATTTAAATATGTAGTCTTCTCCACCAAACTTTTTGGAAAAAGAAGGGACTGTGGGTCTTGCCGAGATACCTTGAGCTAGAAAAAGTAATATGACAATCCCATAGAAAGATGCGGTTAGGCGGTCTGTCCTGTATGTTCAAAGCTAGAGTGGGAAAGGGCAACAGTAGAGAAAGGGGCAAGCTTGGCAGCAGGTAAACTATGCCAATCTCCATCCCATTAAACCAACTGAAGGAGAAATTATAATATATGTATGTATATGGCCTGACAGTGGAGCATATGGGAGATGTCACACGGGGAATTCAAATAGTGGAATCGCCACAGGAGTGCTGCAGTCCTCCATATAAAACAGACATGCATCTCATCGCTAACCATTCCCCGAGCATATATATTTTAGCATTAACATTTCTGCATATGTCTGGCCAATCAAATCCCTGCAAAAATGCCACAGTATACCATAAACAGTCATTAAATACAATCTGTGGACTGCAATCTTAACATACCTGATACACATGGTTTATTGAGACATTCCTGTCATTCCCTGCAAACATTATAGATCATAGTCAAAAATGTATTCATTGGCTAAATACAGTCTACGGAAAAGAAGAGCTGCCAATGCAAATGTCAGCACAACTATGAGAATTGCTGAGCCGGTGCTGCTGCCATTAACGGCATGGTGTTGAACTTCAATGAGACCTGGTGAAGCTGGGTTCCTTCTCTGATGTGCCCGTCTTTGCCTAGGGCTCCTAGAGGTGTTCACAGCAGGCGTTGGCTGCGTAGCCTCTTCACCAGAGTTGGATTGACCATCCTGAGTCTCAGCCTGTAGATGGGAGAAGACAGCTCAGAAAACAAGAACCATACTGACCAAATACATACTACAAGTTACATTAGAGGTTTTGGCAACTTTCTGGGTACTGTTAACCAATGTGTATGTGGGATGGTTACATGGCACTTATTAATATAGCCTTTGTTGATATTCTGTGCCATTTTCTATATTTCATAAGATATATCCCATTGTTTGCCATGTCTTTCATGTCGTCCACACGGAATTAGTGGCAATCTGCATTCCAATCCCGCTGCCTGGTTGCACCATGTACAGCCAACTCTAACTGCACTGTAACCAGGAAAGCAGCCGTGTGTCCATCACATAACCACTGTACAGTTTAAAGGGGTTTTCAGGGTTTTTAATACAGATGACCTATCATCAGGATAGGTAATCAGTATCTAATTGGTGGAGGTCAGAGATCAGCCGTACTACACCTGTGAGCACCGTGGCCTTCTTTCTAATTTTCCTAGGCCGAGTGATGACACGTTCATATGTCACGTGGCTTAAGAGCAGCTCAGCCTCATTCAAGTGAATGGGGCTGAGCTGCAATATCAAGCACCCCCACCAATCAGTAAAAAAAAAATCTTGGAAAACCCCTTTAACGTGCTGCAAATGTCGTTAACCACAAGTCGATAGGTGGCCATTCAAGGTGTACTTACAGTCTTTGTAGATTTAAAAACTTCCACCTTTATTCTCATACTCGAGATAATTGCCATGAGAGATGCAGAGTCCTTCACATACTGGCCTCCCACCCTGTCATGACATTTCGCTAGTCTCCACCCTGTTACTCCTGAGTAAAGGGATGGAAACTCCCAAAACACTGTGGCGGAGAGAGGAAGCCAGTATGTGACGGATTCCGCATTTTCATGGCAATTATGAGACTTTAGCTACATCTGCAACGCTTTGAACTGTATACTGATCTGAATGGACTTGGTGGAGCTCAGGAGGAGGCTGAATTATTGATTCACAAAACGTGGTGTCCACTGTGTGTGACCAAGATAGATTCTCTTATCCACTGGAAGTAAACAATGAGGGTTCCTACTGAGTGACATCAAGCAGAGATACTGAGAACAGTAAGGTATTGGTTTGATAATTGTTACTGATACTCAGATCTTTGCTATAATCACGTTTGATCCTGAACAGCAGGAGTTCACTCCCAGATGAATATATTTTACATTAAGACATGATAATCTGGATATGAAACGTGCATGTTGTCTGTTCAGTCAGTTTTCTTTATGCACCTGTCCAGCAGTAAAGCATACGGTATAAATGTGCTGATAATGCTGCAATACACTTCTACTGACACAGCTGGCTGAGAAAAGAGCTGGCCATCCATTACGTCGCTGATTACAGTGGGGTCATGCTCGTTCTTTTTGTAAGTTTCTGTGTGCGATACAAAGATGAAGGTCGGAGCGTTTAATCACTGCGCTGATTATTGTGTGAAGTCGTCATTGGAGGGTATTCCCCCATTTACAGAGCCTGTAAAATGCGAAGCTTGCTGCAACAGATGGTCTGACGTTATTAGACGTGTTTTTGTCTATAGCAATCCCCAGGCCCACCACCGCTAAAAGAAAGAAATAAATAAATTACGTGCAGCTTATCTAGGATTTGTGCACAATTTGTCACTGAATTTAGATTGCATTTATAAAAGTCTAGTGGCAGCTGCCTTGGCTCAGAACCAGACTCCATGCACTCCCATAATGGATGTGTTATATAAGTACCATAGCCTAGGAGAATTAGGCAAATGTCAAATTAATACTTTCAATTATAAAAGCAGTATTATATAAACAGGAGGCTTTCAACAAATTTCATATTTGAGAAGAAAAAAAAAATGAAAGCCCGCATTTACCTTCCTGCTACCAATGTGTGAAACGCCAAGAACATTAATAAAATCATATCGTTGTGAATTAAATTAACTGATCACATTTTTTCCATCAGTGATATATTTATGTGGAGAAGATAAAGCCCGAGAAAATGTATCCCTATGTATGTCAATTGCCAAATGATGGGGGAAGAGGAGCTGTTGTGTTTGCCTTTGGAACTGAAAGCCTGAAGTGACTACTGGGGGCTTAAGGGGTATTCTCATCTTAGACAATGGGGGCATATCGCTAGGATATACCCCCATTGTCTTATAGATGCGGGTCCCACCGCTGGGACCTGCACCTATATCCAGAACGGAGCGAGGAGCGCTGCGCCTGGAGGACCCCGGGTTTCCGGGGGTCCGGCCACCACCAGGCGCAGCCCCCCCCCCCCCTGCGCTCATAGAAATGAATGGGAGCCGGGCAGTGCATGCGCGGTGCGCTCCCATTCATTTCTATGGAGCAGGCTCAGCTATTTTCGGCGGCCCCATAGAAATGAATGGAGCGCAGTGCGCCCTCATTCAGTTCGGGGGCTCCGTTCTGGATATAGGTGTGGGTCCCAGCGGTGTGGGGGCATATCCTAGCGATATGCCCCCATTGTCTAAAATGAGAATAACCCTTTAACTGCCAAAGTGTGTGCAGAGAAAAGAGGGGGTGTCTAAACTGTTAACATTAGGAAGGAGTGGGGGGGGGGTATCTACTGTAACCATACGAGTTTGCTGTGACAAGTGGATGAGTAAAAGTGAGCATTGCTCGAGGCGAAGAGGTGCACTGTTGTAACAACCAAGGGGAAATATATTTTGGCAAGTCACCTGATTGCTCTTAAAGGGGTTGTCCGAGTTATGACAAAAAATATATAGCACTGTAAATCTGATGGGCAGCAATATATAACTAAGTTAAGCAAGTTTTAGGCAAAAAAAAAAATCTATATTTCCTAATTTCCCTGGTTCTCTTCTGGCCTTTGTTTACATGCAATAACAACAATCTCAGCCCCTCCCCCCTTCTCTGCAAAGGCAGTGAATACAAGTGCTGAGTGACATGTCTGCCTGCTGGAATACTCAGCAGCATGTTGTATGTGTAGGACTACAAGTCCCAGCTGTACAATGACATTGCTAATACATACAGGAATTTCTCCCTACCTGTTCTTGTACAATACAATTCCTCTACAGCTCTTGTGCCCAGCATTTGTCTCCTCTCACTGCTGCAGCTACTGTTTGTTGTAAAGCCTTGAGCCCTCAGTGTGTTCTGGCTGAAGGGGTTAATGTTTTATCTGAAGGAACCCAGGGAGAGAGCAGATAGCAGCCCGGCAAAGAAAGGGGGCGTGGCCAGTGACGTCTCGTGTACAGACTGTTATCTGAACCCTGAGGCTTGTGAACGAAACATCACAGAGCAGAGAGATAAGGTGACATCACAGGTCATGTGACCCTCAGTCAACTCTGAGAAACCAGCAGCTTTAGAAACACAAAGTATATGGGAAAGTTGTTATACCTGACAAGTCAGAAACATATAAAGAACAAAAAAATAACTCGGACAACCCCTTTAATTGAAGCAAGAAGCCAGGCCCTCAGCTTGTTGTTGGCTACCTATCAGACCTGGCTATGATCTGTCTAGGCCTGATACATCAGGTATATTACTTAATCCCTCCTTCCTCTGCACCATATAGTGCGTAGTTGAGTTGCTTGGCCTTGTTCCCACTCAACTATGTATAAAAACATAGGAATTAGGGTGCAGAAAAATGGCAGCCGGTTCTCTGGACTTAATTAGTCAAAATTTGTAATATTTGGCTGTAACAGAAAGCAATTTCCTCACCGAAGGGCTGGAGAGCAATACAATAATGAGTGTCTGCAGGCAGCAGCGTGCAAGTTTGGGGCTGCATTTCAGCAAATGGAGTTGGGGATTTGGTTAGCATTCATGGTGTCCTCAATGTGGAGAAATACAGGCAGATACTTATCCAACATGCATTACCATCAGAGAGGCATCTGATTGGCTCGAAATGTATTCTGTGGCAGGACAATGACCTCAAACACACAGCCAATGTCATTAACCCTTTCAACCCCCGGAGGTTTTTTTGGTGCGTTTTGTTTTGCACTCCCTGCCTTCACAGAGCCATAACTTTTTTATTTTTCTGTTCACATAGCTGTATGAGGGCTTGTTTTTTGCGTGACAAGTTGTACTTTCCAACGCCACCATTTAATATTGCATATGATGTGGGAAGCAGGAAAAAAAATTTAAAATTGTGTGAAATTGCAAAAAAAAAAAAAAGCAATTCCACCACAGTTTCATGGGTTTTATATTTACCATGTTCAATGTGCAATAAAACTGACCAGTTACTTTCATTCTACAGGTCAGTATTAATCCGGCGATATCTACGGTAATATGTACAGTTTTTCTTGCATTTTGATAAAATAAATTATAAAGATGGAAAATGTTTTGGTTTTTTTTGTCACCATATTTTGACCCCTATAACTTTTTGGTATTTATGTGTACAGAACTGTATGGGGCTCATTTTTTGTGGGGCGATCTGAACTTTTCATTGATACCATTCTGGGGTGTCTATGACTTTTTGATCACTTTTTATTTATTTTTTTTTTAGAAAATAAAGCGACCAAAAATGGTGAATCAGCCATTTTGACGCTTTTTTCCGTTTCGCTGTTTTCCGTATGGGAAAGAATTTTTTATATTTTTACAGTATGGGCGTTTTCGCACCTGGCGATACCCATGATGTGTGTTTTTTTATTTTTTTAGTTCTTTTATTTTTATTTTGGGGAAAGGGGGGTGATTTGAATTTTATGTTTTTTTTATTTATTTTTTTTATTTTTAAAAACTTTAAATTTTTTTACACTTTTTTATAGTTCCCATAGGGAACTATAACAAACAATCATCTGTTTGCTGTTATCATAGACTTCAATGCACTTACATTGGAGTCTATGATGTATTTACTACTTTCCTATGGTGCCCTATTACACACAAGGGCTCCATAGAAAATACTATGCATAAGCCTCCTGCCATTCACAAAGGCAGGGGCTGCTGCACACACGCTCTGGCTCCTCAATCGAAACACAGGGGAGCCGGAGCAACCCCGGAACTGCGCGCTTCCGGTGTTTCACACGCTCGGATGCTGCGGTCAGAATTGACCATGGCATCTGAGGGTTTAAATGTCCGCGATCGGCATTACTGCCGGTTGCGGACATTAGTCGCGGGTGTCTGCTATAGGAAACAGCAGGCCACCCGCGGCTATGGCACCCGCTCTGCTCAGGAACAGGTGCCATCTTTAAAGACCGAAGGGGTTAAAGGTGTTGTCCAAGGTGTAATTATTGATGACCTATCCTCCTATACAAGTGTATGGGAACATGCCGTCCCATTGAAATGAATGGGGCGGCTTGGGTGTAATTACACCTGCTCATTGCTGCGGATATTACGGTGAGCAGGTAAACAATGAAGAGGAGGCAGCGCTGGCACGGTGCGATCCTCCTCTTCAAACAGCTGATCGGCTGGGGTGCCGGACGATCTGATACTGAAGACCTATCCTGAGGATAGGTTATCAATAAATATAAGTTGGACAACCCCTTTAAGTGTAAAGAAGAACAAGGATTCCGGGAAGCGATGATATGGGCCCCACAGAGCAGTTATCTCAACATAATTGAATATGTCTGGGATAACATGAAGAGACAGAATGACTTGAGCAAGCCTACATCTACAGAAGATCTGTGGTTAAGGCCAAGTTCACACTTCAACTATTTAGTCAGTTATGTCCATGAGTTATTGTGAGCCAAAACCAGGAGTGGGTCAAAAATACAGAACGGGTGTAAAATCTTTCCATTATGCCTTATCTCTGTGTAGGCTTCACTGTGTTCACTACTGGTTTAGGCTTACAATAACTGACCATATAACTGAAGTGAAGAGCCTAATTCTCCAAGATATCTGGAGGATTTTTCCACACCTGCTTAATACTTTTGCTCAGTACTGAATATTTATGCACACCATATTCAGGACAATGATTGAAGTAAAACTAGAGAATAAAATATTCTGGTTTTATTCTGATTCACTATTATCAAGCAGTAGACTTTTGCAACCCAGAAGCATTTACACTGATTACATTAAGAGGAAACTTAAACAACGCAAGAAACAAAACACGATAACCTTGAATATCTTAAACTCTGCACCTAAAGGAAGCAAAACAAACCTGAGGAGTTGTAGGAGTCGTTTGGTCTGGCTCAGGTGACTTTTGCAGCTGCTTGTTTCCTTCTGTTTGGGAATTTCCTGGAGGATTTACTTGAGCCTGATGTTAAAAATAATAATATAAAACTTTGGTTTACTACAGGAAATATTTACTATGTGAAATGAAGTTATGTCTTGAAAACAATAGGTATTCATTGGTTAATTCAGAGAACATTTTTGGCACCCAGAATTTACTAAGGCAACTTTTACTTCTCCACTGAAAATATCCGGCAGGCTGTTCCAACAAAGAACAGCCCGGCAAAGTTCATCGGAGTCGCCATTGCCGGATTCTAAGGTTCACCTCCGGATCCCCATTGACTATAAAAACTGCTTGCAGCAGTTTATGTCCGGCCCAGGGGCGGACTGGGGACTTAAAGTAGCCCTGGAAAAAAATACTAAAAGTGGCCCCGTTTTGTAGGTCCAAATGGAAGGAAGGCAGGGCCAGTAATACCATATTGTGGCACATTATACCACCCCAACAGAGCCAAATACCACAGTCCATCACAAAATACTGCCAGCAGCACCAAATACATCCTCAAAAACTTCCACTGGTCAGCCAGAGTAGTGCTCCAGTGGCCCCCGGGGCATCGGCCCACCAGGAAAATTCCCCGTAAGGTCTATGGCCAATCCACCCCTGGTCCGGCCGACATTTATGCTGAAAAAGACCCCTGGATCAAACATGCCGGAGATGAGAAAGTGCCCTAATGCACCATTACTGTGACTATGGTGCAGCTGTGGTATGTTTAATGCCACCAGTATAGTGTCACAATCGGATTCTATGCCTTAATCTATACATACTGTGCAGCAACTCTGCTGGCAATGCACGTGAAAGGGGTCCTTTATATCCTATACACATGTACCGGAATTATCTGTGTGGAATAATGACTGTGGTATGGATTTATTCATTTGCAGCATGTTTTTTAGTCACAAGGATTCGATGTCGAGTAGTCACAGATTAGATTAGTTGACACTCGACACAACCAATTCATGTGCAAATTCACAGCCGAAATCAGTGCTTCAGCCACAGATTTCACTAAAAATCCAAGGCAGATTTGCCTATTGCAAATCCTGACCAAGTCTCCCCAAATCTGTTCTAGTAAATAGTTATCTTACTTTTTACCATAGGATTGATGGCGATAACTTCAGTAATGAATTTCATTATGCGGGTGTAAAGTAATAGAAAACTGAAGGGGTATTCTCATCTCAACATTTATGGCACATACAGAAGATGTCCCAAAGGTGGCACCTGCACCTATCAGACATTTATGAAGTATCCTGAAAATATATAAAAGTATACAAAATACAAGTTTAAACAAATATCTGAATACCGTAAAACTGATTTGTCTAGCAAGCTCTCTGTCTTCTCTGTCATCTCGACTGGACTCTGAGTTAAGTGGTAGCAAAGCAGACTTCATACTTATCCCACATGCTTCACAGAAGTAGTCCTGAGACCTGAATGAAGAGGCAAGAATGAAGAATAACAGCAAAGATTTTTGCAGGTATAGACATCAACTTCACTGAAGCCTAGGACTATGTATATTCTATTTCGAATAAAAATTAAATAGTGGGGTTTGTCTAATATTTAGACGGTGTAAACAGACTAGAGAGTCAAAGATGTGGGATGATAGATCTGGTGCATCTTTAGACACATTTGTCTACGTTTACCCCACCTATTGGTTGGTTGACAACAGTTCATCTTCAGCCTTGATTTTCACGCTATGAAATGCCGCCTTATCAAAAGTGATTCTAACATGCTAGACAAAGGCGCGTGGCGTAGCATGAAAGGCATATCTTTTTTTGGACAACATAATATATGATATAATTTGTGGTACAAAGCACATATACCAGTATTTTGGGGGGCAAATTAAGCCCTAACCCTCTCCCAATTCTATGTATGTTGTGTTTGCCAACTGGAATTTCAATAAAAACATAAAAAAAATAAAAAGGATGTCCAGGGGCAAGAGGGTGGGACCAAAATTGGAATGTGCCATTTGAAAATATCATAGTGCTGAAATATGACAGCATTACTAAAATACTGGTATTCCACCCAATAGCAGGCGCAAAGAGAGTAAAGATTCCCAGGTTCACTTTACAAGCTTATGTTTGATTCTTTAGTCCTTGATATAAAGTTGCCTTTACTTCATACATTTTAGTGGATTTTTCCATTAAAGGGGAATTCCGTCCTTAAAAGGGGTATTCCCATCTCACAAATGTAGTTTGTATAGTTAGATATAGCCATACCAATATTATTACTAATAGAATGTATTTATATAAAATGTACCGTTTAGAAGATTTGCCTATTTGTATATCCATTGTCCCACACACATCAGTCAGGTCGTTGCCCCTAGTTACGGCCACCACGGCCATGTAGTAGTGGTGGTCAGCTTGCTCTTGTTCAGACCCGTTCTGAGGTAACTGCTGTATTGTGAACGCACATTATATGAGCATGTGGAGACACATCTTAGGGTTGTAGCATTTTTGTCTGCGCTTCCAAAACACAGAGAAACGGATCCTGTTCCAAGATCAATTCATCTCTATGGAGCAGGGTCCGTTTATAAAGTCTGCGTGTGATGTGAAAGTACCCTAAGATGTGTCTCCGCATGATCATGTAATGTGCGTTCAAAATACAGCAGTTACCTCACAGCAGGTTTGAACAAAAGCAAGCCGACCACCACTACTACATGGCCGCGGTGGTCGTAACCAGGGGCAACGGCCTGACTGATGTGTGTGGGACAATGGAAATAAAAATAGGCAAATCTTCTAAACGGAACATTTTATATAAATACATTCTATTAGTAATAATATTGGTATGGCTATATCTAACTATACAAACTACATTTGTGAGATGGGAATACCCCTTTAAGCATTTATCACCTATCCACTGGGACTGCCACCAATCACCAGGGTCCACTAATCCTCCGCAGTCCAGGACCAGTTGGACCCCGACCAGTCTAGCATCTAACACCTATTGAGTGGTAGGTGATGAGTGCTTCAGTCTGAAATACACCTACTGACCACTGTCCAGCAACTGGGCCCAACACCCACTGTAGGAACCCAAGATGTGGTTTACTTACTTTTTGGCAAGTGCTTTCCTTTCTTCAGGTGTGTAATCCAGGGAACCTATGGCACCTTCTCCTTTTGTAGGCATGAATCCAATGATGGCCAACAACGCAGTTCGGACTTAAAAGATAAAGACAAATTTGGTTTATTAATAGCTGAATAAGTAATACTAGTCAAATTATAGACAAGAAGCGATACATTCATTTATAATACAGATACACATGAAGTATGTTAAAACCAAACAAGGTTAATGCGGTCTCCCCACAATTTTTTTTTTTAACCTGTTCACATGGCAGGCGATAAACATATGATTGTTGGGCATTCGATTGCTGGGACCCCCTGCCTGTGTGAATGGAGCAGTAGTGTACATGTGTGAGCACTATTCCATTCACTTCTAAGAGGCCATGCAAGTGAACGAATGCCAACCAACGCTTAATTCATATAGGGTACTCATGGAACCTACAGTATTCTTGTGTTACCACCTGCAATCATACATTTATTATCTATCCTGTCAATAGGTGATAAATGTGCAAAATCTCCTTTACATCCATATAAAAGAGAAACTCAGAAGCACAAAAAACACTGAAAAGATGATCTCTACATGTTGTAACTCTGTTTGGAGAATTATTAAGCGCTTGTGGTGGCCAGATGGCTCCTTCTCATGGCCGTTCATATGTCATTACAAGTACTATTACGCAGAACTAGGGGGGGGGATTTATCATGGCCAGCGTTTCATATGCTAGTCCTAATCTGAAGTGCGCTGAAGAACAAGAGCCAGATTTATGAACAGGCAGACACCTCTAAATTTGTCTCATCATTAGCTGTTCACGTGCCACAAAATGAAATGTATGCCGCTATCAGCTGCTGTAGGTTTGAGCTAGAATTTCCAACAATTTCAGGAATAAATTATAGTAAATTCTCAAAGCTTTTTCCCCACTGATAAACCTGGCCCACTTTATTAATCACTTTAAAAAAAGTAGACAGAAAAACGGAATATGGAAAATAGTCACACATTTTTGCACAATGGCTTGCATTTGCAGCTCCTTTTTTTTCCTTTATACCAGAAAACCAGCACAAAGACCTTGGTTACGGCTGCATGACACTGATGACAGGTTTCCTTGTAAGGTGCGGCCCTGTCTTACATAAATAAAGATTTATAGATGTATCATTGTATAACTGAAGGTTACGCAACTTTAGGGTTTTTCAAGACAATCCTCTTCCAGCAAAACAGCCTGGACTCAACGGATTGCTCTCACAATGATTCATTCAGCAAAGACTGAGACACAGTAGGAAATCCTCAACTATCAAAAATATTAGGTCTACACCTTTAGGGGTTACCAATCATGTTTTTATTCACTAACAACAAGAAGCAACCCTGAAAAATACATTTACTATAATGAGAAAGCAGAAATTGAAATATTTGGGAGAGCCGTTCACCTCTTTTATGGTCCATTTGGAAAAAGACAAGGAGGTGGCATTTCAGGAGGAGAGCCCTGTCAGTAAGTGGCTCTTGTCCAATTAATAATGCTGGACCTCCTCAACGAGAACCCACAGTACATACAGTACAGGGACTGTGAAAATGGGTAGGAAGCACCCCCCAAATGTCACCCAGTCTTTAAAGTGTTCATAGGCCTTACTTAAAAAAAATCAGTGACTGTTTCTGTGAGTAAAAACCTCTCTTCTTATTGTAGCTGGGTCATGTGACCAACTCCCTGACCTCCAACTGACCCAGGACAGAAAGCCAGTAACTGCTCTATTCATTCCTATGGGAGCCTCACTTTCAGTCTGATAGGAATACATAGAGAATTAGACTTCCTGTCCACACATAAATCTATGTGTGAGTTGGTGGGTCTAATTGCTGGTCACATGACACAGATAAACTTCAGGATGATATAAGTCAAAAATTCAGACACTGGTAAGAAAATGACATTCACTACAGATTACATCATGTACATTTCTAGCAGGACATGGAATAAATTTTTTATCGGGAGTTCTTCTTTAAGGATCACTACGGATATTAAATCATTAAAAGTAAAATTGGATTGTGAAATACAGACATTAAGAGCTACTACTACTTCACAACATTAACAGGATTTTCAATTGATGATCTTTACCAGTGATGGCCAACCTTCGGCACTCGGAACTGTGGTGAAACTATGACTCCCAGCATGCTCCATTCATTTTAATGGAGTTCCGAGAACAGCCAAGCAAGTGTATATCTTGGAGGTCGTAGTTTTACCAAGCAGGAGTGCCGGAGGTTAGCCATCACAGGCATATACAATAGATCATAAATATCATATTGACGGGGGGCCAACACCCAGCACTCTCACCAATCAGCTGGTTTTACTAGCTGTGGTGCCAGAACTACAAAGCTCCATACACTGCACCAAGTGAAATGGAGCAGCGATACAGTAACCAGGTAAAGGCACTACACAATGTACAGAGATGTGCAGCTCTGCTGCCTTGTCCGTGTGCTACAACTGGTAAAATTAATTTATCTGCGGCGGTACTGAGAGCTGGACCCCTGCAGATATTGGTGACCCATACTACTGTTAGTTCATCAATAGGTAAGTACTGTATAATCTCTTTAAAAGGGGCTGTCGGTATTTTTGACCCATCTACTGACAGAGATAGATAGGTGATGGGTAAAGCTGTTTAATTCCCCTGGCACCACAGTCACAAGTGAAATTGGGAAGGGTCCCTTCATTTAGTGTCCCAGTCTCACTACTAACTCACTACTTGCTTCTCAACTACTCCCCTGTGTCTTGAGTGTTGGCTTTAGCTTTCAACCGGGAGACTGCTAAGCCATCACTTAGAGCAGTGGGGAGGGGTTGGGAAGCCTCCAGCGAGAGAGCCGAAGACACTGAACAAGAATGGGCTGCCTTCACAGCACCTAAAATTGCAGCACTGTGGTCATGAAAACTTCTCTTCCTTGGTCATGCAGAAGCCTCAACGCCTCAACAACAATTTAAACACCTTTATCCCCCACTTATTCATCCCTGTCAGCAGTTTTGAGGGTTCAAAACCATGGGAAGGCTCCCTTAAACATGCCAGTTCATAAAAGAAGACAGCGGGTGGACACTAAGTGAGAAATTCAAAGAGATGAGTGGTAGAATTCAGCCTTGTAAAGTAAGGTTTTGCACAAGGTTCAAAAGAATAGTTATTAGCATCATGAGAAAGCAAACAGGCACTTACTACTCCAAGATGGCTGCCACGTTTCAGGATGGTGCCCAGAAATACTTAAGCAAATTTTCTTCCCAACTTCAAATCTACCATTAGCCTGGCAAATAAAAAATATTAAAGTAACGATAACTATAGGTGCTTAAAATGATCCAAATCAGTCAGAAGCTTGTGAAATAAGGTAACTGACTTACTGTTAACAAAATGATACTTGGAGGTTTCATGGGATATTCAGGTGGAAGAACAATTCGGCCATGGTAAATGCCGCTGTCAAAATCAGAATCTGGCGGACCCCTGACAGTAAAGTGCCATTCAAAAAGATTATCCTTTAACAATAAAAAACAATATTAGTTAAAATGAATTAAAACAGATACAGGTAAAATATACTAAAAGTTGCAACTGTACATGAAAAACACCTGGTAAAATCCCTCTTTTATATACTGAATGGAAAGAAACTGCACTATCCCTTTAAAAAAAAAAATCATATCTCTTTGTTTTTTTGTAACCAAGTGGAAAACTCGCCAACACCACTCAACATAACACCAGCTTCAGCCAGCCAGATTTTATTGTCCATATTACAGCCGTCATACCTGGAGCTACTGTATAAGAGCTCCACAGAACCGAAAGATAAGCTCAGTATTAGTGTTGAGCGATGTGAACTTCAGATGCTTCATCCAAAGTCGCTTCGCTCAAAACTTCGGATTAATACGGTATGGAGATCCGTCTTCATACAGTATTAGAATGTATGGGCTCCAATGAGCCGAAGTTAGTTATTCATGAAGTCGCATGTGACTTTGTTGAATAATTTCGGTAGTTTATTTATAAAGTGGAAAACCACTTTAAAACTTGAAACCAAACTCTGCTTCGGTTTCGACTAGTACCTCGGAAACGAAGCCAAGTTCGGTTCCAAGTTTTAAACTGGATAAGTCATGCGCGACTTCACAAATAACTTACTTTGGCGCATCGGAGCCCATACATTCTAATACTGTACGGAGACGGATCTCCATATTGTATTAGGCTACATGCACACGATAGTGAGAAAAAACTTCCATTAAAAACGGACATTTTAAAAGGACGTTTTTTCCACTGATGCCCTGAGAGACGGATGTTAAAAATGGATCCATTCAAGATAGAACATGCTCTATTTTTTTTACATCCATTTTTCACTGACACGTGAATAACCCCATAGATCACCATTGGTCTTAAAACAGACTTGGAATGGCCGTTAAAAAAAATGTACATCACATATCCGTTTTTCACTGTCGTGTGCATCTGGCCTTAATCCGAAGTTTTGAACGAAGCGACTTTGGATGAAGCATCTGAAGCTCGCTTCGCTCAGCACTAATCAGTATATCTGGGAGTTGCAGCTGTAATATGGACGCTAAAATGCAGTTGCATTGCTGCCATATGACTGAATCTGGGGCCTGTTTTATATGGTTCCTTACGGTAGGGCGAAGGCCACTGAGAACATGATCAAATAACAGAAAATGAGGCACAAAGGTTTTTGTTTGGGAAAAGCTTCGGTGCTTATTTGAAGGGATCCAATCCTGTTCTTTGCTCTAAATCAAACAGAGGTAATGTGTGCACTTGTGTGTTCTTGGGGCTGAGCTCCACCAAACTCACTAAAGTCCAAGGCACTGCTAAAGTGAATTGCTAAAAGGTTCTGTTCTCTAAAATGAAGCTTTGAACACCTCACTCTGGTGGTGACTTGCACAACGTTGCATATTGTTCTCGGCACTAAAGTTACCGCCATATTAGGCGAACACTGCATCAAATCCATATTTGCCTACTGCAGAAAAATCCACATGACTGTGACTTATCCCCACAGAGGAGTAGCGGTAAGGGTGCTGCCACACGTTCAGGTTTTTTCAGTTTTGGAAGCCAATATTCAGCTCGATTACAGTGGAGATGGACTGTATCTGATACCTCGAGTGGTTGGGCATGATAGTGATCTGTAGCGTCTTTCAGTTCTGCTGCTTCCTTCATGAGTCGCTTCACGGCTGAAAAACAACCCAGGTAAACAGAATTCAGTACAATTCACAATCTGCAGAAACGTTAAGGAAACTGCCCACATATTTTCATGCATAACTTATCAAGAACGCTAGGAATGAATAAGAAATAAGCACCAGGCTGCTTAAAAGAAAGTGTCAAACTGCTTAAAGGGACCTACCAGAATCCTGTAATATACCAGGGCCATTAATTCTTTCACTATGGTCCCAAAGGCACCCAAGATATTATGTGCAGACTGGACGCAATGGTCGGGCAGAACATAGGGTTCCAGGAAAAACTGTGTGACCTATGACAACTCAAGTGATTACTGCTATATTTAAGGTGTGGCACCAACCTCTACCAATCACAATAAGGCCCCATTCACATGACAGTTTTTCTCTTTGCATTTTTTGCAAATTGGATGCAGATCCATTCATTTCAATAGGCCCGCAAAAAAAGCAGACTATCCTGAGGATAGGCCATCAAAATTAAACTCCCACAAAAACCTTTAAGGGTTCCATTCACACGTCCATAGTTCTGGGTCAGCATCCATTCCGCAATATTGCAGAACGGGTGCAGACCCATTCATTTCAATTAGGCTGCAAAAGATACAGACAGCACACAGTGTGCTGTCCACATCCGTAGTTCCATTCCGTGGCCCCGCAAAAAAGATAAAGCATGTCCTATTCTTGTCTGCAATCATGGACAAGAATAGGCATTTCTATCATAGGGCCGGCCATGTGCGGTCTGCAAATTGTGAAACGCACACGACCAGTATCCGTGTTTTGCAGATCCGCAATTTGCAGACCACAAAACATTTACGGACATCTAAATGGGCCCTAATGCTAACAGATTTCCAGGAGTACAAAACTAAAGACCTAGGTAAGTGATGGCTAACCTCCGGCACTCCAGCTATGGAGTTCTGAGAAAAGCCAAGCAAGTGTACATCTTGGGAGTTGTAGTTTTACCACAGCTGGAGGGCCAGAGGTTAGCCATCACAGACCTAGGAAATCAATATTTGATTGATGAGAGTCTGACTCCGATTCTCGGCCCCTGTGCCGATCAACTGTTTGATGAAGCCTCGGCACACTGGTGAGAGCTGCGGTCTCTATACCGCATACTAAGCACAATACTGTACACTGGATGGCGGCTGTGCTTGGTATTACAGCCCAGGCACATTCACTTGAATTAGACACAGCTGCACATAGGCCACCAAAGCCATGCTCATCGGTAACATGACCTAGGAAGAGAATGCAGCTTCATCAAAGCGCCACGGCTTCTTCCAACAACTGATCGTGGGGGCGCCAGGAGTCAGACTCCCACCAATCAAATATTGATGAACTCCCAGAAAAACCCTTTAATACTAATACAGATTTGTGGACGTCAATTTTCTGTAGATTTGCTCTATTTAAAAAATGCTTAGAAAAAGTACGTGTCAGGAAAGACACACTAAAAGGGAAGTCCTTGGCCAAAGACTTTAGGGTGCCTTCACACTCGGCAGATTTTGTTGCAGAAATGTCTGGGACTAGAGTTGTCACGATACCAAAATTTTGATTCGATTTCGATACCAAGAAAAAGTATTCGATACTTTCCATACGATACCACGCCAAAAAAATAAAACACAAAAAATCTGTGTGCCCCATCAGACCTCACATCAGCCCACCGTGCCAGCATCAGACCTCAGATCAGCCCACCGTGCCCCCTTCAGACCTCAGATCAGCCCACTGTGCCCCCTTCAGACCTCAGATTCAGCCGCCGTGCCCCCATCAGACCTCACATCAGCCCGCCGTGCCCCCATCAGACCTCACATCAGCCGCCGTGCCCCCATCAGACCTCACATCAGCCCGCCGTGCCCCCATCAGACCTCACATCAGCCCGCCGTGCCCCCATCAGACCTCACATCAGCCCGCCGTGCCCCCATCAGACCTCACATCAGCCCTCACATCAGCCCACCGTGCCCCCATCAGACCTCACATCAGCCCACCGTGCCCCCATCAGCCCACCGTGCCCCCATCAGCCCTCAGATCAGCCCACCGTGCCCCCATCAGCCCTCAGATCAGCCCACCGTGCCCCCCATCACCCCAGATCAGCCCACCGTGCCCCCATCAGCCCTCAGATCAGCCCACCGTGCCCCCATCAGCCCTCAGATCAGCCCACCGTGCCCCATCAGCCCTCAGATCAGCCCACCGTGCCCCCATCAGCCCTCAGATCAGCCACCGTGCCCCCATCAGCCCTCAGATCAGCCCACCGTGCCCCCATCAGCCCTCAGATCAGCCCACCGTGCCCCCATCAGCCCTCAGATCAGCCCACCGTGCCCCATCAGCCCTCAGATCAGCCCACCGTGCCCCCATCAGACCTCACATCAGCCCTCCGTGCCCCCATAGACCTCACATCAGCCCACCGTGCCCCCATCAGCCCTCACATCAGCCCACCGTGCCCCCATCAGCCCTCACATCAGCCCACCGTGCCCCCATCAGCCCTCACATCAGCCCACCGTGCCCCCATCAGCCCTCACATCAGCCCACCGTGCCCCCATCAGCCCTCACATCAGCCCACCGTGCCCCCATCAGACCTCACATCAGCCCACCGTGCCCCCATCAGACCTCACATCAGCCCACCGTGCCCCCATCAGACCTCACATCAGCCCACCGTGCCCCCATCAGACCTCAGATTCAACCCACCGTGCCCCCATCAGACCTCAGATCAACCACGTGCCCCATCAGACCTCAATCAGCCCCCACTGTGCCCCCATCACACCTCAGATCAGCCCACTGTGCCCCATCACACCTCAGATCAGCCCTTGCCCCATCCACCTCAGATCAGCCCACTGTGCCCCCATCAGACCTCAGATCAGCCCACTGTGCCCCCATCAAAATAAAATAAAAAAATCTCTTACCTGTCCTGCGCTGCGGCTCCGCTCCGGGTCCGGCGCTCCTCTTCTACTCTTCCCGGTGCTGCACTGTCACCTGACTGCGTGCAGCGTCAGGTCAGAGTGCGCGCACTACGTCCTGACGCTGTACGCGGTCAGGACAGTGCAGCGCAGCCCCGGAGAAGAAGAGGAGCGCCGGACCCGGAGCGGAGCCGCGGCGCAGGAAAGGCAAGGATTTTTTATTTTAGCATCCCAAAATAGGAAATTCCGGTACCGAATCGATACTGGTATAAAAGTATCGATTCAGTATCGAATTATCGATACCCGAGGCAACCCTATCTGCGACTGAAAATAATTCCCATTCATCTGAATAGGTCTTGCAGAAATCCATGTACTTGCTGCCAATGAAATCCCATTCAGATGAATGGAAGTGATTTTCAGTTGCAGAAATTTGTAATAAATTGCCAAAGGCATCCATAGCCTTTAAAGGGGCATTCCTGCTAGAACAAGTTATCCCCTATGTTGTATGGGAATCCAACCGCTGTTATTCCCCACTGATCAAAGCAGGGGGTTCCCATGAACTGTATGAATAGAGCAGCAGATCAAACATGTGCACTACCACTCCAATCATCCCTAAGGGACTTCGGAGTACAGAGTTCAGCTATCTTCGGCAGTCCCACAGACTTTCAATAGGGCAGTAGTACACATGCTTGACCATGGCTCCTTTCAGAGACACAGGACCACCATTTTTGCGATTGGTGGGGGTTGTAACAATTAACTCTTATGCAGTGAATAACTGGTGATAAGTGAATACCCCTTTAAACAAAGATTACAACTAAAGTAGTTTCACAATGTATAAACTGAAACCAGCAGCCGGGAAGCACTGGGAACCCAGTCATATTAGCACTGCAGATGCCATTCTCTCACAAAAGCTGACCATATGTAAATGCTAGTGTGCTGCGTGGCACAGTGAGCACTCTACAGTGCCAAGATAAATGGTGGCTGACCTGGCACTAATCAGTAAGGGGACAGTCATAGGACAGTGAAAATAACTGGAAATTCTGTGAAGAATGGCTCCTAAAATGGAAGTAATCCCCAATGCAGTTTCCTGGAACCAGGTCAGATGGCACCTTCTTGAAAGTGAAAAAGTAGGTACATTTTCATAGCACAAAAAATAAAACCGCTAAGGTCATGTCCCAGTATACCAAGAACCGAGAAGAAAATCTACTCTGGATATAAGTCATATGGTTTGCAGACTGGATCCAGACCCATTCATTTCAATGTGGACAGCATCTGTATGTCAGTTCTGTCGTCCCGCAAAAAAAGATAGAACATGTCCTATCCTTGTTCGTTTTGAGGACAAAAATAGGCATTGTTACAATGGTTCCACAAAAAAAAGGAGGCTACACGGACGTCACACGCATGTCATCCGTATTATTTGTAGAACACAAAATACATACAGTCGTGTGAATGCACCCTTAAAGGGTTTGTCTCATGATGGACAATGGGGCCATATGGCTGGGACCCGCGCCTATATCCAGAATGGAGCACCGAAAGTGAAGGAGGACGCACTGCACATGCACAGCCGCCCTCCATTCATTTTCTATGGGGCCGGAGAAAATAGCCGAGCGCTGGCTCGGCTATTTCCGTTGGCTCCACAGAAATGAATGGGAGCGTTGGTCGCGCAAGCGCGGTTCGCTCCCATTCCTTTCTATGGGGAGCCGGCTTGGTGGTGGCCAGACCGGAGTCCTCCAACCACCACCTTGCGGGGATCCATTCTGGATATAGGTGTGGGTCCCAGCAGTGGGACCCGCACCTATAAGACAATGGGGGCTTATCCTAGCGATATGCCCCCATTGTCCATCATGAGACAAACCCTTTAAGGGGATGTCTGGTTTCAAAAGTGCCTGCCACATGATCACTGCAGCCAATCACTGGCCTTATCGGGTGCACCCATAAGACCACTGATTGGCTGTAGCAGTCATGTGACCGCTGCAGCCAAGTAAATTGAGTCTGGCTGTGGCAGCACAGGATCTGTGAGGTAAGTCCTTACCTGTTCTTTAGCTCAGGTGGATCCCAGGGGTTGTGCAGTTTCCTCCTGAAACTGGACAAACCCTTTAATCCAGCCATGGTTTCTGCATGGAATCCCCTCCACTAACAACCTGCAGCACAAGGTATCTGTGAGATCAGTCACTGGGGAATACTAACGTTTCCCCCATCAGATGCTGAAAATGTCCTCCAGATCTTCAGCCATGATCAGGACGTGATGACATGAGGACACACAGTAGCTTTCATACTTCTACGTAACAATTTTTGGATTAGTTACTACTCCGGTAGTAAAGGAAAGGCTAGACCTCAGCCAGTGACTCCCACAGCTCAGCATTACCTGCACAAATTCTACCGCAAACCTCACTTATCAAGAAAAAGCGGCTGTTATTTCCCACACAGCAGGGACTGCAGGGGTGACCTTCACTGGTGCGCTCCCACAGGTAAAATATGTGACTCACGCGCAGAATTAGTTTTATGACCAATTTTCTATAAAATCTTATTAAAGTTAAAAAAAATAACCTAAAAACAAGTATTCTATGGATCAAAGAAATCCACACTGATCATGATTCAGATTCACACACTCTATAGGGTCTCATTTATTAAGAGCGGCGTTTTAGACGTTCGCTTCTAAAAAGGTCCTGCGCTAGCGATGGATCCGCCATAGTTATGAAGTGGCGCCGGCCTCTACATAACTTTGACAGATTCTCCGCCGCTTCTAAATGTAAGACAGCTTCCTAGTTGCGTTACATTTAGACCATTTTCTATGCCTAAAGCAGGTGTACAAAATGGTAAATGCCTGTCGGCCCGCCCCCACTATTTTAGACCTGGCGCGAGCGGGGAGAAGTCGCAGATTGTGGCGCAAAGGACCTTTGCGCTGCAATATGCACCAGAAATACACCTAATTTAGTGACATATATATATATATATATGCGCATCATATACATGTCCCTTGAAAGATTCAACTAAACAGTTCTGACAATTCTGGGCCACCGCTCCTCTTCACTTCTATGGGTGCGATGGAAATAGCTGAGCCAGCGCTCGCCTATTTTCGCCGGCCCCATAGATAATGAATGGAGGGCGGCTGCGCATGCGCAGTGCGCCCACCACCACTTTCAGGGCTCCGTTTAGGAGATAGGTGCAGGTCCCAGTGGTGGGACCCGCATCTATCAGACAATGGGGGCATATCCTGCTAATATGCCCCCATTGTCTCAGATGAGACAACCCCTTTAAGATGTGTGAAAATAATAAAGTTTTCAATGTACAATTTCCTCTTGCTCCCCAGATCCTAAGGCTGCGGATACCTTTACATTCATGATGTCATCCACACTGAGCTGCCAGAGTGACATCACTATAGAGAGCGGCTCCGGGGGGACAGGAGGTAATGCTACAAGGAAAAAGTTTGCTTTTTTTTATTTTCTGGAAGTCCACGACCACTCTAGGAGCCCAGCAAGTTACCAGACAGATCTACAGACATAAAAGCCTCAAGATACTGAAAATGAAAGTGAACAATGGCTGATGTGGCCTGATAGGACGGGCAGCCCTGGCTGGGTCACTCATCAGCCGGTGACATGGCTCCGAAGACTACTACACCTAGCAGCTACTGCCACATAAACACTTCCCAAATCTCCCATAAACAACCGAGAGTAACTAGGTCACTGGCTGTACAATGCTATATGACAGCAGTGAGCGACCAGCACCGCAGCCCCCGCCACACAATACACGGGCGTACACAATAACAGGACAGGGCTAACAACACCCACTCCCCAGTTACCCGGGCTCTTCAGGTTGTAGCGGGTCTCCATGTCTGCTTGACAGCGGCCTGCTCCCCGCCTACTCGGACACGCCCACTCACGTCACGCCGCATCGCTCTGGACAAGTCCCGTGCTCACGGTGGAGGCGGAGTCCATACGTCACTCTTCAGTGGGTAGCTGGCGGAATTGTGTTGGTTGACGGGGTGTCGAGACCTGGAATTCCACGTGTGTAGTAACAGGCTTACGTCATGGTCGGGCTTTACTCTGGGTAGTGCGTCGTAAAGATTAGATTCTTTAGAAAGACTTGTGCTGTCCGTGAATGAAAACGTTCATATTTCATAATATGTGTGTGACACAAAGGGGCGCATTCCGCATATCCATTTATCCAGTTCTGTCCCTAGTGGTGTTTTACCTGCTACGATTTTCAGATGACAAAGAGGTCTCTTACTTCTGGAGATCCCCCACATATTGCCCCCTCCCCAACAATCCCAAGGTGTAGATCAGAAATTGGAAACTTTCAGCACTCCAGATGTGGTGAAACTACGACTAGTGTTGAGCGAATCGAGCTTCGGATGCTTAATCCAAAGTCACTTTGTTCAAAATTTAGGAATACTGTACAGAGATCTGTCTCTACAGTATTAGAATGTATGGGCTCTGAAGTTAGTTATTCGCGAAGTCCCACGTGACTTAAAGAGGACCTTTCACCACTTTTAAAAAATCAAACTACACTATGTACCTTATAGTGTATCCCCCTCTGATGGCAGCGGCGCTTTTTTTTTTCCAAAAGGTCCCCCGGTGGCTTCACACGGCCCCCCGGTCTTCTGTCGGGCTTTATGTAAATTCAGAAGCATCGGAACAGGGAGGAGGAGACTCCCTGTTCCTCAATGGGCGTTGCTTCTGCCCTGCTGTGAGCGCTGTCCAATCAGAGCGGACCGCTCACAGCAGGGCCGAAGGAGTTCAACCCTGCTGTGAGCGGTCCGCTCTGATTGGACAACGCTCACAGCAGGGCAGAAGCAACGCCCATTGAGGAACAGGGAGTCTCCTCCTCCCTGTTCCGATGCTTCTGAATTTACATAAAGCCCGACAGAAGACCGGGGGGCCGTGTGAAGCCACCGGGGGACCTTTTGAAAAAAAAAAAGCGCCGCTACCATCAGAGGGGGATACACTATGAGGTACATAGTGTAGTTTGATTTTTTAAAAGTGGTGAAAGGTCCTCTTTAATTGTGTAACTTTGGTATTTGATTTTTAGAGTGGAAAACCACTTTAAAACTTGAAATGGAACTTGGCTTCAGTTCCGACTAGTACCTCAGAACTGAAGCCGAGTTTGGCTTGTCTCACAAAGGACATTTATCACCTGCCCATACCTCATCACTTGAGGACCTATGGTTCTAGCCCCCCACAGTTCCTCTATAAAAACAGGCAACAATGTCAGACAGTGAGGCAAATTTACTAATCCTGTACATAGCTTAAACTAAGGCTGTCTAGACATGCACCAATCTATCTCTGTGGCTCATGTGGTAAATTTGGTACATGACTACTTTTCTCTAACCTTATACCAACTATTGGTTGGCTTACTTTGTGCCAAAAAACGTCACAACTTAACCCAGGCCCCTTGTTTCAAGTTGGAAAACTGGTGTTAGGTGCAGTGAATAGTGGATTATTGTTTGTTTTTTTTTGTGAATTTACAGTACAGACCAAAAGTTTGGACACACCTTTTCATTCAAAGAGTTTTCTGTATTTTCATGACTATGAAAATTGTAGATTCACACTGAAAGCATCAAAACTATGAATTAACACTGAAGGCATCAAAACTATGAATTAACACATGTTGAATTATATACTTAACAAAAAAGTGTGAAACAACTGAAAATATGTCTTATATTCTAGGTTCTTCAAAGTAGCCACCTTTTGCTTTGATTACTACTTTGCACATTCTTGGCATTCTCTTGATGAGCTTCAAGAGGTAGTCATCTGAAATGGTATTCCAACAGTCTTGAAGGAGTTCCCAGAGATGCTTAGCACTTGTTGGCCCTTTTGCCTTCACTCTGCGGTCCAGCTCACCCCAAACCATCTCGATTGGGTTCAGGTCTGGTAACTGTGGAGGCCAGGTCATCTGGTGTAGCACCCCATCACTCTCCTTGGTCAAATAGCCCTTACACAGCCTGGAGGTGTGTTTGGGGTCATTGTCCTGTTGATAAATAAATGATGATCCAACTAAACGCAAACCGGATGGAATAGCATGCCGCTGCAAGATGCTGTGGTAGCCATGCTGGTTCAGTATGCCTTCAATTTTGAATAAATCCCCAACAGTGTCACCAGCAAAGCACCCCCACACCATCACACCTCCTCCTCCATGCTTCATGATGGGAACCAGGCATGTAGAGTCCATCCGTTCACCTTTTCTGCGTCGCACAAAGACACGGTGGTTGAAACCAAAGATCTCAAATTTGGACTCATCAGACCAAAGCACAGATTTCCACTGGTCTAATGTCCATTCCTTGTGTTCTTTAGCCCAAACAAGTCTGTTCTGCTTGTTGCCTGTCCTTAGCAGTGGTTTCCTAGCAGCTATTTTACCATGAAGGCCTGCTGCACACAGTCTCCTCTTAACAGTTGTTGTAGAGATGTGTCTGCTGCTAGAACTCTGTGTGGCATTGACCTGGTCTCTAATCTGAGCTGCTGTTAACCTGCGATTTCTGAGGCTGGTGACTCGGATGAACTTATCCTCTACAGCAGAGGTGACTCTTGGTCTTCCTTTCCTGGGGTGGTCCTCATGTGAGGCAGTTTCTTTGTAGTGCTTGATGGTTTTTGCGACTGCACTTGGGGACACTTTCAAAGTTTTCCCAATTTTTCGGGCTGACTGACCTTCATTTCTTAAAGTAATGATGGCCACTCATTTTTCTTTACTTAGCTGCTTTTTTCTTGCCATAATACAAATTCAGTCTATTCAGTAGGACTATCAGCTATGTATCCACCTGACTTCTGCCCAACACAACTCATGGTCCCAACCCCATTTATAAGGCAAGAAATCCCACTTATTAAACCTGACAGGGCACACCTGTGAAGTGAAAACCATTTTAGGTGACTACCTCTTGAAGCTCATCAAGAGAATGCCAAGAGTGTGCAAAGCAGTAATCAAAGCAAAAGGTGGCTACTTTGAAGAACCTAGAATATAATACATATTTTCAGTTGTTTCACACTTTTTTGTTAAGTATATAATTCCACATGTGTTAATTCATAGTTTTGATGCCTTCAGTGTGAATCTACAATTTTCATAGTCATGAAAATACAGAATAAGAAGGTGTGCCCAAACTTTTGGTCTGTACTGTACGTCATAAATAATTTTAAAACCTAATGACAAGTCCATTTTCCGTAGTATCAGTTCCCCAGGATGTGATATTCACAGGGCCGTGCTGAAGTACGAGGCATTTGGGAGATCTGTACTCCGTTACATATTTACTGTTCAAATATAGAAGCGGATCCTGGCATACGAGAACAAGGAAACATTACCTTACATTTTGAGTCACCCTGTGGCAGTATTCCAGGTTTAAATCATACTTAAAGTCTATGTACATCTTCAGAGGCAATTTTTCTATGATTGCATTTTACTCATTTTTTTTCTTTTGGCCCTTATTAAAAATATTGAGCTGTTCAATATTGAGCTGGTCACAAAGGGTTAACTTTTTCTAGCTGTGTGACTGGTACTTTCACTTTGTGCCGGTTGGTCATCTAATAACTCTCTTCTCTAAGCTACTAAGAGGTCATAAACACCACATTCTTATTCTTATCAGTAAGATAATAACTGAGCTACGTATAATGAATCTTTATAATGGCAGAGAGCAGAGATAAGGAGCCTGTCTGCTCCCCAGATGACGGAAAAGACAGAAAATCCACAGGGTGTCACTAGAGCATCTCAGCTCTGTACAGAAAAAAGGACAGCATATTTTTAATAAAGACCAATTTTAAAAATTATTTTTAGCTCAAAATGAGTACAACACAATAATAATGAAAACAATTGCCCCCAAAGATGTATATAGCCTTTAACTTACCTAAACTGAAAAATACAGTCTAATAAAAAGAAACCTAATTAAAACATATATAACTGACATTATAATAAAATGAAATATGTACTGTGTGCAGTGCCCTACATATCTCTGCTTCTCTGCTCACTGCTAGACAGCCCAGGGTCCATGGGTCTGATAATCCACCCCTGACTGTTGGTGCTGCTTCATTATTTTCCACTACAGAAATCTTTAAAAAGTGTCACATCTCCCATAGGAATCAATGGGAAGGGACATTTTCAGAAATATATCATAAGATAATAATAGATAGATATTTGTCCCTGTTGGTTCTGCTCCAACACTTTTCTGTGCAGAAATATTTGCAAGCACCCGACTTTCCTATACATGGTGCATGCCATTGGGTGGTTCAACAGACATACTATGTGTGCATTACATCTACTATTTGTAGGGGGTAAATGTTGTTTTTTTCTTAAAGTTACATCTGCAGAAAAGCAGTGGTGGGGCTAGTAGCAAATCACGCTCATTCGAGTGAATGGGGCTGACCTGCTCCTAGGCCAGATGAATATGACATCTCATAGCCTAGGAAAAGCTGAGAGCCTGAACTGGGACTTAGCATTTATATGTTTCTCTGGAGGAAAATCATAAATCCACTGGGGGTACTTTCGTTGCGTTACAGTGTAGAATCTCAAACGTTGGTCATAGAGTTGGTCTTCCATGGTTGTCAAAATTGGAAAAAGTTTGGTGTCATCTTGACAAAATTGAAAAAATGTGGTGTCATAGAGAGCAGAGAGAAACATACATAACAAGTTACAATACATAACATTAACTGTGCACTGATGGAACAGGGCCACCTACTTTAGGTTAAATTAGAGACAGGGTGAGAAACCCAATGAAGTGATAACATTATGGCCTGGAGGGATATAGTCTGACCTAGGCTATTTTACACCCCCAGGTATAGAGTTTATCCCCCCGGGTATAGTTTGGCCTAGGCTATTTTACACCCTGGAGTATAGTTTGCCTTGGACAGTTAATCCCCAGGGTATACTCTGGCCTGTGCCAAACTTTACCCAGGTTTAATCTGGTAAGGGGTTCATTTGGCCTGCTACATCGGGAGTCGCACCCCATCTATCCAGAGGATAGGTCATCAGTATTAAAGTCGCGGAAAACCCCTTTAAGTCATGCAAATATAGCAAAATACATGTGTTCACCTTCTTCTGGACAGTGAGTTGTCTTGTCTTTGCAAATGATCTTCAGAAAACACATTTATTTGTGCCAAAATAAAACATTTATTTGTATTATGTGCTGTTTTATTTTCAGACTCAACATTACCTGTATTAGTGATATCAATAAGAAAGCATGTTGCATGACGCCATTCCTAATTTTGTCCATTATTTACATGATACATAATCTATAGCACTGTACACACAATGTATTCATGTACAATGTTTCACTTACATCAGTCTCTGTCAGCCAAGGGTCACAATCAAATTTCTTGACTGCACGCACATCAGGGGCAATGTCTCATGAAGACACTTAGGCCTTGTGCACATGGATGTGTCCATATATTGGTCAGCAAACCACAGACCCGCAGAATATGGATACTGTCCATGTGCCCTACACATTTTTCTCTCCCCGATCTATGGAAATGACTTTACATCTGTAACGCAGACCAAAATAGGAAGTATTCTATAAATTATTGAACAGCCATACGGATGTGTGCATGCCCTTATACAAATTACAATTACGGCTGTGCTGCAATCAAAAACTGGGTGGCCTTATGGCCTTTTTCATGCAGTTAGTATTTGGTCAGTATTTTTGCATCAGTATTTGTAAGCCAAAACCAGGAGTGGTTCCAAAATACAGAAGAGGCACACATACCATATTTTTCACCCTATAAGGTGCACCGGCTAATAAGACACCTAGGTTTTAGAGGAGGACAATAAGAAAAAAAATATTTTTGGTCAGACCACTAATCAGACCCCCAATGTTAATCAGACCTCAGCTTAGACCCCAATGTGAATGACCCTCCAATCATACCTCAGTTAACAGCCCCAAAATAAATAAGACATCCCATTCAAACCTCAGATCAGCCCCCATGCCTCTCATCAGCCTCCAGCAGCCTTTTATCAGCCCCCATACTTCTCATCAGCCCCCAGCAGCCTTTTATCAGCCCCCATACTTCTCATCAGCCCCCAGCAGCCTCATATCACATAAAATAAAAAACACTTACCCATCCTGCTCTAGATGCTGCCCCCCCCTCACTGCCAGTGATCTTCCTCCTGCTGTTGGCTGTGCTGTGACCTGTCGCACACAGCGTGAGGTCACAGAGCGCCCTCACACTGTGCTCAGACACAGCACAGCCAAGGACCAGGAAGCAGTGAGTACAGAGCCTTAACCGCTTCCCGGTCCTCCCGTACTAATGAGTACTTCCATAAGGGAAGCGCTCATTAGTATTCACCCCATAAGATGTAGGGACATTTTCCCCCACTTTGGGGGGAAAATGCGTCTTATGGGGCGAAAAATCGTCTTTTGGGGTGAAAAATACAGTATTTCTATTTTACCTTTTATCTGTAGGTCCCACTTCTGGTTTTGGCTTACAAATACTGATGCAAAATACAGACCTATGAGCTCCACCAGGCCCTAATAAAGTTGGCATGGTTTTTAAATTAATGGTCACATGATTCTGCTGGAAATACTGCAGTTTTACCCAGTTTTATGCCAGAAAAATTGGTTAAATTATAGTCTTATTTGAAAGACCCACCTGCTTGGTTTTGTGGCCATTATGGAAGGACATCCACATAAATAATGGACACTGGTAAAGCAACCAATGATCCACTCTATTACCTAATAAATACAAATATACGCTATAATTAGGGATGAGCTATTCGACTTCAGATGAAAAATCTAAAGTCGATTCACATAAAACCTCGGTTCAATACTGTACGGAGCGAGCACTTCATACAGTATCAGAATGTATTGGCTCAGATGAGCCAAAGTTATTACTTCTCGAAGTCTTGCGAGACTTTGCGTAATAACTTCATAAATTAATTTGTACTGTAAAAAACCCTTTCCTGAACTCGGGTTCAGTTCTAAGAAACTCAGGTTCGGGAAATGGGTTTTTTACAGTACAGATTAATTTATGAAGTAATTACCCAAAGTCTCGCAAAACTTCACAAAGTAATAACTTCGGCTCATAGGAACCAATATATTCTAATACTGTAAGGAGCGCTTGCTCCGTACAGTATTAAACCAAAGTTTGGGACACAGGTGAGTATTATTTTTTTGCTTTGTTTTTTTTCAGTGCCTACTTGGGGGACATTACTAGCAGGAAGGAGAGCACTGCAGGGGACATAAATACTGAAGGGGCACTTTGGGAGATATTACTATTGGTGGGGGACCTTACTGTCGGAGGGGCATTGTGGAGGACATTAGAGGTGGAGGGGCACTGTGGAGGACATTACAGCTGGAGGGGCACTGTGGGGGACATAACTGACAGAATTATTGGGGGCACTCTAGGGGAATATTTGATACTGGGGGCAGTATAATGGGCATTACTGGAGGCACTGGGGACTTTTAATACTGGGGCACTATAGGGGGCATTACCAGGACATTTTTTTTTATATATGAAGGCACAATATATTTTTATTATAATTATATGTGTTTTAAGATTGGCTCCTTAATTTGTTTTGGTTTTTTTTTTTAGTCTGGAGCACAGCCCAAAACATTTTGCCATTCATGTCTTTAATGGAATAATCACTTACTAGGTATTATTACAATAAAAGAAAATCCCTTTTAACATGTAAGTCAGTATTTAGCAGAAACTTGTATAAAGCATTTTTAACCCCTCAACAATCACATTACAAATGGGAAATCCTTCCCAATGATGTCACTTTTTATTGTAGATTTAGAATTTATGTCTGAAGTAAATCTAGTTGGCGCACAACTCAGGGGACACAAGTTAATTGTTTAACTCCTAATTGACATGATTCATTTTATCCTTAAACTCCCGACAAAAATGTTATTCCATATCCTGCTAGAAATGATGTAATCTGTAGTGAATGTCATTTTCTTACCACTGTCTGAATTTTTGACTTATATCATCCTGAAGTTTCTTTTCTGTGTCATGTGACCAGCAATTAGACCCACCAACTCACACATAGACTTATGTGTGGACAGGAAGTCTAATTCTCTATGTATTCCTATGAGACTGAAAGTGAGGCTCCCATAGGAATGAATAGAGCAGTAACTGGCTTCCTGTCCAGGGTCAGTTGGAGGTCAGGGAGTTGGTCACATGACCCAGCTACAATAAGAAGAGAGGTTTTTACTCACAGAAACAGTCACTGATAAGAAAATGACATTCACTACAGATTATATCATGCACCTTTCTAACAGGTCAGAGAATAAAATTTTTTGCGGGAGTTCTTCTTTAAGGGCCAGTAACATTTTTCCCTGTTTGCGTTCCAGCAATTATTTTTATTTTCTCTTCAATTTAGCTGTATGTTATCTTGAATTTTGCGGGATAAGTTGTAGTTTTTTTTTCAAGAACCATTTTGGGGTTCATATAGTGTATTAAATAACTTTTATTATATTATTTTTAGGAGGATGATAAAAAAAACAGCAAATTTAACATTATTTTGTGGAATTTATTTTTATAGTGTTCACTGTGTTTATACATAACATGATAACTATATTCTGTGGATCAGTACAATAATAATGTTGCCATATTTTAAAAATCTTTATATTTTTCTGTCCTATACTGCAGCCTGTCATCTACCCCACTGCCCCCACTCCTTCTCCAGGTTGGCTGAGATCACAGCCAGGTGAAGCAGGAGGGCTGCTTTAACTCTTCATATCTCGAACTTGGTAAAAGCTCATATATATATGGGACTGGTCTTGTTGTTTGAAAGTTGATAGTTTAGGCTTTAAAACAAGACCAGAAGAGCAGCTTTATCTCTTCTGCATTGGGAAACATCGGGTCGAGAGTGAAAGCAGCTGAAATGTTTACATGCTGGCCGTAATGGGGTAGTGGTGAGTAGGTGTAATTACACTTCACCGCCCCATTCATTTCTATGGGAAGAATCGCTTCCATAGACTTGTATGGAAGCGATTCTTCCCATAGAAATGAATGGGGTGCTTAGGTGTAATTACACCTACTCATCACTACCCCCGTTACGGCCAGCATGTAAACAATAAAGAGTAGGCAGCGCTGATACGGCGCGCGCCTCCTCTTCAAACAGCTGATCGGCGGGGGTGCCGGGTGTCGGACCCCTGCCGATCTGATATTGATGACCTATCCTGAGGATAGGTCATCAATATCTATAAATCGGAAAACCCCTTTAATAAATTAGGTACATCTCACTCTAGCACCAGAAGGATCAAGACTGGTGTATCAGAATGGCAGTCTTAATAAATCTACCCCATTGAATTTAATAAATTTCCCTTTTTGATGAAAACGTCCCTTTTAAATGGCCACTAAACCTAGTCAAACGCTAATAAAAGTGCCTATTAAAAAAAGGATGATTATATATGTATATATATTTGTGGAGGTTGTTCTAGAGTTCTGATCAGTAGACCCAATAAAGAACACTACAGTCTCTTTTTCCCAATGCTGCACGGCAGATATAGATAAACTAGACTATAGGTTAATGCATCACTAAAATATCACAATCACTTCCCATTGATTTTAGCATAATTTAGATATATGTCATTTACAATCTGTCATTTTAATTAGCTGTATAAAAATGCATTATAACTCTCAATGTGCAAAAATACCTTTTACATTTTTATTATAAAAATCAGAAAACCTAAAAAAATATTTATTATACTATCATACTTTGTTTTATAGTCGTACCACGTACAAGTGTTTTGCAGTATATATTAACAAATAAACGGATACATCCAGTGGTGGATTATCATATGGATGGGCCGCTCTGAGGCAAAGAGTGGCGTGGTTTGTTTGTATTTTTTAAATCAATTAACCCAATAGATTACGCCGATGATACCTCCCTTGCTCCTAGGCTCCTCCTCCGTCCTAAACCTCCAGAGATGAAGAGGAGCCTGGGAACAAAAAAGTTCAGTATAAGTTTGAGTGCATTTTTTGTGTGGTCTGGTGTTTTATTGAATTGGACAGTCATGAGCCTATGTACTGTACAAAGTGCAGCCTGGTGCAAACTCCTTGTTGTGTCACTATATGTAATAGAACACTGGATCACTATCCAGATACTTTGTATTCAGTCATTAAAGTGAACATTTTGTATAAATGAGGTGGATGGCTGCAATTCACCCAAATGAAAGCCAGTGGAGATTAAATTTAAGGAAGTGTAAACTTATTCTTAAAGTGGTTGTCTAGGATTTTGAAACTGGTGGCTTATCCTCAGAATAGGTCATCAATATCTGATCTGTGGGGGGCCAATCGGCTGTTTGAAGAGGCTGTGGCACTCATGTGAGCACCTAAGCCTATGACATTATGTTCGACAGTAAAATAGCCTAGGTGCAGCTCAGCCCCATTCAAGGGAATGGGCCTGAGCTGCAATACCAGGCGCAGCTGCTAAACAGTGTACGGCACTGTGCTTGGTAAGCTGTACTGTGGACTCTGTTGGGGATGTCAAGTATCGGACCCCTACGGATCAGATACAGATGAACTTTACACCACTTTTTTGTTGGCTTAGTTTTTTACTCAAAAAGTGCACCAAATATTTGGCACATTTTTGGTGCAAGTCACATT
The DNA here is from genome assembly GCA_900303285.1 of Rhinella marina. Classification (NCBI taxonomy): domain Eukaryota; kingdom Metazoa; phylum Chordata; class Amphibia; order Anura; family Bufonidae; genus Rhinella; species Rhinella marina. The sequence goes on from ONZH01026668.1 coordinate 79,892, forward strand.
AAACCATGCCCTTTCTAATAAAGCCAACCACCTTTTTGGCTAAGCCATCCCCCCTTGTCAGACAAGTTGTAAAAAGTTTATAAAACTGTCTAAAACAGTAAATAATAGTGGTGCAAAGCATGTTCGCCTGTGTTTTGAATAGGAAATCTCCCCCAATGTTTATTTGAAAGCCATTGCATACTAAAATTCATAAGATAGTCTCTCTGAGATGTTTGATTGGCATCCTCAGAGAAGGAGGTTTGGGCTACTTTCACACCAGCGTTTTTGCTGTATCCAGCAGGGTTCAGCAAAAATGCTTCCATCATGATAATACAACTGTCTGCATCCGTTATGAACGGATCCGGTTGTATTCTCTTTAACATAGCAATGACGGATCCGTCATGAACTCCATTGAATCCGTTTTCTATTGTAGCAGATTGTATCAGAGAAAACGGATCCGTCCCCATTGACTTGCATTGTGGGTCATCCGGGTCCGTTTTGGTTCGCATCCCAGGACAGAAAAAATACCACAGCTTGCTGTGGTTTACTCTCCGGTCTGGGAACGCAATCAAACGGAATGCATTTTGGAGCATTCCGTTCTGTTCAGTTCCGTTTTGTCCCCATTGACAATGAATGGGGACAAAACGGAAGCGTTTTTCTCCGGTATTGAGATCCTATGACGGATTTCAATACTGGAAAATGTAAACGCGAATGTGAAAGTAGCCTAGCGCGGGAGATGGCAAGAAATAACCTGTGTTGTGACACCATTAGCAAGGAAAAACAAATACCATTGGCCATTATAGCAGCTCAGTAAAGAAGCTCCACGCAGGATTACTTTACATTATCAACTTTGGGATTGGATACTATTGGTGACTGAATACATCCATCAAAATTCCCTTTCATCTAACAAGTAAGCATTTTGATGGGACAATTGCATTTTCAATTTCTTACAGAACTCCCTGGTACAGCAGAATGATAGTGGGGGAGCATCCAAGTTTGGGGAACAGAGGGCAATAGTCTACTTAATGTAACACTGATTCTGCTGGATCAGATCTGTTAAATCATAATAATATGCTGTGGAGGTGACTAAACTTGGTATTGCTTTATTGTCAGTGGTGCTCCGTCCTCTGGAACCCCCAGCAATCCTGAGAATAAAGGAGCTGCAGTACAACACCATTCAAGGTGATGCCATAGCCTGTCACTTTATGAGATAGGAATAACCCTTTAATATTTCCCTTTTTCTACATGACGGCATGGTGCAGTGATCGTGTGATACATTATTACTACTATACTAAGATTGTCCACAAGTTATTTAAAGTCGCTGATGAAGAATCTACCGGCTAAGAATTATCCTTTATCCATGGCTCTGCAGAAAAATAACCGAATCCCAACAGATGCAACAAAAGGTTTTCAAACTCTTCATCTCTACATAGGAACTCTTGGGGTGCCATTGGGGGCAGCTCTTCTACTCTTCCGGATTTGACTTAGGTGTTTGCGAGATCTGAGCACTTTCACCCTTACCTCAAACACTTCCTGAATTGCTTTACGAAAGCAATGGAAATTGTAATCTATTAAACCTGCAAACAAAGGAAAAACAGACATTTCTTAAGAAATGGCTTATGATCAAAAATACATTCAAGACAACCTGTCACCTATAACATGCTTAAAATGATGGAAGACCCATAGCTGATCTTGACGGAGCAAATCCTGTAAACTGGGTTGTGATCCTCATACAAATAGTTCCATAGAATTTGAATATTAAGCCCTTAAAGTACTGTACACAGTCCATTGAGTCCTTCAAGATACAGCGATTATTTTGTTCCATTTCTTCCTCCTCGCCTTCCGAGAGCCATAACTTTTCTATATTTCTGTCAATGTAGCCGTATCACAGCTAGTTTTTTTTACTGGATGAGTTGTATTTTTAATGGCACTATTTTGAAATACATATAATGTATGAAAATGCTTTTATTAATTTTGGGGGGGGAGCAGAAGATGCAAAACAAAACAGCAGTTTCTGAACTGCATTATTTATTGCATTCACCGTGCAGTACAAATATAATGTTAACTTTATTCTGCGATTTGTATGTTTTTACACAAATAAAAACTCTTTTAAGGGGAATCTGTAACCCCAATTTTGGACCATTAACTACAGTAAGGCCTTGTTCACATTTCTGTGCCCGTTTCACGTCTGTGAAAAAATCAGTCCGTGTTCTATCTGTGAAGATATCCGTGTTTGGTCCGTGTGTCCATTTTTTGCCTTTCTTGTGTCATCCATATTCCATAGACACTGCTCAGCTGAAAGTTAATCTCCAGAGCATCTCCTGTTAGTGGTCAGTGAAAAACGGACCAAACAGGAAACAAACATGGATGCAATGGACGTGTTTGGTGCGCATAGTGGACCAAAGCAGTGCATGTGTCCATGATTTTTTTACTGACCCAAGGTCAGTAAGAAAATACTGATGTGTGAACAGACACATTCAAATCAATGGGTACATGTGCTGTATGTGGAAAATGTGGACAGCACAAATCAGTGAAAAATGAAAATGTAAAGGAAGGCTTGTATATGAGTAGTACTGCAGATATGGAGCACAGGTCACTATTTTTTATTTTCCTACTGCCCACCATTCCCTCACTGTCAGCGCTCAGAGCTGTGTTGAAATACATTGTCAGGAGTGATATGCATGCGTGCATGAGTCATCTCCATTATGGAACAGCACAGCAGTCCAGACTGTGTATTTCAGTGTAGCTTTGAGTGCTGACAACAGGGGAACCGGGGACAGTAAGAAAAGAAAAAGTAGACCTCTGGACTCCTTATTTGCAGTGCTGTTCATGTATTACTATAGATAATAGTCCAACATCAGGGTCGACAGATTCCTTTAAAAAAATCACTTGTTTTTGTATCATCATATTCTGAGAGCGAGAACTTTTTTGTTTAGGAAAGAAATGATACTTATTTTTGTACTCCCTCTAGGGGACTTGACGTGCAGTCTCTTTTATCAAAAATATAATACACTGCAATTCTATGTACTGCAGTGTATCATGCTTGTCAACTGAATGGGAGTACTAAGATGGCAAACCTGGGAACCTTTGCTACCATGACAAACCATCAGCACACCATGGTCTCGTCAGTGAGGGATTAGTGGGGTGATAGAGAGAGCACCTTCTCTGTCTAAGCACTTAGATGCCACAGCATAGAGTGGTAAGGGGTTAAAGAGAATTCGAATACATTAGAGATTCATTGTTCTCGTAGAAGAAAAGAGTAAAGCTTTTTCTTGTATTCTGAGAATTAGAGAAACGACACTTTAGTTCTAGGTTTTATCTCAGAGCCTCTAACAGCTCACATAATGCTTTGATCTGGATTAGCACACGCAATGTGCTGACATGAAATACAGATTATGTGTTTTCACAAATGGACTCGTCTGCTTCTCATTTTTGTATAGTGTTATTTCTGCAGACTGGGACTGTGTGTAGTTTTTTTTAATTTGTAACACTTATAACAATATAGTAATGCCTTTCTTACAATTAAAGCAGTGGTCCAGGCAGGGTAAGAGAAGAAGAGACCTGGGAATAGTTGGACCAGTTGCAACGCAGGGATTGCAAGGTGTGTATGATTTTTTAAAAGAATTTTTACTGCATTCTAAGCTTATCAAAATGTCTCAGTCGCATGAGTGTATCCTGGATTTTTATAGGTCCCTTATGGAAGAGAACCCAGTATGCAGCTGTAATGGGAATGTCTATGGGAACATACACTAAAGTGGTGTTTCTGTGCAAATTTTTAACATATCTTTATGCCTTATTTTATGTCTATTTTTTATCCTCCAGAACATTTTTGTTCTGATGTGCCAGGGAGGTGACAGCAAAAACACTATTAAAGCATTACTGACCTGTCTGTAAATACTTCCTCTGACCACTGAGCGTTACTATCTCCCTTGTCAATACAGTGAGTCCCTACCCAGTTTAACATGGTCAGCATGGATTAGACCAGAGATCTCAAACTCGTGGCCCTCCAGCTGTTGTAAAACTACAACTTCCATCATGCCATGAGAGCCTACAGCTATTGGGGCATGCTGGGAGTTCACGGAGTACGGAGTACAAGTTTGTAGTGTCAAAGGGAATGGTTACAAACAATTGCCAAGTTTTTTTTTTTTTTTATTCCTTATCACATTTAAAGTTAATGTCAAGCCGGATATCAAAATGGTTAAAAAAAAAAAAGTAAATAATATTTTAACTAATGTTTCAAAAAACCAAACAATATCTTATTCCATAAAATCTTTCATAATCTGTTATTTCAAATGGATATAAAATACAATTCATATAAATTTAGAAAAAATTAGCATGGGTCAAAAACATTTGGGGAGATATATCAATGCCACTGTGCATGTTTGCTACACCAGATACTGTATATGAAGTGTATGCACCACAATTTTGTTTAGTTAAGCCTTATTCACACGTCCGTGTCCGTGCTCAAATCCGTGAGCAGGTGGTCAGTGAGGCATCCATGAAGCTGTCCGTGAAGGATCCGTGTTGGGTTCGTGTTTTGCTGTCCGTGTTGCAACTGTGTTTCACTGACACTGAACAGCTGGAAAATAATTTTCAAACCATCTCTTCTTAATAATCCGTGAAACATGGATGCAACACGGATGGCATCCGTGTTGCATCCGTGGTTTTCACGGACCCATAGACTATAATGGGCGTGAGGGATCCGGGAACACGGATCAAGATAGGACATGCATCCGTGCTGAAAACACCGACCCACGGACCGTGCTAAAACATTGATGTCTGAATACACACATTAAAATTAATGGGGACGTGTGCTGTCAGTGGAGAACACGTACAGCACATGTCCATGAAACACTGACGTGTGAATGAGGCTTTAATGACATGCTAGACACAAGGGCCCAGATTTACTAATGTGTCTGCACCAAGGGGTGTGAATTGGTGCAATTTGGCACATCTCGGGTTTCTACACTTTTTTCCAGCATGCTTAACAAAGGGGGCGAGCTTCACTGAAAAGGGGGAAGACCTAAGCATAAACATCTCCCTCAAAGTAAACCAACTATTAATTGGTATAGAGTCAGAGGACATAGTCTGTCCCTGCACCACTAATGATGTCTCTTACGGGAGCACTATTACTATGAGGGGGACAATCTGTATGGCACTATTATTTCTATGGTATAGTGTTTGGGGGCATTGGCACAGTACAGTGGTGGCAACAGGATGGGGAGGATTATGGAAAAATGAAGAATCTAAGATGTCTGTGTGGGAAATTCTGGCTGAAAAATTTTGTCAATGTGGCCTACACCCAATGGAGAAGATGAGGAAAGAGAACATCTACATTAGAGCAGATGTCACTGGATGGAATAGATATGTAGTACTGTATTCTCCTGTATGTTTGGTAGTGCTTGAATGACATGTCTACTATATCTATCTCTTTAGTACTATGCTGAGGCAAGGAATGCTGTGCAATATATGTATATATTTTATTCTCTCTTAAACACTAAAACACTTACCTTTTCTTTCAAAACTCTCTTCTCTCACAAAACATACAAGGGCTAGGAATTTTGTAACTTGTTTTAAATATAAAACTGTAGTATTGTTTAATTTAATAATTGCCAGTGATTCTTTATCGTATGGTGTGCCCGCTCCTTTTAACCTGGTAATAGAAAAGGAAATAGTGTGAGCAAACAAGCATAAAGAAAATGCAGTAACAGGTGTACCATGTGATGGAGGAAAAGAACACTGCCTTACTGGATTCATGTTAAGGCACCTTACACATTAGTGTATTGTCAGCCGAACTTGCCAAGAATGGTGCGTTCGACCGTCATGTAATGTGTGGGGTAGCTCTTGACTCTCCCCGACAGATGATGTCAAGGAGAGAAGGACGGGTGAAGTGAATACTTTTGCCCCATCCTTTTGTTCTCTCTGGAGATAAGCCACCACTAGAGATGTCTGTCAACCACTTTCTCCCTTCTCCCCATTAAATTCACATACACTTTCAGACGAAACAAAATGTATGTGCGTATGAAGAAGTCAAGAGAGGCCCAGGAGAGTGTTGGCTGAATGATTATTCGGCAGACAGCTGTTGAATGTGTATGGCAACCTTAAAGGGGTTGTCCGCTTTTGTTATACTGATGATCTATCCTCAGGGTAGGTCATCAACAGCAGATCGGTGGCAGTCCTATTCACTTGAATAGGAATGAACTGTCCCATTGAAATGAATGGGATGGCGAAGTTGTAATTACACCAGCTCAGCGCTGCAATATCGATGGCGAGCAAGTAAAGAGAGAAGAGACCACAGAGCTTGTGTGAGTGCTGCGTTCTCTTCCAAAAGCTGATCAGCCTGGGTGTTGGCAGTCACCCCCTCCCCACCTATCTAATATTGATGACCTATCCTGAGGATAGGTCTTCAAAATAACAAAAGCGGATGCATGCCTATTCAGTGCCAAAAGCTATAGGCTGCAGCATGAGCTTGGGCTCCTACATCATGGGAACACACTGCACAACCCCAATGACAGAATAGCAGTACAAAATGTATTTTTTGCAACAACCAGATTATTACTTTTATTACTATTAATATTATTGTTCTTCTACACACTAGTTTTCCTGCATTACTGGTCACATTCCATCAAAACATTTGGAAAACCCTCACAAAAGGAGAACACAATATTTATATGCGGTAAAATTTATTATATAAGCCGAACAAAGGAAAGGTATAGCATTGCTTGCAGTTGGAAAATATTGTGAACTTTTCTAGTTGTATGAATTCCCACCACTAGGGGGCTTAATTCAACGATAACTAGAAAAGGAGACTAGATGAGACGAGGGAGTAGCAAATAGTAGATGGACATGTATTTAATAAATTTATACTACCTGTCATGTCTCATCTCCAAGCAGCGTGTGTAGAGCAGGAGTAGCTGTGCAGATTCATATATAGTTTTGTTGGAAAAGAATCAGTATAATGTATATGTTTTTTAATTACATTTCCTGTCCATTCTGGACTTCTGGAATGAGCAGGAATTTCAATGAATACATGACAAATTCTACTACAATACCATATATCAGTCAACTCAGCAAATCCAGCCTCATAGCAAGCTGGCTGCTGATCAGACTGCATGTTTGATGTGGCAGTCTCCCTTTAAGAAAGTATAGTAAAGATAGGGATAAGGACACCTGCCTCATTGGCAAAATGCAGAAGCTGTTATACAATGTTGAGGCTCACAGACTGGTACTGAATTTCAAAATGTATCCTACTCAATGGAAATGAAAATGAAATCAAAACCAAATCAAAGGTTGTCACATATAGACATTGTATACCATTATGGACTTTGAAAATGCTGGTGCCATGCAATAAAGCACAGCTCAGCTACAATGACACATAGTGGAAGATTTGTTAAGACCAGATGTGAGAAGTGTCACAATTATTAGGGTGCACGTTGCTTAATTGTGGCAAATCTTGGGCCATCCGTGTGCCAGAACTGAAACCTACTCCAACCAGGAGCTGGAGTACATTTCAGGTGTAATGTGTGCCATGTTTTTAAACGTGGAAGGCCATAGGTGGGTGCCCCCACCCACCTGTACCTCAACCACTTTTTACAAAAGTGACAAGAGAATTGGTAAAACTTCGGCACAAACCTGGACTTGCACCCAATGTATTTATTCAATACTGACTAAATAATAATCAGTGGAAGTTTTTGTGGTCCTTTTCTACAGGGTGATTCAAAGGTACCCATATATAGAGAATACTGGCCATCTTGGGGTTCCTGGATTTGTCTCTTTTGACAGTTGCCTCCAATGTTCTCAGACCACTGTCATTTGATGTACCAAAAAGAGACAAATCATGCATTACATTAAACAATGTACTAAAATGCAATTGCATGCATTACCATGGAAGAACGGCATCCATATGTTAGCATAGAGTGGTTTTGGTAAGATCCATAATATATATAGAAGGGTGTTGTAAAGTACAATACGGGCATCGCATTCACATATTCCTGCAACATTTGTATGCTCTTGGTGCTGGTCACAAATTTTTGCCTGTAAAATTATATTTGTTATAAAGTACCCCGTTGTCTCCCTGGCTGGAGATATTTGTAATGGGCTGTCAGAAAAATTACACAATTGGATATATACTAAACAGTCAGCAATGCAACCTGAAGAAATATGATTGAAGTAAGTCAGAGCAGTAAGAACGTACCCATAGATACAAGAGATATCAATGACTACATCAATCATGTCACAGCACAATTCATATGTCTGCATATCCACGGGAGTACTGTCTGTTGCTATGTAGATTTTGCTCACCACATCAAACAGGAATGCTTTCTCAATTCCAGAATTCTGTAACAAAGAAATACATGTAGGAGTAATACAAAGAAGTATAGGCATCTCATACAGTACAGCTATTGTAAGCACAAGCGTAAATGCCAGCCTACAGTGTACTACAGGAGCTGATTATATGGTACACTATGGCTACTATGGTTAATTGTGTATTTCTAGCACGCTGCCCAATTTACAGTATATTTTCCTGTAGATCTGTACAAAAGCTTAGTCACAGTTAGGTTTCCTCATATACATGACAGTTTGGTGTATTATTAAGAATGAACATAAGTGGTGGATCTGTTTTCTCCCCATCTGAAATATATAGAATTTAAAAACACAGAAGACAAAGGCATGACTGGCAGACTTCACCCAATGTAAAAGTCTGCCTCTCTAGACGACAGAAGGTTTAAAGAGGTTTTCACATTATAACCTTTTCTGACATGTCATGCAGTCTGGAAGGTGAGATCCACAATCTACATGGATTTAAGAGAACCTGTCACCACAAAATGCAATGCAATCTGCAGACACCATGTTATAGAGCAGACTGATACAGTGCCTTGCGAAAGTATTCGGCCCCCTGGAACTTTTCAACCTTTTGCCACATTTCAGGTTTCAAACAAAAAGATATAACATTTTAAATTTTTGGTGAAGAATCAACAACAAGTGGGTCACAATTGTGAAGTGGAACGAAATTTATTGGATCATTTAAACTTTTTTTGTAATAATAAAACTGAAAAGTTGGGCGTGCAAAATTATTCAGCCCATTTACTTTCAGTTCAGAAAACTCACTCCAGAAGTTCATTGAGGATCTCTGAATGATCCAATGTTGTCCTAAATGACTGATGAAGATAAATAGAATCCACCTGTGTGTAATCAAGTCTCCGTATAAATGCACCTGCTCTGTGATAGTCTCAGGGTTCTGCATCATGAAGACCAAGGAACACACCAGGCAGGTCCCTGATACTGTTGTGGAAAAGTTTAAAGCTGGATTTGGATACCAAAAAGATTTCCCAAGCTTTAAACATCCCAAGGAGCACTGTGCAAGCGATCATATTGAAATGGAAGGAGTATAAGACCACTGCAAATCTACCAAGACCCGGCCATCCCTCTAAACTTTCATCTCAAACAAGGAGAAGACTGATCAGAGATGCAGACAAGAGGACCATGATCACTCTGGATGAACTGCAGAGATCTACAGCTGAGGTGGGAGAGTCTGTCCATAGGACAACAATCAGTTGAACACTTCACAAATCTGGCCTTTATGGAAGAGTGGCAAGAAGAAAGCCATTTCTCAAAGATATCCATAAAAAGTCTTGTTTACAGTTTGCCACAAGCCACCTGGGAGACACACCAAACATATGGAAGAAGGTGCTCTGGTCAGTTGAAACTAAAATCCAACTTTTTGGAAACAATGCAAAACGATATGTTTGGCATAAAAGCAACACAGCTCATCACCCTGAACACACCATCCCCACTGTCAGACATGGTGGTGGCAGCATCATGGTTTGGGCCTGCTTTTCATCAGCAGGGACAGGGAAGATGGTTAAAATTGATGGGAAGATGGATGGAGCCAATTACAGGACCATTCTGGATGAAAACCTGTTGGAGTCTGCAAAAGACCTGAGACTAGGACGGAGATTTATGTTCCAACAAGACAATGATCCCAAACATAAAGCAAAATCTACAATGGAATGGTTCAAAAATAAACGTATCCAGGTCTTAGAATGGCCAAGTCAAAGTCCAGACCTGAATCCAATTGAGAATATGTGGAAAGAGCTGAAAACTGCTGTTCACAAACAGTTCACAATCCAACCTCAAAGAGCTCGAGCTGTTTTGCAAGGAAGAATGGGCAAGAATTTCAGTCTCTAGATGTGCAAAACTGATAGAGACATACCCCAAGCGACTTGGAGCTGTAATTGCAGCAAAAGGTGGCACAACAAAGTATTAATGCAAGGGGGCCGAATAATTTTGCACGCCCCACTTTTCAGTTTTATTATTACAGAAAAAGTTTAAATGATCCAATAAATTTCGTTCCAATTCACAATTGTGACCCACTTGTTGTTGATTCTTCACCAAAAATTTAAAATGTTATATCTTTTTGTTTATAGCCTGAAATGTGGCAAAAGGTTGAAAAGTTCCAGGGGGCCGAATACTTTCGCAAGGCACTGTATATACATAGTTTTGTGGGGAAAAGATTCTGTAAAAGTATAATGTATCATTTATACAATTATATCTCTGCTTTTTCTGAACTTAAGTCCACCCTAAATATAGCTATCAGTGGCTGACAGCTCAGGGGCGTAAAGAAAAATCATGGGGCCCCATAGCAACAATCAGTATTGGGCCCCTCCCCACACAAATATAAAGTACAATTGAAGTTTATATATAATATTATATATAAAAGCTGATTGGCTAGTGCAGCACCCAGCAGGAAGAGAAAGGTGAGCAGCGTGCTCACCTGCCTGCAGACTGTCAGGCCTGTTTGCAGTACACACACTATATCTAAGGGGAAGGGGGCTTGAGCAGAGGAAAAGCAGGGCCTGCCTTAGCCCCAGATTGAAGACAAGCCATACTGTAGACATTATAGGGGGCGGGGCCTTCCTTCCACTCCGGGCCCCCTCCTGCCACGGGCCCGTAGCAGTTGCGTGGTCTGCCGCTATTGGCAGTACACCACTGTTACAGCTGTCTCTGTATACACAATTACACAGAGAATGCTATCAATCACTAATAACACCTCCTCTGTGTACAACTATCAGTGACTGACAGCTATCTATGTATACACAATTACACAGAGAATGCTATCAATCACTGATAATACCTCCCCGTGTATAGTTGCCAGTTACGGACAGCTATCTCTGTATACACACTTACACAGAGAATTCTATCAATCACTGATAACACCTCCCCCCAGTACAACTATTAGTGATTTACAGCTATCTATATACAGGGACGGTCACAATGTGTGACATAGCTTTACAGATGCCTTTATTGGCAGCCCTGGTCTGCTCCCTCCCCCCCCCCCCCCAGCTATCCTAACCCTGAACCAAAAAATTTGCTACACTGAGTAAAATAAAGCAACATCTTTATTGAAACATGATCCATAAAATTAACACAAATTCATTAAATACATGATAGTGCATGGGTATCTCAACATATCTGTGTGGCATATTTTTTTGGTTCCAGGTTAGGAGTAAAACCACTCTCCTGGCTTGACCTTCATAAGGGAGGCACTTACTTGACCCCCTCTGCTGGGTCCCTGCTCCTCAGCTGCCTCACTTGGTTACCCAGCTGAAAAAATCTGCCTTGATGCCAATAACTGGCTTCATCCTCTTACATCATGACATGTAGGTCACGTGACACAAGGGAGACAGGTCACCACTCCAGCCAGTCATTGGCTGCAGCGGCCTTAAAGCAGATGTTTACAACAGGGCACCCAAGTAAGACAGCCAAGGCCAGAGGGTGAAGATGCTGTAACTGTGAATGGGTAGCAGGTAAGTATTCTTCCCTTTTGCAGGTCTGGCTAGGAGAGGGGTTTGCAAAAAACCCTTCAAGATGGCCAACCCCTTTAAGACCTGTACACCTTATGAAATATCAATGAAAAATCATACAGAACAGGGGTGAGGAACCTCCAGGCTGCGGGCTACATACAGCCCGCGGAATTAATTCATGTGGCCCCTGCCCCCTGTCAGAGCATATAGTGAAAATGCTGTCAGGTCACAGTATAGAGCTGCAGGAAGAAGACCAGGGAGGGTGAATGAAGCGCCGTCCGGAGCTGGAGAGGTAAGTATATTTATTGTGTTAAACGTCTGAACTGAATTCTGATTGAATGCTGGGGGGTCTGATAGGGGCTGATCTGAGGCTAATGGAGGGTGGGGAGGTTCTGATGGGGATCTGATCTGAGGCTGGGGGGGGTCTGATCTGAGGCTGGGGGTTTATTGGGGGTCTGATCTGAGGCTGGGCGGTCTGATATGAGGCTGATGTGGGCTGGGGGCTGTGATAGGAAGCTGATGGAGGGGGGGGCAGATCTGAGGCTGAGAAAGGGACAAAGGCAGTGGCAGTTGCGAAGGAAGAGGCAGGGAGACTGAAAGCTGGGTGAACCCCTCTCTGGACCCCCTGGGTGAGCTTGGCTTTAATGCCAAATAAAGAACTAAATACATAACATTCTGAACTTAAAAATTAGATTGCTATGTTTGGTCAAAATGGAGTTTGTACTATATGTAATATATATAGTGCAGGCGCCATTTTGTGCTGCAAAAATACATCGCACTAGATTTTTTTTTAATCGAAGCGCAATTTATGTAACTTACCCCTAAGTCAATTATATGTTTGACCAAATATAACAGTTAAATTTTTAAGTTGAGAATTGTGTATGACCCCGCTACTGATGTTACAAATATCCTCGGCAGCAAAAAGGTTCCCCACCCCTGATATAGAACTAAACTTAAAAACTTTGAATGGCAATGTAGTTAGTTATTTTATTTTTTATGCTATGTATTTTATTGTTACTTACAGATATAAATATGTTCAGTAGGTTCTCTAAGGTTGGAAGTTGTGGAATTAGTTTTTGTACAACCTTGCTGAAAGCCTCGAAGATTGAATGGTCATATATACTGGTTAGATAAAAGCTGGGGGGAAAAGAAAAAGAAATATACTTAAGACTTTTTTTTCACATGGGTTGACAGTTTAGTTAGGGCTCATGCACACGAACGTATTTTCTTTCTGTGTCCGTTCCTTTTTTTTTTGCGGACCGTATGCGGAACCATTAATTTCATTGGGTCCACACAAAAGAAACGGAAGGTACTCTGTGTGCATTATGTTTCTGTATGTCTGTATTTCCATTCCACAAAAAATACACACATGTCCTATTATTGTCCGCATTACGAACAAGGATAGTGCTGTTCTATTAGAGGCCAGCTGTTCTGCAAAATACGGAATGCACAAAGATGTCATCCATATTCTTTGCGGATCCGTTTTTGCGAACCGCAAAATACATACGGTCGTGTGCATGAGCCCTTAGTCTTATAGCAGGAACATGAAGCACATTTACCCCTCACCACAGTTTCAGTATCATTGTTATTGTTTTTATTAATCTGCCCATTTAGGGTGCCTTCGCAGACAGCAGATTTTGAAAATTAGTTCTCTTGATCTGAATGGGTCTTGCAGAAATTCATGTGCTCCCTGCCAAAACATCCCCATTCAAATGAATGGAACAGATTTTCAGTTGCAGAAAAGTTTTTGCAACAAAATCTGCCACATGTGAAGGCATCCTTATAGTTAACTAGAAGATTGATAGAGCAGTTGTACATTGTGACAACAGAATATGAATATCACTTTAATATGCTTTGAACTGAAACTTGAAAAGCTGTAACTATAGCCTGCTTCGTTTCCAACAGCTGCACATGTTCCTAGATTATGACATGCTAAGCTCCTTAGGAAATGTAAATTCCTTGCTGCCTCCCAGCCTGCAATCAACAGTATGTTTTATGGTATTTATAGACTACACATTCAGACATATTCTACAATATATAGTCTGCTTATAATGGTAGGCATGTTGAATTTAAATTCCTTGCCTGACCTGCATATTGAAGGGGTTATCTCACAAAGAAAATTCCAGCTTCTCTCAAGCATGACAACTAGCAATTGCATAGGCAAACTGCTGCGGGGCATATGTAGCATTACACAGCTCCCATTAAAGGAATGGCCATCTACTGTGTAATCCGTTGAATACACTTGATTTATCAGAGAGGGAGCCGCTGGCTTTGGCACATAGAGGAAAGTCCTGAGTGGGAGACTAAAATCTATGCTCCATCAGTAAAAGAAGACAATAACGACAATATTTAATATTGCATATTTAATTCCTTAAAGGGATGGGCCACTTTCTGGCTACTGTTGACCAATGTGCATGTAAGCTGATTTTATACACTTACTAACATAGCGTTTGTTGATATTCTGAGCCATTTGCTATATTTCATAATCCAAGTCCCCTTGTTGGGCAAATCCTCAGTGCTGTCTGTATAGAACTCCGTTCCATAAGATGGCCACTTATGGAGAGTTGTGTGACCAGACACATCACTCAGCCTCCTCGATTCAAACACACTGCAATTGCACTAAACTCCCAAGAGGTCAGAGGCAGTGTATTTGAATGGAGAAGACTGGGTGATTTGCCTGGTCACATTACCTTCCTTCAGCAGCCAAGACCGCTGGGTGGACAACTTGGCCAACAATGGGCATGCCTTATAAAAAATAAAGAATGGCACAGAAATATTAAAGGCTATATTAGTAAGTGCCATATAATCATGTTATAAACACTTTGATCAACAGAAGCCAGAAAGTGGCCAACACAGAAAATGCACATAAAAACTCAGTATTCCTTCCTTTATTTCCTTCCTATTATGTCTCGTATTACTAATAAAACTGAGAAATATATACAGAAATATTCTCTCTGTGTCCCAGCAGGGGATTGCTAAAGTGTACCTAACCTTTCAACAAACTTTGTATTAAAGAAGAACTCCCGCAAAAAAAAATGTATTCCATGTCCTGCTAGAAAGGTACATGATGTAATCTGTAGTGAATGTCATTTTCTTACCAATGGCTGTCTTTGTGAGTTATATCTCCCTGATGCTTCTCATCTGTGTCATGTGACCAGCAATCAGACCAACTCACACAGCATCTTATGTGTGGACAGGAAGTCTATTTCTCTATGCATTCCTATGGGAGCCTCACTTTCAGTCTCATAGGAATGAATAGAGCAGTAACTGGCTTCCTGTCCTGGGTTAGTTGGAGGTCAGGGAGTTGGTCACATGACCCAGCTACAATAAGAAGAGAGGGGATAACTCAGAATTACAGTCTGTGATGAGAATATTGCATTCACTACAGATTATATCATGCAGTTTTCTAAAAGGTGAGAGAATAAAAGAATTTGCGGGAGTTCTTCTTTAATCAAAGTACAATGTGTACACATGAGGAATAAATAATACTATTTCTGACATTATATCATTTGTATCTGGCATTTTTTAACCAGTTTTCACCTGTGCATCCTGAATATCTAGTTTGCAGTTTTCCCAGGTCTGGTGGTTAGTGACTAGTAGCCATCCACTACACAAGGAAATTAGAGGAGAATCTGCTTCCTAAGCTTCCCTTATTTAGAAGCAGCCCCAGGATCATGAAGGATATTACAGAGAAGTAGTGAAGTGTTTGGTTGTAAATAAAGCACCTGGGCTGGGACCTAGCTGCAGCAGTCTCTTTGTTTGTGCGTGTCCAACTCATTTTATGCTCACATGTCCCTCTTCCCTCTCCATAGATTTATATGTCTTGATATAATATGATCCTTCACTGAGCAGCAACTGTCCAAGACAAATGTCTTATGATTTTTAAAGACAGTCATTTTAGAAAAGAGGAAATGAAACAGCTGTACTCTAGAACAAGGCATTTTTCTCTGAAAAAAATATATAGTTTATTATGGTCGCATTGTACTACCCTAGAGGAAGGGTACTTTGGTGCCTGGACATTTGTAAACATTTGACCCTATTGCTGACATGGAAATCCATCAACTCCCTGCTTTATTGCACTTTGAAGGGTTAACTTTGTGCTGTTGTTTACACTGTTATACTGTTTTATATTGTTGAACTGAATTGTATATGTTTATTGCAATATATCCTATTAATTTGGACTGTATTTGCACTGCACTGTGGAAAGGGTTAATGCACTGCCAGGGAATACTGAGAGGCTTTGGGACTTTCCAGCCTTTGCACCAAGAAACTAGTAATTATTCACAGTCATTATGATGAGGGACTATGCAGAGCTAAACCTTGGAAGGCAAAAAAAAACTTTTGACTGTCTCATTTAGCTCTGTTAAACAGTTGTTTATGTTTGGAAACTGCTTACTCATTCCCATTGACTTGTATTGAGGCACAATACAAGTCATAGCCATGTCTCCCAAGTGCCCCTCTTTTGAAGGTACAGTGCCTCTTTTTGACCCAAGTCCCTCTGTCCCTTTTTACTCCTTAAATGTCCCTCTTTTAGACTTATGAAATAAATGCACATTAAGAAATGTATTGAATTGCTCCTTACTAAACTATCTGTATGGTTTCTACCAGTATATTAGACATCATCTTTATCATCTGGTGCAATGTAGACATTAAAGTATCTATAATCAGATGATATATCTGCTAATATTTAAATGGATATTGAAGTTCAAGAAAAAAAAACTGTCTGGCTACAAATGCTGTAAAAATAAAAATAAAAATGTAAAAAGAACATACAGTAAAAAAAATTTGGATACACTGGCGATTTTGCAAATTTTCACACCTACAAAGAATGGAGAGGTCTGTAATTTTTATCGTAGGTACACTTCAACTGTGAGAGACAGAGTCTAAAAAAAAATCCAGAAAATCGCTTTGTATGATTTTTAAATAATTAATTTGAATTTTATTGCATGAAATAAGTATTTTATCGCCTACCAACCAGCAAGAAGAAGCCCTCCAACTCTGCACTCATTACCTGCATTACTTGCACCTGTTTGAACTTGTTACCTGTATAAAAGACACCTGTCCACACACTTAATCATACTCCAACCTCTCCACCATGGTCAAGACCAAAGAGCTGTCTAAGGACTTCAGGAACAAAATAGTAGACCTGTACAAGGCTGGGATGGGCTACAGGACTAGCAGCTTGGTGAGAATTGTCAGAATTATTAGAAAATGGAAGAAACACAAGATGACTGTCAATCTTCCTCGGTCTGGGGCTCCATGCTCGCTTCGTAGGGTAAAGAGGATTCTGAGAAATGTCAGGAATCCCGCTAGAACTACACAAGAGGGCCTGGTCAATGACCTAAAGAGAGCTAGGACCACAGTCTCAAAGATTACTGTTAGTAAGACACTACGTTGTCATGAATTACAATCCTGCAAGGCATGCAAGGTCCTCCTGCTCACGCCATTGCATGTCCAGGGCCGTTTGAAGTTTGCCAATGACCATCTGGATGATCCAGAGGAGGCATTGGAGAAGGTCATGTGGTCAGATGAGACCAAAATAGAACTTTTTGGTATCAACTCCACTCGCCTTGTTTGTAAGAAGAAGAAGGATGAGCACAAGCCCAAGAACACTGTCCCAACCGTGAAGCATGGGGGTGGAAACATCATACTTTGGAGGTGCTTTTCTGTAAAGGGGACAGGACGACTGCACCATATTGAAGGGAGGATGGATGGGGCCATGTATCTTGAGATTTTGACCAACAACCTCCTTCCTTCAGTAAGCATTAAAGATGGGTGGTGGCTGGGTCTTCTAGCATGACAATGACCCGAAACACACAGCCAGGGTAACTAAGCATGCAAACTTGGTCAAGAACTAAAGGAAACGTCTGACCTCTGCAAACGAAGGTTTCTGTACCAAATATTAAGTTCTGTTTTTCTATTGTATCAAATACTTAATTCATGCAATAAAACGCAAATTAATTATTTAAAAATCATACAAAGTGATTTTCTGGATTTTTTTTTTTTATTTTCTCTCTCACAGTTGACGTGTACCTACCATAAAAATTACCGACCCCTCCATTGTTTGTAGGTGGGAAAACTTGTACCCCACTACATACTCACACTTTGGCTTGCTTGCACCCAGAGGTCACGCTCACCCATAGTATACGCACGCCCGGGCGGTGCGACACTTAGAATGACCCCTTGTGTGCTCGCTTGCCTATGCGGCGCATGCGCTGTAGTGTTAAAAGTGCCGGCGAAGTGAACAGCCATAGCCGGGATCGCGCAGGAACTCATTGCACACCGCGCATGCGCGAGACTTGCACGAACCCCGGCCACCGGCAGACATGTCACTCATTTACAAGAGGGGAGTGGTTATCTTGACTTGGAGCAAGGAGGCCACTGCCCCCTTGACTTCAAGATGACGCTGGAAAGCGCGTGCTGCAGGAATAAAAGATTGATTTTTGACTGTTACAGGAATCGCTTGTCCCTATGAAGATATGCATCTGCCTCACACTGGTCCCTAAAGTAAGGTACTGCTAACAGTTTATTTTCTGTCTAGGAGGTGACAGTTTCCCTTTAAGGTATACAAAACACATATACGTTAAACAGATGTCTCAGACTGATGCCATACAGTGGCATCTATTCACCATAGAGTTCCATTTAAAAAAAAATATATATATACTTTTTTTTCCCCTGGACTCTACAGGATACATGAACGTTGTGCACTGCGTCTTTGTATCCTTTTTTTCCAACGTATACATCAAATAGGCATAAAACGTGATGTGAACCCAACATAAGCAACATGTTCTATTTAAAGGGAACCTGTCATCAACTTTTATGCTGCCCATTCTAATAGAAGAATAAACTACAGACAGGTGAGTTGATTTCAGCGGTCTGCCAATTATAAGTTAAAAGTAAGTGGTTGCCGAAAACCAACATCACAATCATTGCAGACTAGGTCTGGAAAAGAGTCATGGCCACCTGAGAAGAGTCCTGGTTATTCATGAATTCCCGCTCTCCCTGCCCACCTGCTGATGATTGACAGTCTTCTACCTAGTTTTCTCTCTTTCTCTCTAGGAGAGAACTGCCAATCATCAGTAGATGGGCGGAGGGAGCAGGAGATTATGAATAACCATGACTCTTCTCAGGTAGACTGGACTCTTTTCAAGGCCTATGCTGAAATGATTAAGCAACCAATTACTTTTAGCTCATGAGTGACACACCGCTGAAATCAGCATTTCTGTCTCTATTTTATGCTGCTCTCAGTGAGGTCAGCATAAAGTTGATGACAGGTTCCCTTTAAGCTATGCTTATGATATTATAATATAGGCCTCCCTAATATAATATTATAATAAAATAAAAGTGGATTGACTGTAAGTGTATATTTGACATCTGAGGCCAACTTCCCAACAGTATAACAGTGGGTAATTTCTGTGTCTGTATTAGAGCAGCATATTGTGGCCTGATTACCTGAGCTAACAGCATCATAAGGATCTATGTTGTTAGTCTGGTTGATCTGTGTAGAAATGTAACTTTTATTTCACTTGTGTGAAAATTGCCTCAATGGCTTACCTGAGGTGTATTTTCTCAAGTCCAGCATCAGTGAGATCATCGTTTGCTCTCTGATGTATATCTCTTTGAGTTTCTATTTTGTGATCATCTGACAGACCATCTACTTTGTGGATAAAAACTTCAAAGTTAATGTCAGGATTTACTTTGTATGCGCTGGTCACAGTAAGATGTAATCTAGCAAGAGCTTCCATGTAATCATCCTGGGGGAAAAAAAACATTCAAAAAACATATTCAGGATAATAGGATCATTTTCAGGATATTATATATACTATATTAATTGCTGTATGAATGTAGTAGAGTGTAGTACTCCTTTAGTCAGAACCAAAAGATTACTAGCAAGATTTTGCATTCTGACAGTTTATGATGCCATGGTGGGCTGTAGGAAGGTACTGGGCATGATGAGCTTTTGCTATCTGTTTACATGTTGCGGTGCTGCATGGCTGTTGCTGTGATGAAGTGGTAGGGCCCAGTACCAAGGGGGCTTAGCTAGATAGCAGAAGTGCTGTTGTGCTGCTGGGTCACTCCTCTGCAGGTGCAGCATTGCAACCACCTAACAAATGACCACAAGGCCTAGATTCCTGAACTGAACATATGAGGGAAATAGTAAAATGTAACTTTCATTGAGGTTAGTTAAAAGAAGTTTCTAAAAAGTGAAGCTTATGAAAAGTTGTGGTAGATATGCTCGAAGACAGGTCTGCTACAGAGCTTTATTTGATTTAGGTCTATCTCTTGCGCTCTTATTTTCTGTGTGAGGTTGCTTCACATGCCCTAACACCAGAATAGCGGAGCACTCACCATGAGAATGGCAACTCCAACTAGTCCTCATACCTAGACCCTGGCCTGACAATACCCTGGTGCTATAGAACCTTATTAGGGAACAAATAGTACTGCGGTTCATTCGTCAGGTAATACAAAGAGGCCAGTGGTAAGTTTCCCATGTTCTGCCTTCTATTTCAACTTTAAAGCACCACCCCGCTTGGGGGATTGATCCCTGGGCTGGTTAACAGTAGAGGAAGTGGGAGTGTATCACCCTCCACATCAGATAGGGCCATGCCAGCGTGTACCTGAAAGCTGTGATGTGTATAAATATATGAAAGTGATTATTCACACCATTTATAGGAGACAATTAAATAAAGCAATTAAAGGTGATATTTTTATAGACCAAACGGTATAAACAATATATGTTTATGTATCCATCTGCATTGGGACTACAAGATTTTACAAACTGAATGCAGATGGACACATGAACAGGGAAAAGTATGTAAAAGCGCCACATACAGAGCAAGCTGCAAAATACGTAAGGACACTGTCTTAAAATGCCACTACAAAAAATGCAGCGTCTTTAGGGTGTTTTATAGTTTCTTACTGGCCAGTATGTAACATCTGAATGCAGCATTTTTTGCTAAAAAAAAAAAACAACAAAAAACACAATGGGCCCTAATGTTTTATCATTTTAAAAAGATGTAGAGGCAGATTTATCATCCATGTACGCCAGTTTTTCTGGCGTGATAAAGTAAAAAACTGTGTTTTTAAGAACACTGTCTAGTTTGGGGCACAGCAATTTTTTTTCCATCTCTGCCTTCCAAAATTCATATCATTTATTTTTATTTTTTAGTGAACATAGCTATATAAGCGATTGTTCTTTGTGGGACAAGCTGCATTTTTAATGGCACCATTTTGGGGTACATGTAATATATGAAATTGTTTTTCCAGGTTTTTTTTTTTTGGGGGGGGGTGTGAAAAAACACAGTAATTTCGCCACAGTTTTTTTTTTTAATTTATTTACAGTGTTTACCTTGGGGTATAAATGGCATGTTAACTTAGTTCTGTGGGTTGTTATTATGTCAATACCAAATTTATATAGTTTCTTTATATTTTGTTATGTTTCTTACTTTTTTGAGAGTGCTCACCTGTGAGTCAATGACGAATATCAGTGCTCCTGTTCCTCTAAATATCATTTCATAGTCAAATGTTGGATCAAAAAAGTCAATCTGTCCTGGAAAATCCCAAATTTGGAAGTTTACGAAGGAACTGTTGGAGACATCTTCCCGGCAAATTTTGTTGGTACTTTCCAGAAAAAGAGTTTCATTTGGGGACATCTTATGAAACACTACTTTCTGGATGGAGGATTTCCCACTTCTTCGTAATCCCATTAAAAGTATTCTTGGCTTCACCTCTGTGCTGAAAGGATCAGTGAAATCTAAAACTTAAGTAGAACAAAATTACTAGGAACCAGTATAATGAATAAATGAGTTAGAATAGCAATATGCAGAATTCCAAAGCCTCCTACACACAGAGTTTTGAAAAATTAAGAGTTTCTGTAAACTGAATCCTGCAGGAGGAAAGACACAGCAGCTTCTACTTCTAGAGGTCCATTGCTGCTGTAAATGGCTCATTTAAAGCCATTTAGTATGATTTAAAAATGTAAAAATTGACCTTTAGTGTCTATAAAAATGTATCTTACTTGCATTGAGTTATGACCAACTGGCCCTAAGTACGAAGCTGCACTTCTGAAGATGTTCCCATTTGCCCATTTGCCAAACAGGCACCAAAATTGCATAAAAATGTGTGCATTACTGTTTAGAAATTTGTCCAAGAGAGGCTACTGTAGCAGCAGAAGTGACTGGATGCACTTTGGCTCAAATGTTGAAATGGCTGAAGAGGTAAATGCTGCTAGTACTGCATCCATGTGGAAGAGGTTTGAAGATCACAATTACAAGATGATTTGTACTTCTTGGATAACTAATAGCTCCAAGTACACATGTACTGTGACTATTTTATCCAGAATTCTACAACTGGATTGTGGTCTTTTGTAGTTGTTTGCCAAGTCACTATTTCTATTGTCATTGCTTTAAAACTGCACCTGGAAACTGGTGATTGAGTTGGACAATTAAAGGGGCTGTGGCAAGTTTAGAAGTTATCCCCTATCCACAGGATTGGTGACAACTAACTGATCGCCGGGGGCCCAACTCCTGGGACCCCCACAATCCCGAGAACAGGGGTCCTGTGCACATAGATCTGATGAAGTGGCAGGTTGGGCATGCGCCTAGCTGCTCCATTAATTCTCTATGAGACCACAGCCGAGTACAGCAGCTCCAGTAGTCAGACCCCTAACGATCAATTAATTATCCCTTATCTTGTGAAATCACTGAAATGTACCTGTGCTTTTAAAAGTTTTGATGTCATAAGGTTTTTGAAAGGTGGCATCCGAGTTCTGTGACCCCCACTGAGATAGTAGCGCTTACACGGAGCGTTGTCTTTACTCACTGCTGAAGATGGTCTCAGTAGAAAGTCTATGAGCCTTTCCCCAGTCCATCTCTAACACTGCTCTATGTGAGTGCTTATATCTCATTATTTTAACGATCACTAGAGGTCACGGAACTCGGACACCACCTTTCAAAAACCTTTGATGTGTCACTAGGACATAGCAAAAGTTTTTTAAACGTACAGGTACATTTCAATTCTTAGAACCTCACTACTAAAAATGCTTAAAGGGGCCATCTTAACCTGGTTACAAAAGTAAGTTATGTCAAGGTCTGACCTCTAGGACCCCATCATTGCTGACTATTACGGGCCTCAAATCCCTGTGCTTGGCCACAGAGCAGGACAAGCATAAACTGTCCTTCAACACAGAGTTAAATGGAAGTTTCAGAAACTTCCAAACAGGCTCATTTCACATATTCCTATGAGGAGATACAATTGAAGTAACAGAATCCTTTAACCCTTCTATCCGGTTGATCGTATAATAAAACTTTTTTTTTTTAATGTTCTCTGTATGTTTTATTGGGACTTCTGCATCCCTTTCCACATTCTGACTACTTTAAATAGTCCTATTTAACATGTGGACATTTGCATGATTTATTTTCCACTTGCTGTTGTGTGATTATTTTAGAGCTGTGATTTCACTGTAAAAAAAAAAAAACAGCCAAATCACAGACAGGTCACAAGCAAATTCATTGGCCCTGATTTATCATACCCTCACTCCAGAATTCTGGCTTCAAAATAGGGCTTTTGCGACTTTTTTGCACATAATTTTGCGACTTTTTGCATGTGTACACCACTCACTCCAGTTTTGTAATATGGGTGGAAAAGTGGGTGTGGTTAGCTATGTTAATGAGTTTCACTCCAGATTTATCATTGCGACTTTTTTAAAAAGTCGCAAAATAGTCGCAATCTCACTCCAGGAGGAGGATGGAGTAGGAAAAGTGGAGGAGCTTCTCTAGATAAAAGTGTTAGGTTTAAGGAAAAGCCACATTTATCAAACAAGATGTGACATTTGATAAATGTGGCACAAAGTACTCCAACACAGACTGAAGCAAAACTGACTTCAAATATTTTCCTAATGATAAATTCCCCCCATTGTTTTCTATGATGGCAATGTTGCATGAGACCCCACTGACAATTAATATATGCATAGTCAGAATGTAACATTGGGATCTTCATGTTGAGGTGCAGCCCTGGCATAGAATGGAATCTCTCAGCAGATATCGGTGCTTGTGAAGTACTGTATCATACTTTAAAGGGGTTGGCAGCCTTTTTTTAAGTGATAGCCTATGCTACAGACCACCGTCAAAATTGTAGTGGAGGGAGCTGACTACTACAGTGCTGCTACCATTGAAGTTGATGGGAGCAGCACTGCCGTGAAGAGTACTGTCCACTACAATGTTGACAGTGCTCTGTAGCTCTGGTACTGACTTAAAGCTTTGGGAGGTACATAAAACAGCAGAACATTGGGGGTTCGGGGTGCTGCACCCCCACTGATCAGCTAGTGACGGCTTATCCTGAGTATAGGCCATCTCTTAAAAAAAAGGCTGGACAACCCCTTTAAGTAGGGGCTATACTTGTGTCTGCTCCAACAGGATCTACCTGGACCCTTTTTGTCTATACAAATCATATAAAATAATGCAGTTTATTGAAAATTAACATTACAATATGTGACCACCACACTGTTATATAATCAAATTGTATTTTCCAATACAATATGGACTGTGAAAGCACTAATACCTCACAATAGCTGAAGTGTAACAAACTAGGTAGCACTGGGTATAAAGCCAACTACTCTGGATCATATCAAACCAGCAGCAGGTTACATTTTAGGGTGATGTCACATGTATAGGTTTTTGAATGCAGTTTTGAAGCCAAAGCCAAAAGTGGATTCAAAAAAGAGCAGAAGAAATGGGGAAGAGTGGTAGTGGCAGAGATATATCAGGCCCCCGTATCTGAATTGTGGTGCAGAAAACTCTAAGTCCAGTTTTGCGCAAAAATTTGTGACTTTTTTGTCACTTTATCGCATTCGGCAATTTTGTTAAAATTGGTCATTGCATGGATGGAGGGATGAGGCATGACCAGAAGGGGACTACCACACAGTCTATCCCGTTCCTGACTTTAGTTTTAAAAATTGCATAAAAGAACGTGAAAGCTCATCCTTTACAGAGAAATGCTACTTTTTTCAATCCACTCCAGCCTTTGTCTTCCAAAACTACATAAAAAATGTAAAAAAAAGCCTGTATAAATCCATGTTAGATACATGTATACCAGAGACGCTCAACCTGCGGCCCTCCGGCTGTTGTAATACTACAATTCCCATCATGCCCTACTGTAGGCTGATAGCTGTAGGCTGTCCGAGCATGTTGGGAGTTGTAGTTTTGCAACAGCTGGAGGGCCACAGGTTGGGCATGCCTGATGTTTACCATTAAGATAAAAGTTAATACTGGCCAAAATGTGAACATTGATGCAGTGTGCACTGCCTCAATGTGCATTTTATGTGTGCTTTGTCAGGAGGCAAGGTCAATGGGGAGGACTGACTGCCAAATGTGGCTACTTCATCATATGACCCTGGAGTACATATGCCCAAGACTAGTGTTGGAATGAAAGCCAAGGATAATTCATATTCCTAATACTGACCCAATGTTGTGGATATTTTAGTGGAGCTAAAAGTACAAAATATAATGGCCTACATATTTATAATAATATACAAAAATACAGGTGCATTTCCTTACAATCACTGGAAGTGTTAAATTCAAAGGGTATGAAAGATTCAAGAAAGAGATCATACTGGTTTGACTTTTTGTAGGTGTATGTACCGTTGGGAATTAGGTCTCATTGACAAAAGTTTTTTGGGGCTTTTTTGTAGGGCTGCTTTCATATGAACTATTGGGGTCATTTATCCAAGTGATGTACAGTAGAACTGGCTTATTTGCCCATAGCAACCAATCAGATTCCACCTTTCATTTTTGACAGCTCCTTTGGAAAATGAAAGGTGAAATCTGATTGTTTTTTGTGGGCAACTAAGCCAGTTCTACTTTAAAGAAGCTCTGTCACCTGTTTCAAGTATACCATGCTAGATATATAGTGCGGTAGGGCTCCAAACGCTGATCACAAACATACCTTTATTTCTCTTATTTCAGGTCCGATCACACTGTAAAATCCACTTTTAAAAATATGCTAATGAGCAAACGGAGCACTCAGAGGTGTGCTTATTGCTTCTGAGCACCGCATCTCCGACGCCCTCCTGCCTGTTAGTGCCGCCGTGTATGTAATAAAAACGTCATTTGATTGACAGCGCTAGACTCACTGGTCTAGCGCTGAGATCCCGTGCGTACGCATTCCAACGTATGACGGCGCGTGCGTACTTCACTTGCACCGTCGATCTCGGCAAGTCCAATTCCTTTAGTGCGCACGCTCCGTCATACCTAGGAGTGCGTACGCACGGGATCTCAGCGCTAGACCAGTGACTAGAAGATGGTAGGAGGGCATATGGACATACTGAATGTACTTGCAAATATACATACTTGAGACGTAAAACTTAGGCCCCATTCACACGACCGTATGAATGGGGCCGTATCTATCCGCAAAATTGCGGGCATAGATGCGGCCCCATTCACTTCTATGGGGCCAAGAGCCGCTCCGTGCCGCGGCTCTTTTGAAGCATGTCCTATACTTGTCCGTGCGCACGGACAAGTATAGGCATTTTCTATGGGGCCGCACGGCGTGTGTTCCGAGCGTGCGGAACACACGCCGAGCAGCCCCCCGTATATTTGTGGGTCCGCAGTAATGCGGCCCGCAAATATACGGCCGTCTGAATGGGGCCTTAGCAGTCAGATTTCTTGCATAAAGAGACTGGTCAAAGAGATGAAAGATAAACAGGGTTGGTGATGCAGGGAGCAGGTTTATGGTGAAGTTGACGGTAATATCTCTGACTTCACTCCATTAAGTGGCCATTCCCAAAAGATATTAATCAACATTTAAAGCTGACATGCACGGCCACCAGAACGCTCACCTGTCCCTCCTCTCTGACGACCTGTACCAACATCTGCTCTGCTCCTACCTGGTGGGCACGGCCACCAGAATAGTGTTCCATCTCTCCTCTCTACCCTTAGGTTGCGTCCTCTCTCTTGCCTGCAGTGCTCTCTGCCAAAAGGGATTGTGCTCTCTCTCAGGCTCTTAAAGGTCCAATACACATCCTAATCTACTCCAGCCTATGGCTAGCCTTGCCGGGATATTCTTGCTGTCACTGAATAGAGACTGCTTTAAGAGGAAGTGGCCAGGTTGTTCCCCTGCACTGGAGATCAGATCCTTGTATGGGGTGAAGGGGTGAAGAAGAGATGCACTTAGATAGCGCCCTTAGGAGTAGCCTTAAAATTTGTTCAATTACAAAGAGTGTCCACTTCTGGTGCATTACACTGAGTACCTGTCTGTGCTCTACATCAGGGTTCCTCAACTCCAGTTCTCAGGGCGCACCTGCCAATCATATTTTCAGGATTTCCTTACTATTGAGCTGGTGATATAATTAGTGTCAGTGCATCAAGATGTACCACAGGTATCCAACTGTTCAAAACAGGTTTTTAGATTGTGAGAATTTCACTGAGGATTAGTGAGATTGAACAAAGTGTGAATGTTGTGTTACTTGTCTCAGAGATAGAGGGCAAGGTTCTGCTTGTTCTAAACAGCGTGAAGTTAGATTTCTTTCTAGAGAGGTAGGAGCTCTGAATTAGTTAGATAATATCTATTGGCAGAAAAGGCTTCCATCCAGCTCTGGGGAAAACTCAGGGTTAACTAATTTTTTAAATTACAATTTAGTTTATCCTATTGAGCCATAAACTTCCTCTGTTACACTTTTACTACGTTATGTTCTTGATGAGTTTTGCTGGACAAACCCTGTTTTCATGTTAAGCAATGATTTCCATACTGTTGGCTTTAATAAAACAAGCAGGAGTTAATTACGAGTTTCTGCAATCTGTTGACTGTGTCCATAATCTGGACTAAACCACAACATTGTGCGTGGCTTGTAACCCGTTATAATACACGTTTTTAACATGCCACAAACCACAGTAAATGTATGCATAATGGAAACATGGCCTATAATAACTGATCTGTATTCTTGTCTCTCCTGCCTGTAAGGGAATGGGAAATCTGGACTGACCTTCTGCCCTTGTTAAACTAATCTGTGCAGCAAACACCTGCTACAGCTCTTCACCAGGCCAAATAAGGAGCATGAGCAAACACGTAAGAAAACAGCTAGACATGAGTAGGCAATCTGTACACAGGAGATCTATTGTAGTTAACCTTATGCTTTCTTTGTACAAGCATTTTTATGTTGTGGCTTGTAAAAAAAAAACACCATTAATTTGACGCAGTCTTTTTATAAGCGTTTTTGGTTCTATTTTTTTGTTCACGCATTTTTCACATTGTTTTTTAATTAGATAAATCTTCACCTAGCGAAAATGTATGAAAAACCTGCCTGAATATAAAAATGCCAAACCAAGAGCATCGGATGTGCAAAAAAATCAAAACTAGTAAAAACACACAAACACAACAAAAAAAATGCGCTGTGTGTAAATTTTCATATTGCATCAAAACTAACATCTATCATTTTTTGAAAAACACTGAAATTCAATATGGTTATATCAAAGCAGTTCCACTGGACTGAAGTACTGATGATCTGTTCTTAGAATAGGTCATCCATATCAGATTGGTGGGGTTCTGACTCGTGGGGACAGCGCTGCAGTAACCAACTTTGTTCACAACACAGTGGATGGAGCAATGTAGTTCCCATGCCTGTTTCGGATAGGTCATCCTTTAAATGCACTACAAACAAGTCTGTTTTTTATGGTGTTTTCTTCAGTTTTGGTGCATTTTTAAATCTATTGTGTCTTTTCCTTGAAACCCGGCATGTGCTAGGTATTGTGATATTTTAAAGTGTTTTTCCATAAACTACTACATAAAGAAAAATGCCTCTATACAATGCTTGGCAAGATGTCTACATATTAAACACCAAAATTCTGGTTAAAAAAAAAACAAAAACAAAACAAAGTGAAACTCTTGCCATCTTTCATAAACTAGGAAAAAAAAGTCACAAAAAGTATGTGTTAAGAAAGTCTAAGCACTATTTCACAGGAATGTGTGCAGTCCAGAAATCACGCTCTGTGCGTGAGTGTGATCTTCCATCTGGGCACTGCTCATCATGCAGGACAGCATGGCATTAGGGCTCATGCACACGAACATATTGTCTTTCTGTGTCCATTCCTGTTTTTCCGTGGATCGTATGCGGAACCATTCATTTCAATGGGTCCTCCGTGTGCATTTCTTTTCTGGATGTCCGATATCCTGTTCTATTAGGAGCAAATTGTGGTTCCCAATGCACGGAACAGGCACACAACAGCCGTGTGCATGAGGCCACACACATTATTTCCAGACTGCACACGCTTGTGTGAAACAGCCTTAAGGGTATGGTCACATGGGATGCATTCGCTGCTGAATTTCAGCCTCAGAATTGTGGGTGGAAAATCTGCACATGAACATAAGGGCTCCATGCCCGTGCTGCGGGACTGCAAATAGCAGTCCGCAATCATGGGCTCCGGCCGTGTACACTCCGTGCTGCGGATGTGGACTCATTGACTTAAATGGGTTCACAATCTGCAAGATACGGCAAAAGATAGAACATGTTTTATCTTTTGCAGTGCAGAGGCATGGACCCGAAAACCCATGGAAGCGCCTCATAGTGTTTCCATGGGCTTCTGATCCGTGCCTCTGCTCCTCTCTGCAAAAGATAGGACATTTACTATCTTTGGCCATACGTATATTGCGGATCGCGGACCCATTCTAGTCAATGGATCCACATCCGCAGCACGGAGTGCAGTCCTTTGCAGTTGTTTGCGGTCCACAATATGGGCATGGATTCCTCACATTCTTGTGCATGAGCCCTTTGGGTATGACCACAAAGCATGGTCGTGATGTGGTTGTGCAGCATCTGCAGTGCCATCCAAGCCACAGTGGGTTCCAATTAACTAATAAGGACTGTTTAGAAGGTCTGCATTGTTATTAGTCGCACAGCACCTGCAATACCACACACACAGCCATAAACAATGGATACTGACTAAACAGAGCTGTCCTAATTAATTAACTGGAGCCTGCTGCAGCCATTCAGTGCTCCACTGCGTGCACTTCACAACTGCGTCATGACCACTTAGTGTGGTCATACTTTAAGGAGGAAAAGAAAATCAATGAGGTTTTACAAAATCCTTTCCACACATTGAAAACAAAACTGTGTGCAGAATTCATGCAGATATTGGTCATCAGTATCTGATTGGTGGGGGTCCGACACAACTGCGACCTCTGCCAATCAGCTGTTTGAGAAGGCACCGGCACCCCTGTGAGCACCATGGCCTTCTACATGCTCACTAAGCACAGTGCCGTACATTGTATAGCAGCTCAGCCCCATTCACTTCTATGGGGCTGAGCTGCAACTAGGCCATGTGGCACATGAATGCCTTCTTAAACAGCTGATATGCAGGGGCCCTGGTTGTCAGACCCCCACCAATCAGATACTGATGACCTCTCCTGAGGAACGGTCATGAGCTATAATGTCTCGGAAAACCCCTTTAACTTCTCATTTCAAGAACTGCGTAGTGGACCACAGGACATCATATACAGTAAATGTAGAGGAAAGATTGTATCCAAGTGTTCTTTAAAGTAATAGTACATTGCACAATAAGCACATTACAATTTTGGAAAGTCTTACCACAACCTGGATATATGGTAGCAATGACAAAACAATGTCAGAATTTAGATTGCATAATAGCTGTGCTTCTTTGTACAATCACAACTGTGAAGGAGCAGGTATTTTTGGGCTTCCCCGTTGTCTCTTTCAGCCATATTATTTCCTGTTTTAGTTGCACAGCTAGATGCATTTCTCTCAGAAGCAGGATGTGTCTCCCTTCTGAGGAATCTGCCAGCACTTTACTACTATGACTTCCTTTCCCTTACTTTTCATCTTCAAAGCTTACAGAACAGATAAGGAGGGGAAAAATCACACTTACACAGGTTGTGGTAGTAAAGATTAGTAACATAATACAAGAGTAATAATAACAAACTCTAATGATGGTGTTTAGAGTGAAGAGCATGGTCACTTTGAAATCGAGTTTTAAAAATCAAGTGCACCATTCTCTATTAAATGTAATTAAATTGTGTGAAAGTGCAGTGACTCTTTCTCCGGGAATTAAGAAAATGAAAGTACTTAAATATTACTTCATCATAAATATATTCCCAAATACCTTACATTAGCCATAATGGCTCATTTTGTCTGGGGAGCAATCATTAGGAAAAACTAAATGGCTGCTGTCCTTTCAGTACACACAAAACCTGTCCTAATCACACAGGAGGAGTAGTTACTTCACAACACTGACCTAGAGAGCTGCCTCATCCTCCTCTCTGCTCTGCTTGTCAGGGATTATGATCCTGAATACAGTTTAATATGGTCATCAGCTGAATCTCTGTAGGAATGGAGTTCATGAGCAGATGTGGCAAATGATCAGCAGCCCTTGTATGCGGTCTGCATTACCACAACCTCATATTACCACAGTCTGTGCTGTCCCTCCTCTCTGTACTTCATGTCTCCCCATGATCTCCATTCCTACAGAGATTCAGCTGAAGATCTTCTCATCTGTATTCAGGATCATAATCCCTGACAAGTAGGAGAGGAGGATGAGGCGGCTCTTTAGCTCAGTGTTGTGAAGTAAGGCTACTTTCACACAAGCGTTTAAATTTTCCGGTATTGCGTTCCGTCATAGGGGCTCGATACCGGAAAGAATGCTTCAGTTTTGTCCCCATTCATTGTCAATGGGGACAAAACTGAACGGAATGCTCCAAAATGCATTCCATTCCATTTAGTTGCGTTCCCAGACCAGAGTGCAAACTCGCAACATGTTGTAGTTTGCTTTCGGTCCTGGGATGTGGAGCAAGACGGATCCGTCATGACCCCCAATGCAAGTCAATGGGGATGGATCCTATTTCTCTGATACTATCTGACACAATAGAAAACGGATCCGTCCCCTATTGACTTTCAATGGAGTTCATGATGGATCTGTCTTGGCTATGTTAAAGATAATACAACTGGATCCGTTCATAACAGATGCAGATGGTTGTATTATCAGTAACGGAAGCGTTTTTGCCGAACCCTGCCGGGCCTAACTTGTCCTCCTGTGTGATTAGGACAGGTTTTGTGTGCACTTATAGGACAGTGGCCATTTTATTTCCCCTGATGATTGCTCCACAGACAAAACGAGCCATTATAACTAATAAAAGGTATTTAGGAATATATTTAATATAATAAAGTAATATTTACGTATTTTCATTTTCTTAATTCCCGGAGAACCCCTTTAAGGATTCTTCTGGCCTTGTTTCTCTATAACATGATACTATCGGTGCTCACACAGTGCTTTTTTATGATGTACCTGGCCATCCATATCTGTTCATGTAAACTGAGCTATTATTTCTGCTGGATACCATGCAAATTTAGCAGAATAAAAATGCTCCATGCTCCACCTGATGCGGCCACTTCATACAACAGTCTTAAACCAAAGTACAGTGGAGTAAAGTTTAGTAAAGGATGTGTAAAAAAGTGACATTTTGGAGAAATTTGTGATATATTGAAAATAGAAAACAGATGCAAACCTCTTGATAAATTCCACCATAAAAAAGGGAATATCATGGTACAGAGGGAGTCAAGTGGGGTCTTCACAGCTATATAACTTCATCATAAAGGAGCCATATACTTCTGGACAAGTGTTTCTGAGCTCATTTACAAAATTTTTCACCTTAAAGGGGTTGTCTCACTTCAGTAAGTGGCATTTATTACGTAGAGAAAGTTAATACAAGGCACTTATTAATGTATTGTTATTACCCATATTGCTTCCTTTGCTTGCTGGATTAATTTTTCCATCACATTATACACTGCTCGTTTTCATGGTTACAGACCACCCTGCAATTCATCAGTGGCGGTCGTGCCAGCGGTCGTGCCAGCAAAGGTAGCAATATGGGTAATAACAATACATTAGTAAGTGCCTTGTAATAACTTTCTCTACATTATAAATGCCACTTACTGAAGTGAGACAACCCCTTTACGGACCAGGACAAATTTTGGAAATCTGATGTGTCACTCTATATGGTAATAACTCTGAAATGCTTTTACTCATCCAAGCCATTCTGAGCTTGTTTTCTCATGACACATTGAACTTCATGACAGTGGTAAACTTAAAGGGGTTGTCCGGGTTCAGAGAAGAACCCGGACATACCTGCAATTTCACCCAGGCAGCCCGCCTGAAGAGGGCATCGGAGCATCCTATGCTCCGATGCCCTCCTTTGCCCTGCGCTAATTAGCGCAGGGCAAAGGAATTTCGCCGGGTTCCGGTGACGTACCGGTCCCTGCCGGGCAGAGGCTTCCGCCCGGCAGTGAGTCGGTGACGTCATCGGCGCTGATGGACAGGCTTCAGCGCTGCCCTAGCCAGTAAAACGGCTAGGGCAGCGCTAAAGCCGGCCCATTAAGGCCGGTGACGTCACCGAACTCACTGCCG
Source organism: Rhinella marina (assembly GCA_900303285.1). NCBI lineage: Eukaryota > Metazoa > Chordata > Amphibia > Anura > Bufonidae > Rhinella > Rhinella marina. The sequence continues at coordinate 113,079 of ONZH01026668.1, forward strand.
GGCGGAAGTACGCCGCCCGGCAGCGAGTATTTACAAAACAAGAGACCTTGCCTGCGGCGATCTAGCGCAGGCAAGGGGGGGGCATCGGAGCATGAGAATGCTCCGATGTCCTCTTCAGGCAGGCTGCCTGGGTGAAATTGCAGGTATGTCCGGGTTCTTCTCTGAACCCGGACAACCCCTTTAAGTCGATATATTTACACCCCTCAAGTTATTCAAAGTTAGTTTACAAACTTTGTTAACCTTTTAGGTGTTCCACAATAATTAAAGGAAAATAGAGGACAAATTTTCACTTTTTTCAGATTTTCAATTTTAATATATTTTAAGTTGCCATTTTGCATTTGAAGACCCCCTGCAGTAGAAGCTCCCAAAAAGTGACCCCATTTTGGAAACTACATGATAAGGTGACAGTTTTATTTGTACTATTTTTAGGTACATATGATTTTTGATTGCTCAATATACTTTTTGTGAGCCAAGGTAACCAGAAAATGTCTGTTCTGGCGCCATTTTTTTTTTACAGCATTCATCTGACAGGATAGATCATGTGTTATTTTTATAGAGCAGATTGTTACAGACACGATGATACCAAATTTGTCTATTTTTAATTTTTGTTCAGTTTTACACAATAAAGCATTTTTGAAAAAAAAAATGTCTTTGTGTGTCCATTTTCTTAAAGCCATATTTTTTTATATTTTTCTGACAATCATCTTGTGTAGGGGCTTGTTTTTTGTGGTAAGAGTTGAGTTCAAATGAGTGGTACTGTGTTTGCATCAACAACAAAAGTTTGTCACTTCAAAGAAACAAATTATTCAATGGCACCAACCCAACTGCACATGTTAAATCAAGACATGAACATGAAACACTTGCTCTCATGAACTCTAGAAACACAAGTATTCCAGCCATCCATACATCGAGATGCTTACAACAAGGAAACTTTAGCCCGCAGCCACGCTAATGTATACAATACCCAACACTGGGGGCTGAGAATAGCAGCTGTTCTTGACAGCTCCACAGCCAGCACCATTCTAGGGGACAAATCCTCACACAGTAAGATTATTGGGAACAAAGTAGACATTGCTGATTATTGCGTGATCATCAGGAGAGATGAGGGCTGCATTTACATGCAGCAATCACCTCCGCTATATGAGGACAAGTGATCACTACAGCCATCACTTGGCCCCTAGGAAATCATTGATCATTGTTCAGACAGAACAATCTGATACACAGGAATGATGATTTTTGGTTCCAGCGGAACGACATGATCAGCTGATGAACAAGCACTCATAAAAGCACATCCCTGATAGTCTGCCAGATTATTGGTCTGTGTAAAAGAACCCCAAGGGTTGGTTCCTTCTAAGCCACTTCTTACCTTGACTCAAAAAACTGCCACAAAAACTTGTGTGAACCCGCCCTAAAAGAGCCTGGAGTTAGGCAGAATTTCCAGCACCAAACACACACATCAGTCAGGTGAGATTGTCAGTCACGCAGTTGAGATATTTATTAGGTACAAAAAATATGTCCTAAATTGAATTTAAAAATGATGCTGAGATGTCTCACATATGTAACATATCCACAAATATATGTCACTTATGACACTGCATTCTACAACATCAACACAATCGTCACTCGTCTTTCTGGTAACTGCCTCTACAGATTTGCATTGTTCATGCTGTGTAAACATGTACATTCACATGTATATTCAACCCATAATCCAGACCACAATACCTATTAACTATTCATACCCTCTTCTTCATCACTGCCAAAGTCTCCTTCCATGAAAGGGTCTCCATCCTCATAGTCTGATACCCCTGCTATACCATCCTCTTCATCATCTTCTTCTTCCTCTTGTTGCTGCTGGCTTTTCGTGTGCAGACCCTGGCTCATTTTCGTAGGCCTCTGTGCGTTTTCTGCCTCCTATGAAAAGTTGTCCCAGCAGAGCTGCTTCTTGTTGGTATCACGGTGCAGCTCAGCTGCTCTCCCCCTACATAGTCCTCTGAATGCAGAGAGACTGCGTGATCCAGTCACCTGACACCCAGCACAGAGATACAGTGCACTTCACAGCAGCACTCCACACAGGGCACGCTCAGCACAACAAAGCAGCACTACCCTTCTATTTCCCTCACAGATTATGGACATAGAGCTTTGTATGTGATCGTTGTCAGATACGGGATGGAGAGAGGCTAATTATATGTGTAGGTAACACAAGTGAACATTTAATCAACTGTTTTCTTTGTCTAACACAGTAACAGGGTGAAACTGGTTAGTGCAGAGTCCCTCATTTCTCCTACACACACCATGATTTCTATATACACAATCTGGCCCTTCAGGGACTTTCTTTCTTAAAGTGTAACTGTCATTTTGTTTTATTGCTAGTTTATTAGAGCTAGGCATGTATACCTGAGTTAGTCTGTCAATGATTGTCAAATGATCCGTAATTACCTTATAATAACAGCTTTCATTAATGTCCCCTGTCCCTTTCCACTGGTCCTTAAAAGATCGTTGCTATGGCTTGTCTGTCTTCCCTTTAGTATAAACAGAAGACAGAGGTGCATTGCATGCCTGCATTAGGCTTCAGATTAAGGAGGCGTGTCTCTCAGTAATCCAATCTAATAGGCTATCAGGAAGCTGCTGGCTACAGCAAGTGTGTATGTGAAGTGAGGGAAGGCAGTTTTGGCATCAGAGAACTGGCAGAGGAGCCATCTTGAAGAAGATTCACATATTGTAGGATTCAAAACAGCCTTAACGAAGGGAAAAGCTCAAGGGAAACAGTTGTATGCGAAGAAACTACACTTTAATCTCACCTTGGCAAACACTGGCTTTCCAGGCTCAAATCTTTTCTGGTATCCCAGCCTTTCTCGAACAGCAATTCACAATCAGCCAGTCTAGTTTCTTCTGCGCCCAGCAACCACCTGACAATCGCTGGTGGTAAAACTCTTCTTTGTTGAGTCTTGCCCCTTTGATCTAAATGGACAGCGCAATGCACTTGCATCACTGCACCCCCACGCTGTCTGCATATTTTCCAAATTCCATGTCTGAGCGCAAAGTAAAAAGTATAGACCCACAACAGCCAATAACACTCCAAGACATACTAATGTAAAAGCATATTCAACAAAGGAAATACATGTATTATTAACAGTCCCCAATGTGGTATTTGTTCTTCAGCCACCCTACATGTCATAATTTTCCTTTTATTTTTGATGCTTGATATAATATTTTGTGAAAATGAATTCTGACTTTGAAGTTATCTGTGCTAATAATGTTCTTAAATGAGTTTTTACCATCAAGACAACCCTTCTACCTTTGACCCCAGGACCCCTATCTAAGATTGTTCGTGTGGCTTCTGGGGATTATCCAGTTGAACAGTGGCAACCGCAGGTGAAAGAAGTGTTGTGACCTAAAACTGGACATATGCTGTATTTTAGTGGTGGTGAAGGAAGAAGAATCGGGTTGCACAGCCGCTCAATGTGAAAAGTGTGATCAAAAAGTCACTAGGACTGCCACCACCATCAGAGATCTAGTGCTGGAGCAGGAGGCAGAGAGTAACAGTATCCACCTTCCTAGGAGCTCTTTTTAATGGAATTCTTGTTGGTTTGAGAAGGTAATTCAAATGAAAATTCTTGATAAATAGTGTAGTTGTCAGGAGAACCCTGGATACCTGCTGTTTAGTTTACCTTGCCCTTGAGTTGCCCTCAGCCAAGATGGTGGAGCATGCTTCAAACCAGCTGCTACCTCACTTCCTGTTTGTCTTAAATATCCTGCCTGATCAAACACTCATTGCTTGAGTATCGTGTAAAGCTCCTGCTTGCAGTTCTCTCGCTGGAACCGTCTCTATTCCGGATCGTTCCTTCCTCCTATGCTTTACCCCGCACACCCATCTGCTACCTGCCTATTGTTTGCAGCTTCTGTGGAACTACAAGTGCCAGAGAAGACAGTTGTCCGTTCCATCTCCTCTGTGGCCCCTCACATCAAAAAAGAAAATAAAGACTCTCATTGTTTTCTCCCAGTCAAGCTCCTAATTAACTCTCAGTGGATTTCCACCTCTGCTATGGTAGACTCCGGAGCTAGCGGCAATTTTATGGATCTTTCCTTTGCCCAGAAGCGTGGGGTTAAATGTCAGAAAAAACTCTCACCCATGGTTATGGAGACAGTAGACGGATCCCCACTAAGCTTGGGGCCAGTGGATCAGGAAACAGTGCCACTTGAAATCATCACTCCTCGTCACCATGAAGTGCTACCATTTCTATTAATCTCTTCTCCACACTTTCCTGTCATTTTAGGTTTACCCTGGTTGCAAGCTCAGAATCCTACCATTAACTGGGAAACCAAAGAAGTGAGCTTTCCGTCTGACAATACTCCTCCAGTAGTTCAGTCTGAACTAAGTCCAGAAGTTTCCATGCACGAAAACAAGGTGACAAGGTTACCCCCTGCATACGGAGAATTTGCAGGCGTTTGTGATAAACTAAATGCGGACAAGCTTCCTCCTCACCGCCCCTACGACTGTCCCATAGAATTACTTCCCGGCGCACCTATACCATTTGGACACATTTACCCTTTGGCAAGCCTGGAATTACAAGCCCTCAAGGACTATATAGATGAAAATCTAGCCAAGGGATTCATATGCCCATCCTCCTCGCCTGCGGGAGCACCCATATTCTTTGTCAAAAAGAAGGATGGTTCCTTAAGACCATGTATAGATTACCGCGAGCTTAATAAAGTTACTATCAAGAACCGTTACCCATTACCTTTGATCCCAGAGCTTCTAGAGAGAGTATGACATGCAAGGATCTTCACTAAATTAGACTTAAGAGGCGCCTACAACCTAGTCCGCATAAGACCTGGAGATGAATGGAAGACCGCCTTCAGATCTCGCTACGGACATTTTGAATACCTGGTGATGCCCTTTGGCCTCTGTAACGCTCTGGCCACCTTCCAGCATCTTGTCAATGACATCTTTAGAGACCTCCTGGACCAGTTTGTAGTGATCTATTTAGATGATATCCTGATCTCCAACTCAGTGGAAGAACACCAGCGGCATGTGGCACTCGTTCTGGAACGATTAAGAGAGAATCAACTCTACATTAAGATAGAAAAATGTGAATTCCACCAGGCAGAGATACAATTCCTCGGCTATATTATCTCCCCTCAAGGTCTGCACATGGACTCAAGCAAGATTAAGGCAATTCTGGACTGGCCGACCCCTAAGAGCGTGAAGGACGTTCAACGCTTTATTGGTTTTGCCAATTTTTATAGACGCTTTATCAGGAACTTTTCGGAGATCATTGCTCCTATTACCCAGCTGACTAAGAAAAAGAACATCTTTGCGTGGTCTCACGAAGCAGAAGAATCCTTTTCTCGTCTAAGATCCAAGTTTATGACAGCCCCTGTATTGATCCATCCCGATCCTGGACTTCCTTTTATCATGGAAGTAGATGCCTCAGATTGTGCTATAGGGGCTGTTTTATCCCAGAGAAGAGGAGACAAGAGTCTGTTGCATCCCTGTGCCTACTTTTCCCAATGGTTATCTCTGGCAGAAAAAAATTACGATGTAGGAAATAAGGAATTGCTCGCCATCATTGCAGCATTCAAGGAATGGAGACACCTTCTTCAGGGGTCCACACAGCAGATTATAGTATTAACCGATCACCGCAACCTGGAATTCATTAGATCTGCTAAATGTCTGTCTCCGCGCCAAGCCCGTTGGAGCCTGTTTCTTAACCAGTTTAATTTTATTGTCTCCTATAGGCCGGGTTCCCGTAACAGTAAGGCAGATGCCTTATCCAGAATGTTTTCCAACGATTCTGTCACTGTGACTCCTCCCAAGACCATCCTGCCTGAATCTAATTTTGTGGGGGTAATCCATAATGGAAGAAATACGAGAGGCCTACGACTCTGACTCTTTCCTATCTCAACCTCCTGACGATGTCCATTTGATACTCAAAAACAAGGTCTGGACCCATGGGCAGCAGTTATATATACCTAAGACAATGAGACTAAAAATTCTAAAATTAGTCCATGACTCAAAGATGGCGGGTCACAAAGGTGTACAAAAGACCCAAGAATTTTTGTCTTGTTTCTTTTGGTGGCCCAATTATCAAAAGGACGTAAGGGGGTATGTTACATCCTGTGACGTCTGTGCCAGATGCAAGACTCCTCGTGCCTCGCCCACGGGTTTGTTACAGCCATTATCAGTCCCTTCTCGCCCCTGGGGGTCTGTTTCCATGGACTTTATTGTAGATCTACCTACCTCTAAGGGGAAAAATACAATTCTGGTAGTAGTAGATCGACTCACCAAGGCTGCGCATTTTATTCCATGCACCGGTTTACCTTCTGCCAAGGCCACAGCAGATCTGGTAGTCAACAATGTGTTCCGTCTCCATGGGGTCCTGATGAGGTTATCTTGGATCGTGGAGTTCAATTCACATCAAAATTTTGGTGGAGTTTCTGCAAGGCACTTGATATTAATATTAAGTTGTCGACTGCTTTCCACCCGCAGTCTAATGGACAGACGGAGCGCACCAACCAGACTCTAGAACAGTACCTCCGGTGCTATATCTGCCATCTACAAGACAACTGGATCGACTTACTTCCAGTAGCTGAATTTTCTTATAACAACTCTCAGAACGCATCTACCAAGCAAACCCCTTTCTTCGTGAATCTAGGGTATCATCCAAATATCCTCCCTAGAGTACCTGTCACCCCATATATTCCTGCTGTTGAGGAAAGAATCTCTGCTTTGCAACAAAATTTAGAACTACTGAAGGAGACGTTGGAGAAGGCTCAAGAAACATACAAGAGGGCAGCAGATAAGTCTCGTAGACCAGCACCAACATTTAAAGTTGGGGATAAGGTATGGCTTTCCACCAGGCATCTGAGACTTAAGGTCCCTTCACCAAAACTGGCACAGAAGTTCATTGGGCCTTATAACATTACAGGGCTGATTAGTTCATCAGAAACATCCCGGCAAGCCAAGTCAGGTGGCGTCCAGAGGCCGCTATTGAGGTGGGAGTAATGTCAGGAGAACCCTGGATACCTGCTGTTTAGTTTACCTTGCCCTTGAGTTGCCCTCAGCCAAGATGGTGGAGCATGCTTCAAACCAGCTGCTACCTCACTTCCTGTTTGTCTTAAATATCCTGTCTGATCAAACACTCATTGCTTAAGTATCGTGTAAAGCTCCTGCTTGCAGTTCTCTCGCTGGAACCGTCTCTATTCCGGATTGTTCCTTCCTCCTGTGCTTTACCCCGCACACCCATCTGCTACCTGCCTATTGTTTGCAGCTTCTGTGGAACTACAAGTGCCAGCTTGCCAGCTTACCTGCCGCTTCCAGTGTTCTACCTAGTCCCTGTTATTGGACTCCAGCTACTACCACCAGTATCGTGACAGTAGTACAGATATATTCTTTTGGAATACATGACCTTTTTACTGGGCCATCTCTCTTCCTATCAGTTAAACAGTAAAATATTCCACAAATCTTACTGGGGTCCAGAATTTGCCTCACCTCAAAATCAGTGGAGGAGACAGGAGCAGAGGCAATAGGAATCTTGGGAGAAAAATGCTGACCAACAACGGATCCTTAGGCAAGAGGCAAATGTGTAATGAAGTCCATAGAAATTTCAGACTTCGGCTCTTTTGGAATCAGTAGAAGCATTGGGAGTCCCAAGGATGCTTTCCAATCTGGCCACATAATTAATCCATCTTGACTCACAGGTTGAGCAGGCCCTAGACAAGAGCAGAGCTGGCAGAGCTCTGTGGGTACGAGGAGAAATTTAAGGAGAGATGTCGGCCAGGATAGTGTTTCTATTAATGATGTGAGCAGGATCTAAGGATTAATCTCTGTCAGGCTTGGCTCAGGTTCCTGATGCTCAAGCATGCATTAGCTGTGGAGGAAGGAGAGTTGGGTTGCACAGCAGCCACCTAATGTTACAGTCTAGTGGAAGTGCAACAGAGACCCAGCACTCGAGCGAACAGGAGTGAGTAACAATATTTTTTAAAGTAACACTCAAAGCAAACTTTGTAATTTGTGCAGTAGCTGATGAGTCTTAGTGATATGCTCCCATTGTCTCTCGATGGGAATACCCATTTAAAACTGTTGACAAATAAAGAAATTCTCCCCTCACAAGTCCCCCCAACACTGCTTGATCCCTCTCCACTGTCTGCTTCCTGGCCCAGAGATGACATCCTAACACATAGGCATGTTACTGCTGCAGCCAGTCATTGGCTGGAATAGTAACCTGCTACAGCCATTGAATTGCTGCAATGATCTCATGTTCTTATGTTAGAAAGTAATTGCTGGACTTTGAGGCAAATATTGGTGCAACATCCATAAAGCAGCGGCAGGGGGATACATGATGTGAGCATTGCTGGGCCGCCTTTAAAGGGGTTGTCCGGGAATAAATAATTTCTAACGGGTGCCGACAGCCTGCTTCCCCTACTGAAATGATCATACTTACGTGCTCCTGCCTCATCAGTCCTATGTGCTGGCTCCAACTTTATCTTCTCTATCTTCTGGTCCAGAGTTTGTTTTTTTCCCTCTCCTGCATGCTCATGTTCACCTGATCCTCTTCAGTCAACCACTAGCTTCAGACGACTTTTGTGGACGTACAACTGCTGAAGCCAGCAGCTGGCTGAAGAAGATCAGGTGATCATGCCCACACCTGGGAAGCAGAAAACAAACCATGGACCAGAAGATGAAGACGAGGGAGCCAACGCAGAGAACTGGAGTGGCAGGGAGCAGGTATGATCTTTTCAGTAGGGGAGGCAGACTGCTATCACCTGTTAGAAAGTATGCCTTCCTGGGCAGCCTCTTTAAAGGGAACCTGTCATCACCGAAACACCCCCTGAACTAGAGTAAGTGGTGTATAGTGTAAGTGATGCTGAATTCGAATATGTAAGTTTTATCTTCATACTCGCTTCCATTCCGACACTGTGCTCCCACAAACTTGCAGTAAAATGCACTCACTGGACTCTTCTTTGAGTCCTCTCCATTATGTGAGTGAGCACTGGAGTCCACTGAGTGCATTTTACTGCTGGTTTGTCAGAGCACAACATCAGAATGGAAGTAAGTATGAAGATAAAACTTACATATTCGGATTCAGCATCACTTACACCATACACCGCTTACTCTAGTTCAGGGGGTGTTTCGGAGATGACAGGTTCCCTTTAAGCCCTGGCTGAAAGTGTTAGATAAACAGATGTCCTTTTTTACTAGGTGTTTTCTTATACCCCAAGTGCATTTATATAATAAGTATTAGTTATAGATAATATAGTGCTAAAAAAACAACTGTTGGGTGATCTTTACTGGAATAGAGAAACCACCATCAATTATTTCTTCGTAGTGTAACTGTCATTTCACTTTTTTATATGTAGGGTCAGTCTACCAATAAGGATTGTCTCCTTACAAATCCTCTAACTGAGCGTCAATGGAACATTCAAGATAGTTTCTCCTTAGGAATACTTAGTTGAGGTGACACTGTAGTGGCAGTTTTCTAATAAAAGTGTACTTTTTCACTAATAAAATGTATGTAATACAAAAACACATAACATGGCATTACCTACACAATAAAAAATGAATGGTTACTGTCCTTGTTGGAAACTTTTGTTAAACTACTGCATTCCATCTATTTCTTTAATTTATCCACACTCTCCCCGTGTTTTCTGCTAGGCTCTGCACTCTTTATGAGCTGGTCATGTCCAGAATCTGTGTTTGTTGTGTACATAATTAAATTAATAAAATTTCAATAAAAACTATCCAGGAAGTAGAATTTGTTCTTGTTAATTTCCACTCATAATTCCCTGTCCATCAGTAGTTATACATGAATATACTAGAACTATCCCGATTTTACCAGCAACTGCGCTAGTTAGTTAATATCAAGCACACAGACAATTAATTTTTAAAGTATCTTGTAGACTGAAATATTTCACCAAATGCCATTAAAAGTATATAATTATTAGGACCTTTAATAAGTAACATATGGTAGAAACCTATAGGTTACAGTAAAAAACTGTTTTATTCAATCTGCAAGAGAGCCACTTTGCCTACTTTTTCCTAGGGAACACTGCCTTAAAGATTCCCTGGATCCCCTCAAGGAGGATCGAAATAAAGCCATATATATGGCTTGCATATACACTACCAACTAACCTGAAAAGTAGAAACATAAGGTCTGTGTGTAGGAAAAGGGTTGGCTGGCTGGAAATGAGTATAGTGGCGCTCTCTAGCAGGCACTGTTTATGGTGGCACTTTGTTGCTAACACAAAGGAGGAGATTTATCATCTCCCTTGTGCCTGAAAAGTGACATTACAAAGTCGCAAACACATAGTTTCCCTAAAAGGAGCATAGCAAGGGCAAAAAGGGGGCATGGTCAGCCACCCTGACATATTTGTATCTGCATTTATGCCAAATGAGGCCAGAAATCTACAGTAGTTCTGAGCTATCGTCATTTCTGTTTATGCGCACGGACTGCTGGAGAATGTGCCTAATTTATGACGAGGTATGCACCTTATCATAAATTAGGAGCATTCTACGGCAGTGTGGGGGATATCAAGTCCGGCCCAGAAAGTGCTGGTCTTGATAAAGCTCCCCCCTATGGTATACAGATAATCGCTAGTCATTTTTTATGGGAACACAGCCCTAACTGATTCACTGCTTCTGTGACACTGTGTTTATGGGGGCACTATCTCAATAACCTTGTTTGTGGGGCACTATAGTATACACTGTAGAGTGCCTTGCAAAGGTATTCGCCTTTCTTGATGTTTTTCCTGCTTTGTTACATAACAGTCTGGAATATTTATTTTATTTTTTTTAACTTCCTTTATTTTTCTCTGACATTTTACACCAATAAAAATCAGAAAATATACAATTCATAAAAATACATTCATATTATCCAATATCCTTGTAAACACCTCAAATCCCCCCCACCCCACCCAACCACTAAAGGACGACAGGGAAAAAAAAAAGAAATTAAGGAGAGATTACATCAATGCCAACTATCCCATATACTATGCCAAAGTTTTTCCTTATCCTTCCTCTTATACCAGATGAATTCAAACTGTTTGACATTATAAACCAAGTTTTTCCAACAGCTATCAGCTATCCAATTTTTAGATATAACAAGTCGAGCTAGAAAAAGTAGTCATGAGACCAGGTTCTTATTTCCCCACGAAATATCATCCTTTCCTAGGTCGCCCAATATCATGCATTCTAAATTAAAATGTAAATCTATATATCATGTACTTTTATCCAAAAACCTTTTACATATGGGCAGTTCCAACAAAGATGATAAAAATCCGCCTTCTCATGACCACATTTAGGGCAACTTGCATTTTCCCGTCTTCCTATTTTATATAAACTTAATGGCATATAATATAACATATGGACATAATTAAATTGTACCATCCTATGGTTTTCATTAATAGTCATATATTGAGTATTTCTAAATATTTCATCCCACTTATCCTCTAATCCAATCTGTGATACCTCTTCCCATTTTATTTGTGATTTATATGCTATTTTCTCCGTGTACACTCTAATAAAACTTTTATATAACTTTGATAATGCATTCTTCTTTATAGTTGTGACTGTAATAATTTTATAAAATAGTGCGATTTCACCACCACTTTCCCCTTGTCTTTCATATTATTAAATGCTTATTATTTAAGCCATGCATTTCCCTTAATATTATATCTCACCTGTAATTCAGTGAACGATACAATAACACCACTCTCAAACAGTTGATGTACCTTAGTAATCCCCATAGATTCCCAGTAACTTCTATCTACATTATCATAAAACCCGCGCAAATTTGGATTATTCCAGATTGGAGTAAACTGAAAGCATCCTTTGTGTCCTATAAATTTTTTCAACATACCCCAACACCCACATAATAGTTTCCCTAAGGCCTCTTTCACACGAGCGTCGCGGATTAGGTGCGGATGCGTTCAGGGTGCGTTCAGTGAAAATGCTGCGTTTTTGTATGCGTGTGCAGTCAGTTTTATCTGCGTTTGCGTGGCGTTTTTGTGCGGGTGACATGCGGATTGCATGCGTTTTTCACGCGCGTGAAAAAAAACTGAACCCTCCTCTGGAGTCACCTGGTCCCTGCCAACACATATAAATTCTCCCCTTTTTGGTTTTAAATGGTGGGACAGCTCATTTATCTTGTGTTTGATAGATATTTGTAGTCTGTGTTTGATTTTGGCAGTAGGATTTTCCTTTGCAGGATGTCTACTTTCCGTATTTCTTCTACTGACCATGTTTTTTTGCACTGGCTTGTTTTTCGTTTTTGGGGTGAGCGCCCCGATATGATCGAGGAAGAGCCTCCAAGAAAGCGGATGTGGGTGCACCCTATCATTTCCCAGCGGGCGTGCAAAGGTCAATTTGTGTCTTTGTTTTCTGACCTCCGTGCGCACCCCGACAAGTTCTTCAATTATTGCCGCATGTCGGTGGCAACCTTTGACCGTTTGTTGGGGGAGCTGCGTCCTGCTCTCCTTTTCCAGGACACCAACATGCGGCGGAGTGTGTCACCTGAAGAACGTCTGATTGTTACTTTAAGGTAAGACAATCTGTTCCTTTTGTTTTCATTTGCCCAGACTCCCTTTGTGTCTAGGTCCTATTTGTAGTCTAGTTTGGGTTCTTACAAACATTTCCTTTGTAATGTAGAACTAATTGATAGTATTGGCCAGGTTTTATCTCTTTAATATGTATTGTAAATTTAATTGAGACCATAATGAAGTTCCGCGGGGGGGAGGAGGGGGTGGTTTGGGCTACATGTTAATCCTGCATGTAATGATGAGGATCTCTCACCTGTGTGGATATGTTAGGCTACTTTCACACTAGCGTTTTAAAATTCCGGTATTGAGTTCCGTCATAGGGGCTCAATACCGGAATAAAATGCTTCAGTTTTGTCCCCATTCATTGTCAATGGGGACAAAACTGAACTGAAGACAACGGAATGCTCCTGAAAGCATTCCGTTCCGTCTTCAGACCGGAGAACAAACCGCAGCATGCTGCGGTTTGCTCTCCGGTCCAGGCATCCGCACCAAGACGGATCCGGAATGACCCCCAATGCAAGTCAATGGGGGTGGATCCGTCTGGTGTGACCATAATGGTAACCGGATCCGCCCTCCATTGACTTTCAATGGAGTCCATTACGGATCCGGCTACACATAGACACATACAGACACAGACACACACATAAACATAAACATACACACACATATAGACATACAAACACACATACATACTTACATGCTCCCCGGCAGGTCTTCGGAGCGTCAGGGACAGGAGGGCTCACACAGGTCACGATTCCCCACAGCGCCCTCTGCTGGGCGCCTGGTGGAATCGTCATGATTCCACCAGGCGCCCAGCAGAGGGCGCTGTGCGGAATCGTGACCTGTGTGAGCCGTCCTGTCCCTCTGACGCTCCGAAGACCTGCCGGGGAGCATGTAAGTATGTATGTGTGTTTGTATGTCTATATGTGTGTGTATGTTTATGTGTATGTATGTACTGTGTGACATGTGTGGGGCCGGAGCGCGGTTCCGGCTCCACACATGTCACTGCGGCAGGCCTGATCCGGCAGCACCCTTCACCTGCCGGATCAGGCCTGCCGCCAGTGTGAAAGTAGCCTTAGGGGCTGTTCACATATCAGTTATTTGATCAGTTTTTTCCATCAGTTTATTTCTGTCCAAACCAGGACTGGACACTAAACAGAGATCCTGTGTAATGAAAAGTTCTGCACCTGTTGGGTGTTTTTGAAGCACACCTTGTTTTGGCTACAAATACCTTATGTGTGAACAACCCACAAATTTTTTGGAAGGTGTGTTATCCAAGCGTTTGGCTTGGTTTTAATGGAAAGCGGTAAGAATGTGTGTCTTATTTCTAATTTTTTTTTTTAATTTTCTCTTTTCAGATATCTGGCGACTGGGAATTCCTTTTCTTCCCTCCATTATGAATTTCGTTTGGGGACCTCCACTATTGCTGGCGTGGTACGTGCTACCTGTTCCGCCATTTGGTTGTGCCTGAAAGCTTCTGTGCTGCCACATCCAACCAGGCAGCAGTGGCTTGATATAGGCCAGGGCTTCCATCAGAGGGCACAATTTCCAAATTGTCTCGGTGCCCTTGATGGTAAGCATATACGGGTTAAGAAGCCACCGAACTCAGGGTCCCGATACTACAATTATAAACAGTTTTTCTCTGTTGTTTTGTTGGCCTTGGCTGATACAAACTACAGGTTTATAATTGTAGATATCGGGTCCTATGGAAGTTCTGCAGATGCTCGCATCTTCAGGGCTTCCAGAATGGGTCGGTGGCTTCAGGGCAACCAACTGGACATACCACCGCCAGCAAACCTTCCAGGCTCGTCCGGTCCACCTGCGCCTTATGTGGTTGTTGGGGATGAGGGCTTTGGTTTGTCGACTAACCTCATGCGTCCCTTTCCAAGGCGCGGGTTGGATGAAAAGAGGCGCAATTTTAATTTCCGTTTAAGTCGTGCCCGAAGATTTGTGGAGTGCGCCTTTGGGATTTTGTCCGGCAAGTGGCGTGTTTTTCTTTCGTCCATCCAGCTCGCGCCTGAAAATGTGAACATTGTCATCAAGGCATGTGTAGTGCTGCATAACTACATCCGCACCTATGAAGCTACTCCCGATGAAGCAGGCCCCAAGGATGTCTTGCCCTCCGAAACTGAGCCACTACACCTGGGAAGAACTGGATCTGCTGGGCTGAGAGTGAGGGAATTATTTTCAGACTATTTTATGTCCCCTATTGGTTCCGTCCCTTTCCAGCATCCATAGTCGCCTTTTTTGTTATTTGTCTTTGTGTGTATTTGTTATACCCTAATTTTTTTTTTTTGTGTAAATAAATATTTTGCCCACATTGTGTGTTCTCTAATTTTGACAATCTACACTATATTTAGACCCTATAATTATCAATTCACACGAATATCAAAGACCAAACAAAGCAAAGATCTATTTATTTTCATAGATTTTCACAAATAAACATTTCAAATTGGCTTGTGAAAGGTTGAAAAAAACCATTGCTAATTTCCAAAATAACAAATTTACAAATCCGTAAACCTCCCAGGTGTGGAGGGTTGAGCATGAAATGTGGCACCATGGTATGGGGGCTATGAGGTTGAGCCAGACTGTCCAGATGGCCCGTGCTGGGAAGACGACGGTGCCGCCTGTCCATAAGAGCTCTCCCCATAATATGTGCTACCATATGGCCTAATTGGGGGGCCATAATGTTCCCTTGGTGGAGGGTATGGGGGTTGGCGCATTGGAACCTGTGGATGTGGCATTGTTGGGGGGCAAGGTAGGTGCCCATGAATGTGCCAGTTTTCTAATGTCAGAAATATGTCTGTTGGGTCATTAGGAGGAGTTGCTGCCTCCAGAACGATCCCGATTGCGGATTGCGTTCGCAGTAATCGTTCTGGTGGCAGGTTCCTCAAATGAGGAGCTATTGTGCGGCCAAAATAATCATACTGATCCTCATTTCTTGCCCTAGATAAATAATCGAGGACCTGGCTATTTACCAAAGTCTCGGCGGCTGGCATCTGCCGCTTACGGCGACTTGGCAATGTAAAAGTGTGTGGGGAATCCAATCCCGAAGTGCCAGGACGAGGGGCCACGGAGGTGCTTGGACCTTCTTCTCTCTGCGAAGGACCTTGGGATGAAGGAACCTCCTCCTCACAGGTGCTGGATTGCAGTGGAGCGGCCTCTTCGGCTTCATCATCAAGGTTGTCCTCCGTTCTTGAAAGTCCAGAAGAAAATAAAAAATTAACCAAGCAGACACATAGGACAAAAAATTATACAACTAATATATTATTGGCCTGATTCAAATGCTAACATATCACACTAGCAACCAGAGCCGCCTTCCCTGGGGTAACTAACATCCATTTAGTTAGAATGTTGCTGTGGGTGACTGCAGAGAGAAAGGAAATGTGGCTGACTGAAGTTGATTAATCGCTTCATGTCCAAATATTCCATGGCCTGGGGAGTGTGAGGGGTCAGGGCCACAGCAGGGGAGGGCTTTAGCTAGCCGGTGGGAAGAAGGTGTTTGATTGAACTACACATTTGGAGTGTTGAGAAAATTACACGGCGGAGCCCGGTTAATTTAAGAACACAAAAAAGGGTAGCAGGGGAAGATAACATGTTTGGGTACAAATACCTGTTTGAAGTATGAAAAAAGTTTAAAACTGCTCCTGGCGGCAGTTTCCCTTGATGTGTGATATGGAAACCTGACCCCCCTTTGTGTGTCTTTGCAGAGAATGTGATGTCGGATTTGGAAAAAAAGATCCAAGGAGAATATCGTGTAAAGGAGAAGAGAATTGGAATATACTTTGGCCCCAAAAAAACAAACATAGATGAGACTTGTTCTTTAACATTTCCGGACACATGATGGCCAGATATGGCTGAATATCGACAGAGGATTTGGATCAAACATAGGCCCCCCCCCCCCCACAAAAACAAAAAGGATATTGAGAAACATGTAGTGGACATTGTTCACAATTAACTTATGGACGCAGCTCCATAACTTCACGGAGGAACATTAGTTGCTCCCTGAAAATGTAGGGCCTTTTCTTGGGGGGGCCTGACCCACTGCGGCCTTGCTGGTGCATCTCCTTTCGGAATTGATCCCGACAGCTCCGCCAGCGGTTTTTCACTTCATCAACTTGAAAAACAAGACAAGAATATAAATATAGCTAAAACCAATAACAGACTACAAATGACATTACTAGACATGTGCTATGTTATGGAGGACATTACTAGACATGTGCTATGTTATGGAGGACATTACTAGACATGTGCTATGTTATGGAGGACATTACTAGACATGTGCTATGTTATGGAGGACATTATTAGACATGTGCTATGTTATGGAGGACATTATTAGACATGTGCTATGTTATGAACGAAAGCAAGCATCAAACATGGACCAATTGTCCACTTACCAAAACTCTGCCGACTCTGCTTTTTGCTTTGCTCCCACACACTTGCAAACAGCTCCTTGGTGATCTCGAGCCAGGCAGCATCTTTTTTGTAGCGGTCGTGATATTCCCCTGAGCGGGTGTCCCATATGCATGGCCTATCTTGGACAAGCACAATGAGCTTCTCCACATCCATTGTCTTGGGAATCCTGGGCATTTTTTATTTTGGTCTGCGAGGGCAGGAACTCTGACAAACAGCTCCTCACTTCACTTGCTTCAGCAAGCCCCAGACACAACTTCCTGTGGAAATTCCTTTCTAGGTTGCTAAGTTACATGCGTTAAAAACGCAACGCAACGCATTGCATCCGGATGCAATGCGTGTTTCACGCAGCCCCATTCACTTCTATGGGACCAGGGCTGCGTGAAAAACGCAGAATATAGAACATGCTGCGATTTTCACGCAACGCAGAAGTGATGCGTGAAAAAAAACGCTCATCTGAAAAGCCCCATAGAAATGAATGGGTCAGGATTCAGTGCGGGTGCAATGCGTTCGCATCACGCATTGCACCCGCGCGGAAATCACGCTCGTGTGAAAGAGGCCTAAAGGTAGTGAACTCATAGGTGATTGTTTATCCTTACTTAATTCTAACAACTCAAAAATTGAGTTAACATTTTTCCAATAAAGGGCCGTTAATCTATTATTTTACAGTCCCTCCATTGCAGTAGTAATTGTAATTGGGATATAGCAAAATACCCCTGGAAAAAGGGAAGAGCCAAACCACTCTCTTTTTTGGCTTATATAAGTACATTAATTTTATTCTTACTCTTTTTCTGCCCCAGATCAATTCATTTAACATTATTTCTATTAACTTAAAAGTTTTATTATCGATCCAAATGGGTGAAGCATTAATAATATATAGGAATCGGGGCAAAAGAATCATTTTAATCAGAGCGATTCTATCAGTCCTAGAAAACGATATTTTCAGCCATGAGTGTATTTTATGCCTAGCTCTGTCTATAATAGGTTTAATATTAAGTTCCTTGAATTCCTCAATATTTGTTGAAACTTTTATACCTAGGTATTCAAAATTCTCATGCTGGCCTAATATTCTAAGATTACCGCAATGCAAATCCATATTTCCATCTAATGGCATTAAGATTGATTTGGCCTAGTTTATTTGTAGTCCGGAAAATTCTCCGAA
This sequence comes from Rhinella marina, assembly GCA_900303285.1. Classification (NCBI taxonomy): domain Eukaryota; kingdom Metazoa; phylum Chordata; class Amphibia; order Anura; family Bufonidae; genus Rhinella; species Rhinella marina. Next base: position 131,191 of record ONZH01026668.1, read on the forward strand.
CTCCGATATCACGGACATAACCTTGGGAATTGACTTGGCTGAATCGCTAAGACATATAAGGATATCGTCTGCATATAGCCTTATCTTGTCTCCAGCCCCCCCACATCCACAGCCCTTAATCTCCACATCTTTTCTAATAATTATGGCCAGTGGTTCGATAAATAACGCGAATAGAAGAGGGGATAAAGGGCAGCCCTGTCTAGTGCCTCTACCCAATTTAATTATCTCAGTAAATTGGCCATTTACATTAATTCTAGCACAGGGTTCCCTATACAAAAGTTTTACCCAGTTCAAATATATATCCCCGGCCTCACTGTTGCCGGACCCCGGTATAACTGAAGATTTTCCCCAGTATAGCGCACCGCATCAATCGGTCCCATACGGCATCCCCCATATCAGGCGCCTAGAGCACATGTCAGCCGGGGACATCGCGGGGAGGAGAAGGAAGGGGAGGAGCGCCACAGCGCGTCGGCACCTACGTCATGCCGGCGCGCTCATGTGATCCACGTATATGTTACAGTCTGGAATTTAATGGATTTTTGGTTTATACTATTTGACACAACATTCCTAGCAATTTGAAAGGCCAAAAAATTACTGTAATGCACCCACCTGAATGCCAAGTCTGTTGAGTAAGTTTGGTACATGTAAACACTGGAATTTTTGCCCATTCTTCTGGGAAAAACTGCTCTAACTCCTTCAAATTAGATGGATTGTCTTGGCGTACAGCAGTCTTCAGGTCATCTCAAATATTCTTCATTGTATTGAGGTCTGTGCTATGACTAGGCCATCCCAAGACATTTAAATATTTTCCCTTAAACCACTCCAGTGTAGCTTTAGCAGTGTTCATAGGATAATTGCCCTGCTGGAGGGTGAACCTATGTCCTAATATCAAATCTCTGGCACACTAATACAGGATTTCCTGAAAAATTGTCCTGCATTTACTGCAGTTTTTTGCAGTCCTTTCTAATGAAAAACTTCCCCACAGCGTGGTGCTGCAACCACCATGCTTCTCCGTGGAAATGGTATTCTTGAGGTGATGGGAAGTGTTGGTTTTTAGCCATACATAGAGTTTCCAAAGGTGGCCAAAAAGTTCGAGGTGTGGATACTTTCTCAAGGCATTGTATTTGAGTGCACTGTTTAATATTACATATTTTTTATAAAGGCACATTTGCGCACGTTTATGGAGGTTCCTGATCGGCTGTGTGTATTTTATACAGTAGATTTCCATTATTCTCACTTGAACTGAACATGTACCAGGGTGTCTTTATGACATATTAGAAGATATCATTAGAAGATGTGAGGGCTGGAGGCTAGAAGCTATACAGATCACCAGAATGAGGACACCACCTGATGCTTTGTTTTAACACATCTGAAAATCATTATTAAAAGTAAAAGCAAACACATAGTGGAGCACTCTGCAAACATAATGTTATGCTGCCGGCCTGTTTCTCCTGCTCCAATCGCTATGTGTCTGTCTGGTGTCTATGTGTGAACAGAAGCTTAGTTCAGTGTACTTCACTTCTGGTTAACAAGTGCAGGGGTTAAACCCTTTCTCTCCTTGCTCTGTTTATCAGCTCCTCTATACATACCTGCTTGTCTTTCTCTGATCAACACAGGTCCTACTAATCTGCTTTGTCTTGCTATCTGAGCTATAGACAGTTTACCTCTCAGTATGCTGAAAGTTGCCTTCCTTGACTTTGACCTTAGTCGGATACTGCTCACACGCTAGCCTGGTTCTTCTGGTACTCCACTTTGGTGTCCTTGACCCCTGTGGGTCAGCAGCTTACCACTCCTGGCACAGTGGATCCACAACCATAACATTTCAATCAGGCCATGGATCCTGCTGATCCATCATGGATGAGTTTAACCCCTTCCCGACCGCCGCCGTACATGTACGGCGCGCGGGCGGTGCGGGGACATGACGCCCGCTCGCGGGTGCGGCGGGCGTCATGGCCGGCAAGTCTCTGCTGTTTCTAACAGCAGAGACTTGCCGCATCTTACCTCCGTCTGCGGAGACTTCCAGGGCCTTCTGATGCCGTGATCACACGTGATCACGGCATCAGGATGCGTCTGAACCCGGAAGCCCACGCTTCCGGGTGGTGTACAGACGCCCCGATTGGCCAATCGGGGTGTCTGTACACCATATGAAAACTGTAATCCTCGCTGGTGAGGATTACAGTTTTCAAACTGCAATTCTTATTCTGGCCACTAGATGGCAGGCCAGGATAAGAAATGAGCAATTCATGGTTTTAACTGCATCTAGTAAATCCATGATTGCTCATAAAGAAAAAAAACAAAACACAATAGATCAGATGATATTTGAGCTTTAAAATAATCACAGAAAAATTAAAAAAAATGTTAAAAAATATATAAAAAATAAAAAAGATATAAAAGTTCAAATCACCCCCCTTTCCGTATAAGTAAAAAATAAATACCTAAATAACAATAAATATAGACATCATGGGTATCACCGTGACCGAAAACGCCCGTACTTTTAAAATATAAAAAAAAAATTTCAATACGGCGAATTGTGTGGCGGAAAAAAGCGTCCAAATGGCGATTCGCAGTTTTTTGTCCCTTTTTTTTCTAAAAAAATTAAATAAAAAGTGATCAAAAAGTCATACACACCCCAGAATGGTATCAATAAAAACTTCAGACCGCCCCGCAAAAAATGAGCCCCCATACAGCTCTGTACACATAAATACCAAAAAGTTATAGGGGTCAATATATGACAAGGAAAAAAAAAAAAAAAAAAAGGGCAACTTTCTAATTATTTTATCACCATCTAAACGCAGGAAAAACTATACATATTAGGTATTGCCGGATTCGTACTGACCAGTAGAATGAAAGTAACGGATCAGTTTTAATGCACATCGAATGCTGTAAATAAGAAACCCGTAGAACTGTAGCGGAATAGCGTTTTCTTTGCAATTTCACCCGGTTTGGAATTTTTTTCCCGCTTCCCACTACACCGTATGCAATATTAAATGGTGGCGTTGGAAAGTACAACTTGTCCCGCAAACAACAAGCCCTCATACAGCTATTTGAACAGAAAAATAAAAGAGTTATGGCTGTTTGAAGGCAGGGAGCACAAAACGAAAATGCAGAACCGAAAAAAGCTCCGGTCGTGAAAGGGTTAACAGAGCTTTTCCAGGGGGCGGTCCCCAATGCACGGAATGGCCGTGTGCAAGGGGCCTTAGAAATATAGTGAATCCTATTGCTAAATAGAAATAGAAAGATAAAAAGAATATAAAAATCACCCACTTTAACCCTTAGGATACTGAAGTTTTTTTCATTTTTGAGTTTTAATTTTTCTTCCCTATCTTCCTTAAGCCATAACTTACTTATTTTTCCGTTCACATAGCTGTATGAGGGTTTACTGTTTGCAGGACAAGTTGTACTTTCTAATGCCACCATTTAATATGGCATACAATGTAGTGGAAAGCCGGGAAAAAAATCCAAATGTAAAAAGAAAAAAAAAAGCAATTCCTCCACCATTTTATGGGTTTTGTTCCCACAGCATTCCATTTGCAGCAAAACTAACATGTGCCCTTCATTCTCTGGGTCAGTACGATTACAATGATACCACATATGTGTAGTTTTTTTTTATGTCTAAATAGTGTAAAAATAAATTTAAACTTTGAAAAAAAAATTTTTTTTTTTACATCACCATATTCTGGCTCCCATAACTTTTTTATATTTATATCTACTGAGTTGTGTGGGGGTCACTTTTTGCGGAACAATCTGTAGTTTTTACATTTTTTTGAGTAAGAGAGGCGAATATATAGGCAAAAAAAATTTTATATTTTAATAGTACATGTGTTTTCGGACGCAGTGATGCCGGCATCCTCACTGGCCGCAGAGGATCTGTATTACATGTATATTAAAAATTCATATTTCCCTTTCCTATATATCATATTAAAAATAAATAAAAACAATAAAAATTATTTTTAAAAATTGGTATCGCTGCATGTGTAAAATATATAGTGCCAAAATTGCTGCTGTGTTTTGATTGCCTCATTTTGAGATTGCCTCTCAAAAAAAAATATTAAAGAAAAAATGATTGTCTTATTCATCCCAGAAGGGTACCGATAAAAGCTACAGATCACCGTACAAAAATTAGCCCTCACCACAGCTCTGTCTATAGAAAAATAAACACAAAGCAATTATTCCTTTTTAACCCCTTCCCTTTTTAACCTCCGTCATGCTATTACAGCAGAAGTCGGGTCTTTAAAGATGGCACCTGCTCCAGAGCGGAGAGAGCGCCAAAGCTCCTGGGTGCCTGCTATTTCACACAGCAGACACCTCGGTCTGGGGCTACATTCACATGACCGTTGTGTTTTGTGGAACCGCACATGGCTGCCGCTATCATAGAATATGCCTATTCTTGTCCGCAATTGCAAATCTTTTTTGCTGGTCTGCAGAACGGAACTACAGATGCAGACAGCACATGAGGCTGTAGTGAAATGAATGGGTCAGCACCTATTTCGTAAAGTTGCAGATTGGATGTGGACTCATATGGTGGTGTGAATGTACCCTAAAGCTTCATTCACACATCAGTATTCCATGTACATGTGCTATACACGTTCTCCACATACAGCACACGTACCCATTAATTTTTATGTGTGTATTCACACATCAGTTTTTTACCATGGTCTGTGGGTCCGTGTCTTTAGCATGGATGCATGCTCTATTTTGTCCGTGTTCACAGATCCATCATGCCCATTATTGATCCGTGTTTCATGGATCATTAGGAAGAGGTGCTTTGAAAATTATTTTTCAGCTGTGTAGTGTCAAACACAGATGGCACATGGACCCAACACAAATCCTTCACGGAGGCCTCACTGACACCTTTTCATGGTGAAACCCATTACTGGTATATTCCATTACAGACCTGCAGGTGGCAGCACTGCATTGGAATATACCGAATTGTGTATCTGGTAATTGATAAAAATCCCTTAATAAATACAAAAGGCAATCTAATGATTGCTTGTTATAGTCTAGTGTGACTTAAAAAAGTTGAAAAATGTTTAAAAAAGTTCAAATCAACCCCTTATCACCCCCAACATTAACATAAATAATTTAAAACAAATAAATAATTCTAAAAAAACATCTTGGGCCTCATCCATAAACATCATTACCTCATCCTAAAACACCTGTACTATTAAGGCCCCTTTCACACGACCGTATGCCCTCCAAGACATACGGTCCGTGAGCGGGCCATATGTCCTGGAGCGGCATTGATCGTGCGCACGGGAGCGCACAGCATAATTGATTACAATTATGCTGTCGGGACATATGGCCCGCTCACGGACCGTATGTCTTGGAGGGCATACGGTCATGTGAAAGGGGCCTAAAATCTAAAAATATCCCATATGGCTAAAAATGGCCAATTCACCATTTTTTCCATCCCTTCCACTCCCCCCCCCCCCCCAAAAAAAAAAATTAAATAAAAAGTCATAGATGCCCCATGGTAAGACTGAAAAGTAAAGATTTCCCTGTGAAAACTGAGCCCTCTCACAGCTCCATAGACAGAAATATAAAAAAGTTATGGATGTCAGAATATAGTGCTAAAAAGAAAAAAATATTTTTTGGAATGTTTTTTTTCCCCAGTATTAAAACACAAGAAAAACTATACAAATATGGTATTGTTGTAATCATACTGACCCAAAGAATAAAGGTAACAGTTTTACAGCATATTGAACACCATAACAATGTAACCCTAAAAACAATGGCAATATGTATTTTTTTTCCCTAATCCATCTCAAAAATAATTTTGTTAGTATATAATGGATTGCAAACTGTACTATGTCAGGTGCCATTAAAAAGTGCTACTCATCCCACCAAAAACAAGCCCTCGAACAGTTGAGTCAATGGAAAAATAAAAATGTTATGGCTCTTGGAAAGCAAGGAGGAAAGAATAAAAATGAAAACTGGCCTCGATGGGAAGTAAAGTAAATGCTTAGGTAGACTTGCGTTGAGATTTGCTGATTTAGACAGTGTTCTTTATATAAAAATAAAGCTGCTGAGTACTATATGTGCCCAGAATTAGTAACGTTCTATAGGCAGTAGTAATTTCTCACTAGAGAATGTGTGGCGCACACAGGGACCATACGGTACTATTTGTCTGCATCTAGGGATGAGGTAAACATTCATTGTCCATGGAGAGGAGCATCAGGAACAGACTGGGAACTGGAAGTAAAACGAAAAGTGGCCCTATGTTGTACACAGGTCAAAATTGACAGAAGGTGGGGCAACACAAGTAGGCCGGGCAAGAAATTCTGTAGTGTACAAGAAAATACCGCCCCAGTAGAACCAAATATCACAGTGCAGCACAAAATACTGCCACCTACACCCCAGTATGAAACTGTATCATCATACTGAGGACGGCAATACATTTGAATTCAGGAGGGCACCTGTAGCCCCTGGCCATGTGGATACAGACCTGATGCTGCTACATTAATAAATGCTGAGAGCATCAGATCATGGGTGGCCCCCTGGGCATGGGCAGGGTTGCCAACCAGATTTTTTCTTTTTTCTGGACAACTTATCTCAAAATCATGGACTGCTAACATTTTTTACGGACAAATTGGAAAGCCATAATGAATGATAAAGATTATAAGTAATACATGTCTATAGCTCAATATACTGATCAGAACTCATCACCAGCATTTACTGTGAGCTCTGAAATGATGATAATTACCACCAAAATAATCTAGTCAAGTGCTACCTGCCTCAAAAAAAATTCACGGACAGATCTATTTTTTTTCATGGACAGAGGAAAAAAGTTGACTATTTTTACGGACTGTCCAGAAATTTCTGGAGGGTTGGCAACCCTGGGCATGGGTCCTCTGGGACATTTCACTGTAAGTTCTATGGCCAGTTCACCCCTGGGCAACATGTACACAAACTGCACCATCCTTAGGCTAAGTTACTATGGCCTCAGTTACCAAGATCCAGTCAGTGAAGTCACCTGCAGACAGGGATCTGGTGAATCATTTTCTCAAAGATCCCTTATGAGTCTCATCTACGTAGAGCAGTGAGTTTACTGTAGCTCGCCTGCAGCTGTAATGGGCGCTGTGCCACTTAGTCCCGCCATTCACGTCATATCCAGCAGGTGGCGCTACACACCAGCCAGAGAACAGTGCTTCGCCGTGAGAAGAAAACATTGGAGTAGCTGGCAGAGCGCGAGCTGCCCATGTACCAGTAAACACCACAGCGGGGTCCTCGCAGAGGAGAAGGGTGCACAGCGCTGCTCACACACCCAGGAGGACATTACAGGAGCCTGCTGCCCAGGACGCCCGGCTCTTCTAGGGAGAACAACAGGAACGCAGCCACAGGCAACAGGTAGGCGCCGTGTGTGATGTGCCATATTGCTTTTGTGAGGGAGGCCAATTGCGCAGACGTCTGTGCCATGCGTTACTCATGCCAGCTTGTTATTCTCTCTGCCAGCTTGTGCAATACCCTGGTAACTGCAGACAACCTGGCGAGGCTGCACTGGGCGTCAACAGGTAGTCTGAGCTCCACATAGAGGGGGCTGTGTGTCACTCCATCATAGAGAATCTCAGCATGCAGCCCTGCATCGTATGTCCAGTGGGTGTGGGAGCCCATAGTAAACCACTGATGGCCCTGGCTACCACACCATGGCATCTGATGTCTGCAGAGTACTCTGTGGTGGACTGTACAGGTTTATTTGACCATGATATAGATGTAGTTGAGCTAAGTTAGTCATTTGGTGCAATTTCATCTAATATCTCAATATGTTCTGAATGTGGTTACATAGGACTGCAGGAAATCCTGCTGCTGCATTAGCACTGCTATAGTGCAGCCCCACATGGTGTGCTGGCTTTGTTCGCTCTGCTGCATCTGTAAAGTGTGTTGCTTCTTAAGGTATAGATGAGTTAACAGAATGAGTTTGGTGTGTGTAGGGGACTGTTCACATCATGTTTTTTAACATAAACATTGGGGGAAAAAAGCTGAAAAACGGCAGCGCCCTGAGCTTTTCCATCCTGCAGAATCTAGCAAGTAAATGTATATGTTAACACATACGTTTGTCTTGTACTGTTTGACATCCATTAAACATTCCACGTCATGTGTATTTGTTAAATGTGGGACAAAAATGTGATGTGAACACTGCCTTATTCATATGTCAGTGATTTCCATCAGTGATTGGGAGCCATAACCAGGATTGGAGCCTCCACAGACATAAGGTATATGGAAAAGATCTGCACTAAGGATGAGTGAACTTTTCAAGTTCAGCGTACAGGTTCAGGTTATCTAAGAATACCGTAATGGATTCCGCTACCAAGGACCGTAACAGAATTCTATGACGGAATGTACCACGGAAACCTATAAGAGGCATTATGTTTTGCATTCTGTCATAATAGAAGTCTTTGTTGGCCATAGTCTTCTATTATGACGGAGTGCAATACAATAGGCTTCAGTGGTACATTCCGTCATAGAATTCTGCTATGGTCCGTGGTAGCGGAATCCATAACGGGATTCTAGGATAACCCAAACCCCAAAAAGCTTGAAAAAACAAGTTCGCTCATCCCTAATCTCTACATGTTCTGTGTTCAGAGCTGTACCAGAATCACTGACCGAACACTGACTGTGTGAATAAGCCATTAGGAAGTCAAGTAGGATCTTAGGAGCCATGTGAACACAGCCTTTGGAAGTTTGGTAGTATATTAGGAGCCATGTGAACACAGCCTTAGCAAGTCAGGTATCATCTTAGGAGCCATATGAACACAGCCTTAGGAAGTCAGGTAGATCAAAGGAGCCATGTGAACACATCCTTTGGAAGTCTGGTAGATCAAAGGAGCCATGTGAACACATCCTTTGGAAGTCTGGTAGGATCTTAGGAGCCATGTGAACACATCCTTTGGAAGTCTGGTAGGATCTTAGGAGCCATGTGAACACATCCTTAGGAAGTCTGGTAGGATCTTAGGAGCCATGTGAACACATCCTTAGGAAGTAAGGTATATCTTAGGAGCCATGTCAGCACAGCATTGCTGTCCTCAAAAATACGTATGACGTCTGCGTGCCTTCCGTTTTTTGTGGAATGGAACAGTTGTCCCCTAAAAGAACAATCCTATCTGTGTCTCTGTTACTAGGGATGGATGTTGCCTTACAACGGGCAGCAGACTACAAATTACAGTACAAATTACCATATTTTTCCCCCAAAAGTAGGGTCAAAATTGTTGTGCGTCTTATAAAGCGAATACAAGTGAGCGCTTCCATTATGGAAGCGCTCACTTGTATGTATAAGGTGCCGGGACCCCCATCAGACCTCAGATCAGTCCACCCAGCCCATAAGGATCCTGGGCCGGCTCTGCACTGTCCCTGCACTATGACGCTGCACGCAGTCAGGTGACAGTGCAGTGCCGGCCTTAGAATCCAGAGGAGCGCCGAACCCGGAGCGGAGCCGCAGCGCAGGACAGGTAAGAGAGGTTTTTATTTTATCCTTATGGGCTGGGTGGGCTGATCTGAGGTCTGATGGGGGCATAATCATTTAATATGGGGGCTTATGGGCTGATCTGAGGTCTGATGGGGATAGAGGGGGCTGATCTGAGGTCTGATGGGGGCATATTCATTTAATATGGGGGCTTATGGGCTGATCTGAGGTCACATGGGGATAGAGGGGGCTGATCTGAGGTCTGATGGGGGCATATTCATTTAATATGGGGGCTTATGGGCTGATCTGAGGTCTGATGGGGATAGAGGGGGCTGATCTGAGGTCTGATGGGGGCATATTCATTTAATATGGGGGCTTATGGGCTGATCTGAGGTCACATGGGGATAGAGGGGGCTGATCTGAGGTCTGATGGGGGCATATTCATTTAATATGGGGGCTTATGGGCTGATCTGAGGTCTGATGGGGATAGAGGGGGCTGATATGGGGGCTGATCTGAGGTCTGATGGGGATAGAGGGGGCTGATATGGGGGCTGATCTGAGGTCTCATGGGGCAGAGTGGGCTGATATGGGGGCACAGTGGGCTGATCTGAGGTCTGATGGGGGCACAGTGGGCTGATATGGGGGCACAGTGGGGTGATCTGAGGTCTGATGGGGGCAGAGTGGGCTGATATGGGGGGCTGATGAGGTTCTGACATGGAGGGCTGATATGGGGGTCTGATGTGATGTCCTGAAATTTATGGGGGTCTGATATGAGGTGTGATGAAAAATAATTTTTTCTTATTTTCCTACTCTAAAATCTGGGGTGCGTCTTATCATCGGGTGGAAGTGAGACCCCTAGTGGCCATGACTTTACAGCTGTTTTTCAGGTGGATGCAAACAGATTTTATAAATGAAGTGATTTAGACATTTCATAGCTACACCATTCTCTATTAAATGAAATGACATTGTGTAAAAGTACCATGACTCTAAAATCTCATCTACTTTGCTAGTACTGTAAAACGCCACATGCAAATCTGCTGCAGGAAAATCTTATCTGTCCTGTGTGAACATACCCTTAAGGTATAAAACAATAGCGGACCAGTGCATAGCAGTCAAACACTCTTTTATCAACAGCTATTCCTCACTGGAAGTTTTTGGGGATGTACTTTGTGGTGCTGGCAGTATTTTGTGATGGACTGTGGTATTTGTCTGTTGGGGCGGTATAATGTACCACAATATGGTGTTGCTGGCCCTGCCTTCCATCAGTTTGGACCCAGATACAAAACAGGGCCACTTTTAGGCCTTATTCACACATCAGTGTTTGTTCAGTGATTTCCATCAGTGATTCTGAGCCAAAACCAGGTGCGGCTCTAAACACAGAACAGGTGCAGATCTTTTCCTTATACCTTATGTCTGTGGAGACTTCACTCCTGGTTTTGGCTCGCAGTCACTGATGGAAATCACTGACGTGTGAATAAGGCCTTAGTACTTTTTCCAGTGCCACTTTAAGTTCCCAGGACGCCCTTGGGTGTAAACATGCTGGATCCTTCACACCTGTCAAATGAATGTATGCTGAACATTTTATACCCTTCATAGGGTCGGCTGTTAATTCAGCAAACATACGTCTAATGAGCAGTAAACTAAGAAACATGATGTGTCCAGGCCGTGGCTGCACTTGTACTTGCAGTTTAATCCAATGCAATTTGCAGTAATCTTCATAAGCGTAGAGGCACCCTAAGGCTACTTGCATACAACAGTGACAAACAGCCGCTTTCAGAACCATTGCAGTCTATGGGGATAATCACTTGGCTGTTTTTTGTTTTTTTTTAACGACCAGTGAATAGTAAGTCCTATTTTTGTCTGTTTTTACTGGCCAGACAGACCCCATTGAAATCAATGGGACCATTTTTAATGGCCACTTAGACAGTAGTGTACCCGTCTAACGGACGTTAAAAACTGGTACACTGGTGAAATATGGCCTTTTAGGGGTTAAAAAAAATCACTCACCTCATCCTCTTGCATGTGCAGAGGCAATCAATCTTGATTCTTAAGGACCTGCGCTCGAACATTATTACTGGTGGGGCCACTATGGGGAACATTATTACTGATGGGGCCACTATGGGGAACATTATTACTGATGGGGCCACTATGGGGAACATTATTACTGATGGGGCCACTATGGGGAACATTATTACTGATGGGGCTACTATGGGGAACATTATTACTGCTGGGTGCCACTATGGGAAACATTATTACTGCCGGGTGCCACTATGGGGAACATTATTACTGATGGGGCCACTATGGGGAACATTATTACTGATGGGGCCACTATGGGGAACATTATTACTGATGGGGCTACTATGGGGAACATTATTACTGATGGGGCCACTATGGGGAACATTATTACTGATGGGGCTACTATGGGGAAACATTATTACTGATGGGGCCACTAATGGGGAACATTATTACTGAAGGGGCTACTATGGGGAACATTATTACTGATGGGGCCACTATGGGGAACATTATTACTGGTGGGGCCACTATGGGGAACATTATTACTGATGGTGCCACTATGGGGAACCATTATTACTGATGGGGCCACTATGGGGAACATTATTACTGATGGGGCTACTATGGGGAACATTATTACTGGTGGGGCCACTATGGGGAACATTATTACTCGATGGGGCCACTATGGGGAACATTATTACTGATGGGGCTACTATGGGGAACATTATTACTGGTGGGGCCACTATGGGGAACATTATACTGATGGGGCCACTATGGGGAACATTATTACTGATGGGGCCACTATGGGGAACATTATTACTGATGGGGCTACTATGGGGAACATTATTACTGCTGGGTGCACTATGGGAAACATTATTACTGCCGGGTGCCACTATGGGGAACATTATTACTGCTGGGTGCCACTATGGGGAACATTATTACTGATGGGGCCACTATGGGGAACATTATTACTGATAGGGCCACTATGGGGAACATTATTACTGCTGGGTGCCACTATGGGGAACATTATTACTGATGGGGCCACTATGGGGAACATTATTACTGATGGGGCCACTATGGGGAACATTATTACTGATGGGGCTACTATGGGGAACATTATTACTGGTGGGGCCACTATGGGGAACATTATTACTGATGGGGCCACTATGGGGAACATTATTACTGATGGGGCCACTATGGGGAACATTATTACTGATAGGGCCACTATGGGGAACATTATTACTGCTGGGTGCCACTATGGGGAACATTATTACTGCCGGGTGCCACTATGGGGAACATTATTACTGCCGGGTGCCACTATGGGGAACATTATTACTAATAGGGCCACTATGGGGAACATTATTACTGGTGGGTGCCACTATGGGGAACATTATTACTGCTGGGTGCCACTATGGGGAACATTATTACTGCCGGGTGCCACTATGGGGAACATTATTACTGCTGGGGCCACTATGGGGAACATTACTGCTGGGTGCCACTATGGGGAACATTATTACTGCTGGGTGCCACTATAGGGAACATTATTACTGCTGGGGCCACTATGGGGGAACATTATGACTGCCGGGTGCCACTATGGGGGAACATTATTACTGATGGGGCCACTATGGGAACATTATTACTGATGGGGCCACTATGGGGAACATTATTACTGATGGGGCTACTATGGGAACATTATTACTGATGGGGCCACTATGGGGAACATTATTACTGATGGGGCCACTATGGGGAACATTATTACTGATGGGGGCTACTATGGGGAACATTATTACTGGTGGGCCACTATGGGGAACATTATTACTGCTGGGTGCCACTATGGGAACATTATTACTGCTGGGTGCCACTATAGGGAACATTATTACTGCTGGGTCCACTATGGGGAACATTATTATTGGTGGGTGCCACTATGGGGAACATTATTACTTCTGGGGCCACTATGGGGAACATTATTACTGATGGGTGCCACTATGGGGAACATTATTACTTCTGGGGCCACTATGGGGAACATTATTACTGATGGGTGCCACTATGGGGAACATTATTACTGCTGGGGCCACTATGGGGAACATTATTACTGGTGGGTGCCACTATGGGGAACATTATTACTTCTGGGGCCACTATGGGGAACATTATTACTGATGGGTGCCACTATGGGGAACATTATTACTTCTGGGGCCACTATGGGGAACATTATTACTGATGGGTGCCACTATGGGGAACATTATTACTGATGGGTGCCACTATGGGGAACATTATTACTGCTGGGGCCACTATGGGGAACATTATTACTGCCGGGTGCCACTATGGGGGACATTATTACTGCTGGGGGCAGTAGGATTAGAATAGCCCTTTCTGTTGAGGGGAGTGCTAAAATGTGTTTTCTCATGTATCTGTTTTTTGCAGACTGGAGACAATTAAATGAATAATTGTAATCTGACACTTTATCATGTTACACTTCTAGGAGCGAGTGTGATGGGGCACATTCTGGATCCCCTGCCATGGGCACCAAGAGAGCTAAAAGTGCTGTTGTTATCTGCTGTATGTGCTGTATGTTTTTGTCATACGTTTAACGTACATAAAAATCATATACATTAAAGGGAGTCTTTCACCTGTTTTTCACCAATATAACAATATAACTGTGTCTGTATTCCATGTCCAGGAAAAGCACTTTTATTCTGCAGGAAAACAGCTCCCAAGTGCCCAGCTCTGCTGCTGCTGCAAACCAGATTGAAGAGGGGAGGGCTGCTTTAGCTGCTCATATGTTGGAATTGGTAGCAGATAGAAAAATGTTCTGATTTTGAAAGCTGACATTCCAAGCTTTCAAATGATGCCAAAATCACAGTATTATATCCAGTATATCAGAAGTTATAGCTGAAATTGAGTTGGGAGAGAAAGCTGTTTTTAGTTTCACTTTCAGCTGGGCACTTGGGAGCTGTTTTTCTGCAGAATTTGGTCGTGTGAATGCACCCTTAGTTTTGGGTCCGCATCAGTTCCACAATTTTGCGGAACGGGTGCGGACCCATTCATTTCAATGGAGCCGCAAAAGATGCGGACAGCATACCGTGTGCTGTCCGCATCCATTGTTCCGTTCCGTGGCGCCGCAAAAAATATAGAGCATGTCCAATTTTTGTCCACAAGCACGGACAAGAATAGGCATTCTCTATATAGCGCTAGCCATGTGCGGTCCGCAAATTGCGGAACGCACATGGCCGGTATCTGTGATTTGCAATTTGTGGACCGCAAAACACTTACGGTCGTGTGAATGCACCCTAAAAGTGCTTTTCCTGGACATGTAATACAGACACACAGTGTACACAGGTATGTCTGGGATGTGTCTGCAATCTTCTGTGGGGCAGTGCTGTTAGTTATATAGGTAGAAATGAGCTGACAGACTCCCTTTAACAGATGCATCAGGCAGATTCCATACTGAGGCCTCCCTCACCATAGAGCTCCATTGTAAAAAAAAAAAAAAAAAAAAAAGGATAAGTTTTTATTAACCTATACATTTTTTATGTACGTTAAACATATGACAAAAATATGATGTGGGCAGCTAAGGGTGGGTACACATTACATTTGACGTATACCTTACAAAAAAAAGTTACAAAAACGCAGCACACCATGTTCCTGTATCCTGCAGAGTCTGGTTAAAAAAAGTGTGTTTTTTTTTATAATGGAGAATATGGTGAACGGATGCCACTGTATTGGCATCAGTCTGAGGCATCCATTTAATGTATATGTTTTTTGTATACATTAAATGTACATATGACAGAACATGATGTGAACCCAGCCTTAAGCCTCATTCACACGTCCGTGCTCAAATCCGTGAGTAGGTGGTCAGTGAGGCATCCATGAAGCTGTCCGTGAAGGATCCGTGTTGCATCCGTGTTTCACGGACACTGAACAGCTGAAAAATAATTTTCAAAGCATCTCTTCTTAATGATCAGTGAAACACGGATGCAACACGGATGACATCCGTGAGGGATCCGTGGTTTTCAGGGACTCATTGACTATAATGGGCGTGAGGGATCCGGGAACATGGATCAAGATAGGACATGCATCCGTGCTAAAAACACGGACCCACGGACCGTGCTAAAACACTGATGTCTGAACACACACAATAAAATGAATGGGGACGTGTGCTGTCCGTGGAGAACACGTACAGGACACGTCCGTGAAACACTGACGTGTGAATGAGGCTTTACTAGGACACGGATATACTATAGTTATTTTACAGGATGGGCTTATCTGCTGAGGTCCTTTTATTTTCACAAGTGACGTTCTCTCTCAGAAAATGATACTCTCCTCACAAGTTCATGTACATTTCTGGTTGATGGCAGTAGTAGTATTAGTGGCACTGAAGGGGTTGTCCAGCAGTAGGTCACCGGAGGTCCCAGTGATCCAGGAGAAGCTGCCTGAACTTGTAACACATCCACCATTCTAAAACAATGTTCCTGTCTGTCCACATACTCATTCACTACATAGAAAAATAATGGGGCAGATTTACTAACCTTGGCTCATGCTTGATGAGAAATGTTTTTGCGTGGCCAGACATTTGGGTGGACATTTAGCATTTGCAGTTGTTTTTGTGTCATTTTTAAGTTTGGCTTTGTGCATCAAACATATGAAATGGTGCACCATAATAATATATTTGGTGTGAGTGAAAAGTGATTTATAGCTATATGTGTAAAAGTACACCAAGGGGTTGCCTGTCACAGATTGCTACTTTTGCAAAAGTCACATATAGCAAATGTGTCATAATCCAGGCCGACTCTCACTTTGAAAAGTAGTGAAAAAAAACAAATGTTGCAGAAACCTGCGCATACTCTATGGCTTGTGTATTTTTGAAGCCAAAAAACTGACATCTGATTTGATAAATGTCTATTGGTGGGCCTGGTTTACACGGAATTTGGTGACAGTCAGATATGAAATGTGGGCCAATATTTGACCGTGTTCCCCTTTAATATAATTCCAGCAGCTACTAAAATGCCTTGTACAATTACAATGACATCAAATGGGTTGTGCAGCCAGTACATATTGATGATCTGTCCTCATGATAAGTCATCAATATCGGGGTCCAGCTCCCAGCACTCCCTGCTAATCAGATATATGAAGAGGAAGCAGCGCTTGTGCGAGCGCTACTTCCTCTTCTTTCTAGATTACACTGCGCGTCGTCTCAGTGCCAGTAGAACAGGCACTTCTAATTACACTGCGCCAACGACGCATAGTGTAATCTCAAAGAGGAGGTAGCCCTCATATAAGCACTGCCCTCTCTTCAAACAGCTGATGTGCAGGGGTGCTGGACCCCCGCTGATCCCATATTGATGACCTACCCTGAGCATAGGTCATTAGTATTTATTGGCTGCACAAACCTTTTTAACTCTTTATTTGAAATGTAAAAATGTTGCAGGTTTAAAAATAGTAAGGAGTCCTTGTTGTATTAACATGAAACATTACTAAGGAAATTACGCACAATATGACTCAGACTAATGGGAAAAGGTCCTTATGGTAATATGTTACTAAAACGGAAGCAAGGTGATAAAGCAGTCATAATATTGTGCAGCATTTCTGCTCCACCATCTCCACCACACATGACAGCAGTAAAAACTTCACTGTAATGGAGTGCAAAATAGATCTTGGAGGAAACTCTTCTGACACTTGTGCGACTCCTTGAGAGATGATTTATGGACAAGTTGAATATTACCCAGGGCATACAACAATTGAGTGATTGCAATTTTCTGAAGAGGACTAGCAAAGCTCAGAGTTTCATTGAAAGGCTTTAACAGTGTTGCAGCACTGTATACAGTAGTAGTATAGAATAATATACCATGTAAAACTATAACCTTTTACCTAAAATCTTGCTGATTTAACCCAAAAGGGGAATGGATACTACCATAGGGAATAAGAAAAAGCTTTCCTTGTTCTCTCTGCTGGAATCAATCCAGCTGTCAAAGGCTAATATACAGTGCCATGCAAAAGTTTAGGCACCCCTGGTCAAAATTACTGTTACTGTGAACGGTTAGCAAGTTGAAGATAAAATGATCTCCCAAAGGTATAACAAAGAGATGACATAATTAAATTTTTTTATTTTCATCTTTTACATTTTCAAAAAAAAAAAAAAGGAAAAGGGCCTGAAGCAAAACTTTGGGCACCCTGCATAGTTAGTACCTAGTAGTACCCCCTTTGGCAAGTATCACAGTTTGTAAACGTTTTTTGTAGCCAGCCAAGAATCTTTCAATTTGAGGGATTTTCATCTATTCTTTATTGCAAAAGTCTTCCAGTTCTGCGAGACTCCTGGGCTGTCTTGCACGCACTGCTCTTTTGAGGTCTATCCACTGATTTTCATTGATGTTCCTATCAGAGGACTGTGAGAGCCATGGCAAAACCTTCAGATTGCGCCTTTTAAGGTAGTCTTTTGTGGATTTTGCAGTGTGTTTAGGATCATTATCCATTTGTAGAAGCCGTCCTCTTTTAAAATTCAGCTGTTTTACAGTTGGTGTTAAAGAGGACCTTTCGTGGGTCCAGACTCTGTTTACTAAGTACCAGGTTATGGAGGGCATGTGGGGTGGAGGCCAGATCACTTACTACTTTTTCAGGGCGCCGCTCCGTTCGCCCGCTGTGCGCCTCCAAAGTTCGGGCGTGCGCTATGCTAATGGATAGCATCGGAACAGGGAGGAGGAAACGCCAGGGATTCTCAATGACCTCAGACCTCAGATCAGCCCACTGTGCCCCCAATATCAGCCCACTCTGCCCCATGAGACCTCAGATCAGCCCCCTCTACCCCCATCAGACCTCAGATCAGCCCACCCAGCCCCATAAGGATAAAATAAAAAACTCTCTCACCTCTCCTGCGCCGCGGTCAGGACAGTGCAGAGCCAGCCCGGAGAAGACAGAGGAGCTTCGGACCCGGAGCGGAGCCGCGGCGCAGGAGAGGTGAGAGAGTTTTTTATTTTATCCTTATGGGGCTGGGTGGGCTGATCTGAGGTCTGATGGGGGTCCTGGCACCTAATATATACTAGTGAGCGCTTCCATATTAGTATTCGCTTTATAAGATGCAATTTTCCCCCTACTTATAAAGCGAAAAATACGGTAAGTGTTTTTTCATACAAAGTATGCAAATTAGGGCTTATATGCACAGAAGGCAGACCCCTGCCGCTCAGTGTAGCTCCTCTACTCTCAAAAAGCATGTGTAGAAAGATAATTGATGCGGCACTCACCAGAGTCTTCTTGCTTCTTAAAGTTTTATTAAACACTTACATAAAAACAGGTTGCAGGGCAGACGCCATTCAGTGCACCAGGAGACCGCCGCTGGTCCTCTTCTGCTGCATTCTTTAGCTTGTGGTCCTAGAACCATGATGTACTGTATGTTGACTTTTGCCTGTAGTCTGGTCTGATGACAGGGATGAACTGTATTTGTAGGGAGTGTAGATCCATTGCACAATATAGGTAATATGTAAAGGCAAGACTAACTACTAAAGAGCTAGTTTGGCCATAAAGATCCTGCAGGCTACTTTTCTGCTAGCTGCTATTGGCTAATATATCTCTACTCTTCCATTGTACCAGTTTTATGTGTTGATGAAACCTGTATGAGAAGATACACCTGGTGTATATGGCTATACCCAGGGTGGTAATAAACATACTAGCCATGTATACTGTTATTCATTAGAAAAAAAAACACACATTTCTTTTTTGCCGCCTGTTATTGTATTTGCTCTGTATTAAGCTTGGATCAGAGTGTATTATTTTTAATACTACTAGCCTGTGTCTTTCTTACAATAACACTATAGTTGTATTTTCCAGCTTACGTTGCCACTGTTTTTCTTCCTTTTATATGTGAATTTTTGTTCTCCTGATTGACAATTCTGTTCCTGAACAAATAAATGTGTGTGTATAGCGCTTCAAAGAATTTCTGAGCTTTTTTACTGATTAACTCTTACGCAGAGCAGAAAAGGTACAACATTTGCTCTTTGGATCCTACTTTACGAAAATGCAGCAAATGTGGTCTGTTGATATTTTTGGCAGTGATTTTAGACTGTGTAGTGCTATGATCAGACTGATTGCTTTAAAATAGAGGTGGGACCTGCACCTGTCTGACACTGATGGCGATATGCCATCAATGTTCTAGATGGGAATACCCCTTTAAATAATGCTGACTACATTGTCCTGCTATTTATAACGATCACTGAGCTATACCTAACCTTTACATGACAAACAGAAAAAGATGAAAACATGCTTTACATGCTTCAGGGTGGGATGAACCGCTGTCCTACAGGGTTGGGAAGTGACGCATAATCACATTGTATACCCCTTAGCCAAATTCTTAACACACTGTAGACCTTCTGACTTTTGGTTTGATCAGAGTAATGGTGTTTAATTAAAAAAAAAAAAAATGAGACTAGCATGGGTTCTAACCAGGTGTCACTTAGCAGTGCCAGAGGACTGCCCACCACTCGTCCAATAGACAAAATCCAATAGGAGTAGGCCGTGACTCTAAAAGGGATATTCCGGTTACCATAAATATAACTTATGTTTTAGACTAACTCATCATCAATAATTACCTAATATAATGTCAATTTCGCATATTTACTGTTCAAAGGTAGTTTTCTTCCTCTGCTACCCACTGTGTTTTCTCATAAATTACCATGGCAGCGACCTGTAGTTCCAAGTCTTTGTTAGGTCGAGCATTCTCATTGTGTAGAGTAGAGGGGCGTGACTGGACATGAATATCAAGCAGCCAATCAATAAACATCAACATTCATGAACAAGCAGAAAGTCACAGCAGGAAAGCTAGGGATTGTGGGGATTGTAGTTTTGTGAGGGAAGATCAGGAGTCATGATGCTCTCAGTGTGTTGCAGACTCACACAGGAGCTAGACAAATGGATTGCAAGGATAGGTATGAGTTCTTGTTGTGTCATAGCTTGCAGGCTTAACACAGTTTTAAAAAAATGAAGTTACTTTACCGGAATACCCCTTTACCTGATTGTAACTTGGACTGTTGGTGAGTCTAAGTGACTACATTACGGCCACTTTCTAACAAATGAGGTCAAGCTCTTATAGGGGTTATCCCATGAAAATAAAAATTAGGCATCATACAGAACATGACAATCTCTTCCTAACAAAGCTAGAACCAGCCCTGTACCTCACATGGATCCAGAGATCTCCACATTCATTGCTCTGCTAGATTTATATCAAGCTGACAGCTCAAGGGGAGTGTCTTTTCTGTTGCAGCCCAAGGGGACGTTTCTATGCTCTACCTATCACAGCTCAGGAGGCAGTTGAAGAATGAAACTGAGCATGTGTGGCCTTCTCAGTGAGACAGACAAAGAAATAAGAAAAAAACAAACAGCAGGTGGCGCTATACAGATATATTTTATTGAATTACTCAGAGGCTATGGTAAATTTATAATTACAGGCAATTACAAAAGTATTCAGATCCAAGTTCTGGTTTGAAAACTGTAGGATATTTTTTGTGGGACAGCCAATTTTAAGTGTAGGAGTATCCTATTCAGATACACAGGTATTCTCAAACACAGCAGCAGATGTTATACTCTGGCTGATAATCCATAAGTCAGTCAGCATCTTAAAAAGGTTGTCCCACCTTAGACATTGGGGGCATATAACTAGGATATGTCCCCAGTGCAGGTGGCTATCTTAAGAACGGAGCCCACAGAGTCAAAGAAGGTGCAATGCGCATGCGCTACCATGGGAATGAATGGAGGGTGGCCATGCATGCACGGTGTGCCCTCCTTCACTTTGCATTTGAAGCGAGTAGGAAAAAATATCAGTGTGTCAGGTTGTGTTAGGTCGGAGGGTTAGTGTTACAGGGGTGTGCAGGACCTAAGTATGGTGGTTCCTCCTGCATCATGTTGCATTGCTGGGATTCACTTACATTAAAGGTTTGCACTTAACATTATTAACATTATAGGTTATATTTTGTTCAGTGATCTGAGATTTCTGCCGGTCTGGGCTGTTAGAGCAGTAGTGCAGCTCTCATGTGAGGGCACCCGTGCAGTACTTAGACCGGGCCGCTGTGAAAAGCTGGCAGCCCAGCCTAAAGCCCCTTTGTGACCAACATAAAAAGGCATAGGGGTGGTCACTAAGGGGTTAATGGCCGCATGGTATTGAAAGTGCATGAAGACTGGCTATACAGTGCAGTCTTCAAAAGGAGGCTGGGATATGTCAGGAGATGGTCTAATGTACTTACCTCCAACATAGGCTCTTAACGTGAAGTGAACAGAGCCTAAGATATATTACACATTTTGTCCTAGAAAAGCAGAATGCATGTGCGTTAGATCAGACCAGGCATAGAGCTTGTGTCTTGTTTCTGAATAGCCTGTAATATTAAAGACATTGTAATAGTCTCTTAAATAAATATTAAATTGCATCCTAACCTGGGTTCACATCACGTTTTTTCCCATCCGTTTAACGTAAACGTATAGGTTAACGGATGCCTCACACAGATGCCATACAATGGCATCCATCACCATAGAGTTCCATTGTACAAAAATACATATATATTAAATATAAACTTATTTTTACCGGACTCTGCAGGATAGAAAAGCGCCTTGTGCTGCGCTTTTGTACTTTTTTTTTCCAACGTATACATTAAACGAATATCACTCCTACAACAACCACATGTCCACCCAGACCATTTGGAGTCCAAACAATCGTAAACTAACAATTCCTTTATTTATTTCATTATCACAAAGTATCAAAACCATAGAAAAGAGTCCATGTTACAAAGGTGAATTACATAAGTGAGGGACCACTGGAACAAGGCTAACACAAATCACACGGAGCAGACAAGGACCATAATAATTTTTAAAATTGAGTAGATGTCCACCTTTCATACTGAATGTTGCCTTAGGATACGCGTACAAGTATTTACAGAAACATAAAACGTTCACCTTTGTAAGAATAAACTTAATCCAGGAGTGACTTGGCTGTTTTTAGTGTTTTCCCCAGGAACACAGAGGTTAAAACCAAGGTATTTCTTAAGAGCAAATCCAGATTTGCTCTCTGAAACCTAATCCTCACTTAGTTCACAAAAACATAATGTTATTAAGCAATTTTTCGTTTTTTAATTGAAAACTTGAAATCGGAGCTTAGCGGCCTACGGGTGCATGTGCTGTTTAAACAAAGGCCCTACAGTATTAAAGTATGGAGAGATGACAGCAGAGGACATGGCTGGAACTGGGGAATGCCACTCTGCCCAGCAGAGAGAGCTGCTCTGGTGCCCAGGAAACTATTTCCCTAATTGAATTATTTTACAGGATGGGATAAAGGCCAAATTACATACTGTACTACATCTTCAGAAATCAGCATGCTAGACTTTCACTGAGGTTTCCTGCCACCTCTATCAGTTTCTATATAAGTATATATGAGAGAAAAATGAATGATGTATATACTGTTTATTTCATGCAGTGATGTAGTGAAGAGGTAAATTAATCTACAGTATATTGTGACAAGGATTGTATACAGGTATTATTTTAAAAAAAAAAAACAACTGTAACAAGAAGTAGAGGTAACACAAGCTTATTAATAG
Source organism: Rhinella marina (assembly GCA_900303285.1). Taxonomy (NCBI): domain Eukaryota; kingdom Metazoa; phylum Chordata; class Amphibia; order Anura; family Bufonidae; genus Rhinella; species Rhinella marina. Next base: position 154,159 of record ONZH01026668.1, read on the forward strand.
CAACCCATTCCCTATGGCTTTTTACTGAGCGTCTTCTGACAGAATAGTGAAATGCATTCCTAGCACAGAGGCATTGGATCCAAGGAGGCAGCTGGAAAACACTAGTAATCTGCAATAAATCTTGCCATTCCCACAATGACAGTACGAGCATGTGTCTTCTAAACAGGGCAACTGCTGAACGTGCAAGAAACAATGTAATAAAGAACATTTTAACTGGCAAGAAAATATACTAGTGGGCATGTATCAGTCAAGCTAGTTAGAAAGGCTAAAGATGAAATATATGGTGGTGGTAGAGAGTTGTTTGTAGAGAGTGGACCAGCTTTACATGCTTGCATTAGATTTATCTCCTAGGCTGGATGATAAATCTGGTGCAGGAATAGACGCTTTTTTGTGACTCTATACCAACTATTGGTTGGCTTACATTGAGACAGATTTTTATGAGAGAATTGTGCAGAAATTTTGGCGCCAAATGGCGCATCTTAAGTTCAGCCCCTGTCCTGCGAAGCACTGCCTAGTTTCTGCTAAGCCCCACCCCCTCATGGAGCATATTGGAATAAAGTGTATAAACCCAGTATGTGCCACTTTTTTAAACAGATTGTTGGTGCAGACACATTAGTAAATATGAGCCAGTGTTTCCTTCTTTCTATTATCATTTTTCTCTGTGTCCCACAAGGGGACTTGAACATCTTCTGATCACGTATATAATACAGTGGAATACCTATGTATTCCAGTGTATTATGTCAGTTACTATATCTGACATGATGCCTGTTCTGTCCTAAATAGGTGTCTGTACATGGCAGGCGCGGTGCCATTGTTAGGTTGCCGTTGGCACCCGGCTCAGAGGGGTGAGAGCCTCCTTCTCTAACTACTTTGATGCTGGGGTCATCATAGACAACAGCATCTAAGTGGTTAAACTGCCGGGATGGGTGTTTTCTCTAAATCCAGCAGTGAGAACGGGGTGCCAGCTGCATAAGGACATGTTCACACGGCCGTTGGCCGGCCGTACCCGCGCTGCGGACCGCAAATCGCGTGGTGCAAAGGCATGGACAGAAACACCACGGAAGCACTCTGTAGTGCTTCCGTGGGGTTCCGATCCGTGCCTCGGTTCCGCACCGCATCTCCATGATTGCAGACCCATTCAAGTCAAAGGGTCCGCGATCCGTATGCGAGGTGCACACATCCTGTGCCCGTGTATTGCGGACCTGCTGTATGCGGCACAACTCCTGAGCCGGTGCCATCACAATACTGTACTAGTGATGATGGAGCACAGCAATGCTCGGGTGCTCTGGCCGAACACTAGGTGGTGCTCGAGTACTCGGCCGAGAACCCGAGTATAATGGAAGTCAATGGGAGAAGACCAGGCACCCCCTGCTCTGCAGAGGGGAGGGTGTCTGGTTCATAGAAGAGAACCAAGGAGAAAATGGTGGAAACACCACTGACATGGTTAGGGAACAGCATGGGGAGGATGTCTGGATGCATCTTGGACACCGAAGTCGCTGCTATTAACGATGATGTCCGACTATTACGCCACTTTTACGGAATGACAATAATACCCCCCAAAACAGAAGATATAATCGATTTTAGAGGGAATATTGTATATATTTACTTGTATATAAAGCGCAAGTAGCAGCACGCCCTCACCCCTAATGTTTTACACAGTCAGATCAGCAGCAGGCACTCGCCCCAAATGTTTTACACGGTCAGCTGAGCAGCAGGTACTCGCCCCTAATGTTTTAGACGTTCAGATCAGCAGCAGACCCTCACCCCAAATGTTTTTGAGTGTCAGCAGCACTGAAGGTCAACTTGTCTGGAGGAGGACCAGAGTGAAGAAGTGGAAGAGGAGGTGGTTGACGATGAAATCACTGGCCCAACATGGGAAGGAAGCAAGCTGAGCGAGGACAGCAATACAGAGGGGGAGGGATCCACAGCACCGCAACAGGCTGGAGGAGGCAGTGGAGTGGCAAAAGGGGAAGGCAGGCCACACCAACAAGTGTGGACGATAAAAGAATTGTCATTTGCAACCTGTGCCGTACCAAGATGAGCAGGGGCATGAACACTAGCAACCTGACCACCACCAGCATGATCTTCCTGGCAGCAAAGCACCCTAATAGGTGGACCAAACGCCTGGATCCAGAATCGGTGTCTGCGGGTCACACCACTACCTCCTCTTCCCCGTGTTACGTGCTAGCCAAGACGCAGGCCCAGATGCCTCCCGCCCTGCACCTGGACCCTCGCAAGCACTATTAGCGAGCACATCCACTTCTGTGTCCCAGCGCAGCGTACAGATGTCCATACCCCAGGCCTTTGAGCTAAAGCGCAAATACCCAAACACCCACCCACCCACAGGCCATAGCACTAAATGCACACCTTTACAAATTGCTGGCCCTGAAAATGTTGCTTGTGGACACTGAGGCTTTTCGCAGTCTGATGGCGGCGTCTGTCCCTCGTTACTCAGTATCTAGCCGACACTATTTTTGCCGGTGTGCCCTCACCGCCTTACACCAGCATGTGTCCAGAAACATAACCCGTGCCCTGACCAACGCAGTTACTGGGAAGGTCCACTTGACGACTGACACATGGACAAGTGCCACTGGACAGGGACCCTACATTTCCCTGACGGCACACTGGGTGAACGTTGTGGGGGTTGGGAGCGAGTTGTACACTGGGATGGCACAGATGCTACCGACACAAAGGATTGCGGGCCCTACTTCCATCAGGATTTCCGCTACCACCTACATTAGCGGCTGCAACCCCTCCTTCTCCTCCACCACTTCCATCTAGGAATTCTCATCTTGCAGCACCAGTCAGCCATCAGTCAGTAGCTGGAAGCAGTTTAGCACAGCCATGGAGAAGCGGCAACAGGCTGTGCTAAAACTTATTTGTTTAGGTGACAAACAACACACCGCCACAGTGCTGTGGCAGGGTATAAGGGACCAGGCTGAGCTGTGGCTCTCTCCACTCAACCTACAACCAGGCGTGGTTTTGTCTGATAACGGCCACAACTTGGTGGCAGCTTTGTAGCTCGGCAAGCTCACACACATACTGTCACGCTCAGGTGTGGGGGGAAAACCACACAGAGCGGAGGATGGAAAGAAGATTAGCCTGGAAACTAAGGAAGGAAGATGGACACCTCCTATAGGAAACCCTGACTCTAATCTTGACTGACTACCAGTATGAACAGGCATCAAATGTAGGCAAGTTCATACACAGGAACCTAAACTAAACTGACCCTATAGGACCCTGGAACTAATGACAGGAATGAGTCTATCTCGTCCAACAGGAAGGACGAACAGGAGTCTCCCTCAGACCAAACAACTGCTTCAAGTTAGTGGTTCAGCGGTTTCTCAAAACCTACACCAATTTGCCTGAGCTGCTGGTGAAGGTGCCTATTTCCGAAAGTCACCTACAGCTTCCGCCGGTCTGGCAATGCTGCAGCAGCGCTTACACTTGCCAGCTCACTGACTGCTGTAAGACCTGAGCACGCGCTGGAACTCTACCTGCTCACAATAAAGATGGAGAGCGCTGCATGTAGAAAAGGTTCTGATAAGCAGCCTAGTGTCACAAGTAGGAGGGAAAATTTTTGTAAAATGGTAAAGGAGTACCTAGCAGACAATGTCAACGTCCTCAGCGATCCCTCTGTGCCTTATAATTATTAGGTGTCTAAGCTGGACACGTGGCACAAACTGGCGCTCCACGCCTTGGAGGTGCTGGCCTGTCCTGCCGCCAGCGTTTTGTTGGAGCGGTTATTTAGTGCCGCTGGGGGCATAATAACTGCTAAGCGCATCTCCCTGTCAACTGAAAATGCTGACACTAATCAAAATTAACAAGGCCTGGATTGCCCCTGACTTCGCTACCCCACCAGAGGAAAGCGGCTGAACATAAAGGAACTTTAAATGTGGCTTTTAAGGTGTATTGAATACACTGTATTTCCATGAATTCCTTCCTCTCCTCATCCTCTTCCTCCATCATATCAAACTGCTTATTAGGCTGCCCCCGCCTTTCAATATTTAAGAGGTTCACCAGCAGGCCCTCACCCCTCCTGACATGTTAATGTAACAAGAACCTGTCTTGCGCTGCCCTCCAAACTGAGACATGAAGGTAGGAGTTTTGGATGACTTTGCTTCTTGTGCTCTGCCAGCAGACACTGTTTCACCGCGCCCACCGTGCACCATCAGCAGCACGCCCACTTCCCTGTCCCTTACTGCTCGCCTTGCGCATACTAAATGGTATATATGCAAGTTTGTCAAAAGTACAGATGCGCAGATTTTTTTTATTGTATGAGCAGAAAAATTTTACCGAGTGAGCAATAATGTCACATACCTGTGCTGCTTTTGCAGTATAACTTTTCTGTGTCCTAAATACCTGACATCCAGTGTATTTTTTTCTGCTGGTATTCATATAATGTATAACGTTTGCGCAATCAGGCACAGATAGTGTAGGGATAGGATTTGGCTAGGCAGGGCTAGTTGTTCTGTTGAAAAAACCCAAAAGTCCTTTTAAGGACTTTTGTTATATCTGGCTGCAATATTGTTATTCTTGATGGTCAAAATTTGCACAAGTTTTCCTAATCTTAACACCAGCTGCGCAGCGTGTGCAGGACAATGTATGTTTCTCCTATATACCTGACATTTATTGCGTTTCTTTCTGCCACTAATCACGGTGACATTACATGTGCAGGACAATGTATGTTTCTCCTATGTACCTGACATTTATTGCGTTTCTTTGTCGCTAATCACGGCCGCAGAATAGCTGCAGAAAAAAATACACCAGATTTCTGTTATTTGGGATACATAAATGTTAGACAGCAGACGCTGAAAAGGTGGTGTTAAGGTCAGGCAATCTTGCGCAATTTTTAACCCACCTCAAAAATAATATATTGCAGCCAGATATAACAATAGACTTTTGTGTCTTTTGAACAGAACAACTAGCCCTGCCTAGCCAAAACCTATCCCTACACTATAAGTCCCTCCTTGCGCAAATGTTATACAGCAGACGCAAATGAGGAACTGCAGCCTTAATTAATGGTAGAAAAAATAGCAACGGATGTCAGGTATATAGACTACAGAACGGTTCTAATGTACAAGCTGTGCATGTGGTGTTAGCCTCAGGCACACTTGCGTTCTTTTTGCCCCAAAATAAATTTAAAAAATGCAGCCACATATAACAATGGACTTTTGTGTCTTTTGAACAGAACTACTAGCCCTGCCTAGCCAAATCCTATCCCTACACTATATGTGCCTCCTTGCGCAGATGTTATACAGCAGACGCAAAAGAGGTACTACGGCCTTAATTAACGGTAGAAAAAATAGCAACGGATGTCAGGTATATAGACTACTGAACGGTTCTAATGCACACGCTGTGCATGTGGTATTAGTGTCAGGCACACTTGCGTTTGTTTTGCCCAAAAAAAAAAAAATGCAGCCAGATATAACAATGGACTTTTGTGTCTTTTGAACAGAACTACTAGCCCTGCCTAGCCAAATACTATCCCTACACTATATGTGCCTCCTTGTGCAAATGTTATACAGCAGGTACTAGCAAAGGATGTCAGGTATATAGTATACAGAGAGTAATACACCATGCACCAGCTGTGCAGGTGGCGTTAATGTCAGGCCACCTTGCGCAATTTTTAACCCGTTAAAAAAAAAAATATATATATTGCAGCAAGATATAATAGCCCTTAAAAGGGCTTTTGGGTGTTTTCAAAAGAAATACTATCCCTGCCTAGCGTTCTTCTCTCCCTACACTATCTGTCCCTCCTTCCAGCTGCTCTCCCTGACTCGGTATGAGCTGGTCACATGTCACCGGGTGCTTTATAGCACCCGATGACGCGTTCTCGGCCATCCAATCAGTGTAATGCCAGTAGCAAACATGGCTACTGGCATTACAGTGAATTCCAGTACCTCCCCGCACGCTAATTGGCTAATTAGCGTGCGGGGAGGGGACTCGAGCATGGCGCTTGAGCACAAGCGGTGTTCGGCCGAACACCGCGTGGACCCGAGCACCGCCATGTTCGGCTGAATACCATATTTGGCCGAACATGTTCGCTCAACACTATTCTGTACATGTACAGCCCAGTGCTCTAACATCCTACTTGCAGCCTCATACGTCTGCACTACGTATAAATATCCTCGTGGAGTTTTTTTTGGCAACATGTGGGTGAGATTTGTTAAAAATGCTGCATAGTAATATGCTGCATAGATTCGGCCCTCAAATCGAACAGAAAATCCACAGCTTATCTGCTTTGTGTTAACATACACATGGTGAGATCTCACACGGCAGATATTTTACAGCAATATCTGCAAATGTCCCATTCATCTGTATGGGGTTCGTGTTGCCAAATCAACCCTATTCACATGAATGGAATTGATTTTTCGCAGAAATTTTCATGACAAATCTGCCAAGTGGTAATATACTCATTCACTCTCCTGCATGCTGTCTTTTAGTTCTTTCTCTCTGAGCCAAAACTTGTGATGGATCAAAAAGAGGAAAATGGTAAAGGTCTCAATTTCTTATTCGGCTTTTAACTAAAAACAAATGAATTTTTTGAATTGCAGATCTGTGCAACATACAGTAATTATGTTTTATTACGTAAGTGAAAACTCCCAATGTTTCATCGAGATTTCCTATGATCTTTGTGTGAATTCACTGCTACTTTGTACTCACAATACCGTTTAACTTTAAGTTGATATGTTATTTTATTGATATGCTTTTGTTACAGATAAGCTCTATGTGGGTTGTGATTCCAACAAAAAATTACAAGAAGCAACCCCTTCTTTCTGTTCCTTGGCTTTTTTTTTTTGCTTTTGTTTTTACTGCTGCTTTTGAGGAACTGTTGGTAGATACCCCAAGTTTTGGTTTCTTGCCATATACTGTAAGCTCATCTACACAGTATACCTCTTTACAAATCTAACTTATGTATCCAAGAGATGTAGCTAATGTCCAGAAAATGTCTGCAATGTATTCCTCACACTGTGCCATAACCCCCCTCATCCCAGTTACGGACACCCAAAGTAAATGGCCTGTCCATGCCTATATGCCTATATGATACCTAGAATCTACAAAAATATTCCATAACTCGCATGTTCATTTTTAGTTTTGGCTGTAAAAACAATGCATACAAAAACTACATAAAAATTAAAAGTGTGAACTGAGCCTCATAAAATATCAGGTTGTGCTAGGATATTCAGCATGTGAACACTGGTGGCCGCTGGTGCAGTTAGTGGGGTACCTTTCCTAAAGATTGCCTATTCATATGCCAGTCTGGCAATGTAAGATGTGGCATATTTATTCAAGGGTTTGTTTCACTTCAGCAAATGGCATTTATTATGTAGAGAAAGTTAATACAAGGAATTTACTAATGTATTGTGATTGTCCATATTGCTTCCTTTGCTGGCTGGATTCATTTTTCATCACATTATGCACTGCTCATTAACATGGTTATGACCACCCTGTAATCCTGCAGTGGCTGTGCTTGCACACTATAGGCAAAGACAGCAGCCTATGTGAGCTCCCACAGTCCTGACCACCAGAAAGGTGCCTTTTCATATAGTGTTCAAGCATGACCACTGCTGCTGGATTGTAGAGTGGTCGTAACCCTTGGATATGAGCAATGTATGATGGAATGGAAACATGAATCAAACCAGCAAAGGAGGCAATATGGACAATCACAATAGGCCACTATTTTGGTATCGTGAAACAAAAGGCCACTTTTATCAAACTGAATAAAAAGTCAGTCTTAGTTGTCCATAGTAACCAGTCAGAGCTCAGCTTTCAGTTCCTACAGGGCTCTGAAAAAATGAAAGCTGAGCTCTGATTGGTTCCTATGGACAACTAAGACAAATTAACTACTACGCAGTTTGATTTGGAGATATTGGAGGCGGGCTACTTTTTCGTAGGCCACCCTGTATAATATTAGATATTATTTACCAAGGCGTCCTGGTCAACTTTATAGCTCAACACCAAGTTAGTGTGTTTTATAAATGCCAGGAATAGCAGTTGGTAAACTTTTAGGGTATGTCCACACATTCCTAAAAATTCATGGAAAAGTCCACTGCAGTTATTACCACAAAAACCATAGCTCAAACCATATATATTAGTTGTGGTTTTTGCAGTGCAAATGACAATGGAGCTCACCATCTCCATTGCAAAGGAGAACTGCAGCATAAGGGTACGGCTACACGGCAACATGTCGTACAGTAGAAAAGGTTATGGCTACTTTGTCACGTAACATTAAATATAATGTATTTCAATGGTGTCACAATGCGTGACTGGATGGATCTGACTTACATGGATTTTTTGCGACTGTCCCAGCATGCCACATTGCGACACTATTGAAATACACTATATGAACTGTCACGCGGCTTTCTTGTCTTGCAACACATGCTGCAGATTTCAAATTCTTACCGGAGGTGCACTGCGGTTTACTGCAGTTTTTCTATGTAGCCTATGGATGGGATTTCTTCAGATCCCATCCACTTTGCTAGTCCTGTACAATGCTGCGGATTTGCCTCACGTAAATATACAATGACAAGTCAGCATCTCAGTCATGTGTGGACATGGCCTTGGGGTACGTCGACATGTGTCTGAAACTTCAAAGGAGAAGTCCATGTCGGTTTTCCGCCAAGGCTCTGTAGCAAAAAGCCACTTGTATTATACAGCATGTGGTATTTTCCACGGACATTATAGTGGATTTCATCCTCTCCACTGCAAATCCACCGCACTGCAGATCAACTTACACTGCTGTTTTTGTATGCAGCATGTGGATGAGATTTAGGCCCCAATTCTATGGGTACCGCCTGGCGTGTGTTCCGCAACATTCGGAACACATGACCGGGTGCCCCATTGAAAATGCCTATAATTGTCTGCTGTTGCGGACAAGTATAGGACATGTTTTATTTTTTTATGTGGAGCCGCGGCTGCCCGCTCTCATAGAGGTGAATGGGGCCTCTTCTATTCCGCAATATTGTGTGAATGGGCCCTTATGAACATCTCATACATGTTGCTGGTACTGTACAATGTTGCATTTTTGTCACAGGAAAATCTGCAACAGTAGATCCACAGCATTTCTGTCACATGTGGACATGGAGGGTCATTTACGAACAGATATATGCCACTTTTTTGCGTATATCTGTTGCAGATTGCGGCGCAAAGGTTATCTGTGCCACAATCTGCAACTTTTTCACCTTTTCTGTCACTTACGCTAGGTGTAAAAAAGGGGCGTGGTATGGGTGGGGAAAAGGGCAGGTCGGCAGGCCCAACTTACTGATCATTTTGTACGCCTGTGTTAGGCCTCTTTCAGACTAACGGCAGCCTGGATCCGGCAGGTGAAGGGTGCCACCGGATCCGTGCTGCCACAGGGACATGTGTAGGGCCGGAACTGCGCTCCGGCCCCACACATGTCACACAGTACATATATACACACAGACACAGACATATACACATACAAATACACATACATACTTACATGCTCCCGGCAGGTCTCCACAGCGCAGGAGGAGCAGGACGGCGCACACATAGGACGATTCCCCACAGCACCCTCTGCTGGGCGCCGGGTGTAATCGTCCTATGTGTGCGCCATCCTGCTCCTCCTGCGCTGTGGAGACCTGCCGGGAGCATGTAAGTATGTATGTGTATTTGTATGTGTATGTATGTATGTGTGCAGGTGACAGATCCGTCATGAACTCCATTGAAAGTCAATGGAGGACGGATCCATTCACCATTGTGGCACACCAAACGGATCCGTCCCCATTGACTTTCATTGGGAGTCATGACGGATCCGTCTTGGTGCGGATGCCTGGACCGGAGAGCAAACCGCAGCATGCTGCGGTTTGCTCTTCGGTCTGAAGACAGAACGGAATGCTTTTAGGAGCATTCCGTTGTCTTCAGTTCAGTTTTGCCCCCATTGACAATGAATGGGGACAAAACTGAAGCGTTTTTTTCCAGTATTGAGCCCCTATAACGGAGCTCAATACCGGAATTATAAAACGCTAGTGTGAAAGTAGCCTTAGGCGTAGAAAATGGTCTATATATACACTGATGTAGATTTAGACAAATGTAAAGTCCGCCTAAGTTATGTAGAGGCCGCCGCCTCTACATAACTTAGGCAGATGAACCGCCAGCTCAGGAGGGATGAAGGCAGGCTTCTAAATCATCATAAATGTCCTCCATGGTATTTTTTTACTTGGTCGATGTTTTAGGGTGTACAGTTTGTTTTTCCACATGGAGTATTTTCATCGTTTTTTGTATGACTTTAATTTATTTTTTTTTTTTATAGGAACGTATATACCCCTTGTGATGTCTGTTCCTTTGTAGAAATGCATGGGCAAAATATAACTGTACAATAAATGCCATGAAACAATGCAAATCAGCGCTCTCTATAGAAATGAACGTCACCAATAACAAGGTAGATATCCTATAATTCCATGTTCAACCTTTAAACCAGGCTGTGAAACATAATTTAAGATCAGCACCTTATCTGCAGACAGCAGTTTCTGGGTGCCTGCCCCTCATCAGTGCAGAGAGAACTTTATCTCCCTGTGGAGGGTGCCTAGTATGCATAAGGAGTCTTATAGGCCCTGCAATGCTTCTCTGTGGGGAAAAAAAAGAAAACAATGCTGTATAAAAAGTCAATCATTGACTTATTATAGGATAGCTACCTTCTAACTGATGGCACCAGAGGCAATTTCCTTTTCTTTTTTGGAGTGAGAGAACATTTGCATACTTTTTCCCAGAAGAGCATTGCACGCCTTACTAGGCACTCCACACAAAGAGAAATACTACTCCCCAGAAAATGGCAACGTTCGTTGAACGTTTATTTTGTTTTGTTTTTAAGCTAAAAAAATGGAGGTCTATGGGAGAAAAACACCAGGCAATGAGGGGAAAAAATCCAATACCCAGAGCCTGATGTAATTTAAATAATATGCCATTAACGCAAAAAAAGATACTTCAAGGTTGATAAAATATCACTACAAAAAATGCATGTTGGTCCTCCGTTTAGTATTTTCCATAAACTTTCATGCAACATCTTGGGCTAGCATTTTTTTTTTAATTTTTTTTTACCTAAAAACAGGTTATTTTGGTATTTTTCATTTGTGGTATTTTTTCTCTATGTGCGACACCAACCTTATACCCACTTCTGTTGAAGCTGTTCAGTGAAAGCCTCTAATTTATGATGGAGTGAGCAGAATAATTATTATCCTTACCTGCTTCATTTACTATGTGTTCAATGTTTAGATGGGCATAGAGTCAGTCATGTATATCTACATTAGTAACAGTCATTGCAGTTTTTTCACATGCGTGCCTGTGTGTTCTTGACCAAAATGAAATTACAGGTTATCCTGGAATAAAAGCAATTCTTCCTAGACAAGGCTGCTGCTTAGGAAACCATCCTTGCACACAATACGTCTTTAGGAAAGCTTTTCTTTGACATGTAAATGTAGAGGGTCCTCTGGCCAGGCTGTTTAGGATTAGTGCGGAGGGTGTCGCAGATGTGCTTTAGTTGTACCACTCTCATTGGACTTCCGTCACCAGAGGACCTAGGGCTCCTACAGATCAACAGAAATCATATATGTAAGTATGGTTACAATTTGCTTCTTTATTCCTCTTCTCATAACTGTTTATAATACAAGCCTGGTAGGCCATAAGAAGGACTGATTTTCATATTAAGTGCTAGGTTTGGATTTGCAAGTTATCTGTTATGCCCAGACAGCCTTCTTTCACAGGAGTAGTGGAACAGTTAGGATGTCTAATCTATTGTCTTTATGGTGTATTAACTTGGATCCTATTTGGATTCATCAGTAATTTGATGGTGGATTATCCATATTGGAGGTAGATTCAGATACGAGGCAGAACTGGAAATGGGTGTACAGTATATAGTCATCCTCAAATTGCAGTAAGTTCCAGATTTCCACCAGTAGGACTTTACATGACACATTCCATAAATATTTGCATTAAGTGTTTGAAGTTCACATTCCTGGAGTACTTACATTGAGAACCTACTGAAACTTCAGGGAATTTCAAGATGCTTGTTCACTGAGCAGTCCTATTGAGCTCAACAAGCTATTGTTTCTTGTTCTGTGAACTTTCTTGCTACAAATATTGAAAATAAAGTAGAGATAGATGCATAGACTCATTCATTCATACATGTAATCATATATGCCAGATATGTGGAATGTTCCTATCAAGCCAATGCAGGGTTAGCAGTGCACATACAATTCGCAGTAGTGGGAATTCATCCACGTTGGAAATTATTCCCATTTTTGGAAATACGCTATAGTTTATTCATCCTTTACTGAGCAGACTGTTGTGTAAAAAAAAAAAAAGTCAACACTGCTTCATCTGGGGGAGGGGGGTACTTTTTTGAACGTTTCATGCCCTACTTGTATATTTGTGTGTGTTCAGTATACTATGATGAGGTGTCTTTTGTTTATGTGAAGCAAAATACAGTAATGCATTTTGACAGTAAACTAATGTATTTCATTTTTAATTCTTTCAGCTCTGTATTGATTTCTTAAAATGTTTTTATCGCTAATTAGAAGCAGTCTTTTCAAATTATTCAAATTATGTGGTGATGTGCTCTAATGGCTAAACTCTCCTCACCGTGGAGTATTGGGTACGTTGTTTGAATAGCAGATGTATTAAGATTCCGGAAACAACAATCTTTCACAAAATCAATGTTAATTTATGTTTTGATATTTATTTTATCCATGCCCAACTGTCTACCAAATATGCAAGGTTATTGCCTTGATGCTGGAGCGTAAAAACAGACTACTTTCACATGTTTGTAGTTGGTAAATACAGGACAAACAGGCTTCACACCTGGGAACGGCCAAACTGTGTAAGACCACCCATTTATGGGTGAGGTTTACATAAGTCCTACATATTTTAGACTGGGACAACTCAAATTTACAAGGACTGTCTCTGAAAATTAGGGACTGTCACTGCAAATTCGGGACTGTTGGCAACTGTTGTTTCATGTTAACAGGACCAGATCGAGATTGACAAAGTCCCTGTTAGAGATTACTAAGGTCACTCCTTCAGACTGCAGCTAGTGAACGCCAAAACTGCTACCAATCTGCAAAAACCACTCCGGCTAGTAGGAAGCTAAGGATACCCCTAGATTCTCCACCTTAGACCATCCCAAGGCCGGATGGACTTTGTTGCTAGTCTGCAGAATTGTTAAAAGAAAACTGGTATGGGCACCCTAGTGGCAAACCCTCCAGAATGACCAGGACGGTACAAAGTGAAGATATCTAGCATGGTGAAAACCAGGAGAGACATGGCGAATACAGTCAACAAGGGGTAAATTCAGAGACAGGCCATGGTTAGTTACCAAGAGTGTGAATATAAACAGGCATAGCAAACACAGGGCTAGTAGTCGGTTTACCAGGAGAGCCAATATAAGTAGGCACAGGGTTAATCCAGAAGCAAGCCAGTAGTCAGTTCACCAGGAGACTCAATACACAGTAATAGGATATTGAACAGTGTAGATCCCCAATACAAAGTCACAGGCAAGTCAATTAGGAATCGACGGTCTTGCATCCCCTGCCTAGAGTCAGAAACCTGATTGGCTCAATTTCCAATCACACTGAAAGGTTAACCAGTCATGACTTGGCTCGTTGGTATGGCACCCCACCCAGCACAGCCCTGTATAGTGATTTGGCTGAGTGAACTCCTGACAATGTTGTGTGGGACTCCTTCACCTATTTAGAAGGAGAAATATGAAGCATCACGTTTAGAAAAAAAAAACTTGCTGCAAACAACTTGCATATCTACATTTTGATAGATTACAAATTGCAATGCAGTCAATGGGTCTTGAGACACCACACAGTGCCAAAACAATGCCAAAGACTGTCCAACTAAATGCCACCATAGTGTACCAAATAACCTGACCATAAATAAAACCATAAATAATACCACCATTTAAAGCCTAATGAATACTCCGAGACTCTCCCTTGCCTGCTGTTTGTTTATATCTTTTACACTGCTAGGTGGAGGCAAGCAGTGTACTGGCTAGGGCAGTACTAAAGCCCTCCCGTTAGTGCTGGTAACATTAACGGGCTCACTGCTAGATGGAAGCCTCTGTGTAGCTTACCCATAGAGAGCCCGGTATATCACTCCAGAAAAAGGCTTTGCCCAGCGTGTTTAACAGGGCCTGCCTGGATGAAAACGGGGATATGTCCGGGTTCAGCTTGGACAACTCCTTTAACATGTCTTTTTTACCATATATACAGGTAGTATGTACTGTGTATCCATGTGTGGGGTTTATAACTTGAGAGGTCATTTCGGTATTTCACGTGTCTACTAGCATCATGACATGTAATGTACAAGATTCCACAGAGTTTACGTGAAGCTAGCCAGTCCCTTTAAACAATTATTTATGTGATCTTTATAGAGTATTTATTAATAACAATAGTACGGATGAATTCCTGAAAAAGTACATGAAGCCCTCATGAATGTTCTTGTTTCAGTATGAATGTGGAAAATGTGAATTTGGAAGCTGGAATTGTTCACCTCTGTGAATAAAGATATGATTAAGATGTGATGATCAGTTACACTTGGATCGCTGGGACAGAAGTATCTCTGACGGTGTCAGGTTCCAGCGTATGTGCTATGTTCTCTTCTATATATACTTCCGTTATCATAAAGTTTATCCTCCTTAACACATCACCCACGTACAGCAGCTTGCATTGTGCTCTTGATAGCCATGTGCTATGATTAAGAAACCCAGGAGGCAGACCACACCGTCAGCCATTTCTCTCGTCTTCCAGTAACCATGGCAACGAAAATCAAGTTCACTGCTAAGGCTGGTTAGGTTTCAAAATAACATTAGGTAACTAAAGGTGTAATCCTACGTTCACTGTGACACTACAACTTTGACATTAGGTCTTGTTAGCAATATGTGTGACCTGCTTAATTCTGGCATCAGGCAGCCTTATTCTTCCTGATGCCTGGAAAGCTGGATAGGCAGCCAAGGCTAATGGCAATGTATACAATAGTGAGCAGTATCATGTTTCTCCTCCTGGTGCATGTGCTGGGTCTATAAACCAGATAGATGTGTGAGACAGGCTGAGATGTCTTGCTTTAGGTAGAAATATACATTTTATTGCTTAACCTTTACATGCTTCGCCATGGCACCGCTAACCACTAAACATGGTGCTGATCACACGATCTGAGGGTGTCATCTGAGGGGGAAATTTATCAAAATTTGTGGAGGAAAACTGGCTTAGCTACCCATAGCAACTAGTGATGAGCAAAGCATGCTATATCCGAAGTTGTTTTGTTCAAAACTTCGGATTAAGGGTCCATTCACACGTCCGTAGCTCTGGGTCCACATCTGTTCCACAATTTTGCGGAATGGGTGCAGACCCATTCATTTCAATGGGGCCGCAAAAGATGCAGACAGCACACAGTGTGCTGTCCACATCCATACCTCCGTTCTGCGGCCCCGCAAAGATAGAGCATTCTTATTCTAGACATTTCTATCATAGGGTCGGCCATGTGCAGACCACAAAACACGGACGTGTGAATGGACCCTTAGACTTCGTTGAATAACTTTGTTAGTTGATTTTTAAACTGAAAAACCAGTTTACAACTTGGAACCGAACTTGGCTTCGGTTCCGACAGGTACTGGGGAACCGAAACTGAGTTTGGTTCCACGTTTTGAAAATCAACTACCGAAGTTATTCGACAAAGTCTCGCGTTACTGTGCGAATCAGATCCGAAGTTTTGAACTAAGGGAGTAAGTTCTTGTAAGTTGAACCAAAGCTCGCTTCGCTCATCACTAATGGCAACCAATCAGATTCCACCTTTCATTTTCCAAAGGTTGGTTGGTTATAGGCAACAAAGCCAGTTTTCCTTTACACCAGTTTTGCTCAATCTCCCCCTTTGTCATTTAACCCAGTTGCTATTTAAGGATGGGCTTACATGTTTAATCTAAATCAGTTAGTGGATGCACCCTTCAGGTCTGCTTATCGGCTTTACCATATTACTGTACAGAGACAGGTTTACTGTATTGGAAGGTATTTGAGCATTATTTTATACTTTTATAATTTATTGTACAATAAATTAATACATTGATTAGATAAACAAGAATAGATTTATGCATGTAATTTCTACTTTAATCTACCGTACAGTTCACAGTGCATGCAAGATCAGAGCATTTCATGCTAGACATGTTCTACAATAACGTTTTCCAAAGTTAAAACTGTAGTATTTATTAGTACAGTATAAACTAATACACTGGGTCTTATCAATAACATGATCACCACAGTTAGGTGTCTTTCACATGTCCATGTTCATGATGACATCTGTGATAAGCTGGTCAGTGGTTCACCCGTGAAGATGTCCGTGAAGCATCAATGTTTGGTCCATGTGTCTTTTTTGCCCTTTGTGTGTCATATGTGTTCTATTGGACACTTCTTGTCAGAAAAGGTATTTCTAAAGGAACTTCTACCATCTCTTTTGTGTCAGTGGTTTTAACGGACTCATAGACTTCAATGGGTGTGGTGCCTTCAGGACTTTTGTCTCCGCTTCTAAAATCTTCCCCTGAACGGAAACCTAATGAACCCCATTCTAGTCTATGGGGCCGGTAGGTTCTGTTCAGCTCAGTTATGTGCCGAATTCGTCCTTTTCGTTCTGCTCCTATAACGGAGCAGGAGAACGGAAAGGCAGAATGCTGATGTGAACTCAGCCTTACACAACTCAAAGGCATTTATTGATGTCCATGTTGTAGGTTCACCTGTGGTGATATGCAGTGTATCACTTCAAATATTGAGTACAACTTTCTGTAGGCAGAGCTGAATCGAAGCATTTTGTCTTATTCATTACCATACTTTCAGAGGCTTATACGTCTGTGACAAATTAATTCAACAGCTTTTGTGTCTTCAGTATTCTATAGCGTATTTTTGGATTAAAACAATTTTGTAACCCTCTGCCAGAGAGAATAATCACATTTGCCAGGCATTACTCTAGCACAGGAAGACCAAGGAACAGTTTTGCTAATTTGAACAGCCCGGACACTTCTTTTTTAACAAAGTCGCCTTGTGTCTTTTTAGAAATATATCAAAGTGTATATTCATTATTCAATGTCATTTTATATATTGAATCTGCATGAAAAGAGCAAATTTGTAATGGAGAGTCATATGAAAGGGTTGTTTAGTTTCTACATCTGGTATCTCACATAGTTTGCTCTTCATCACCTGATTGCAAAATACGTACCTTAAATGCAATGGACACCATTGACAGTAACAGAATGAGTTTTACATATGTTAAAAGGGGTTTACCAAGATTTTGATACTGATGACCCGCCCATCCAGTATCTTATCGGTGGGGGTCCGTCACCCGGTACCCCGTCAGTCAACTGTTTGAGAAGGCATTGCCACTCCTGTGAGCACTGTGGCCTTCTGTTTGCTTTTCCTAGGCCGAGTGATGACACATTCATGTGTCACGTGGCTTAGGAGTAGCCCAGCCCCATTCAAGTGAAGCTTTACCTGTGAGAAGGCCTTCTCAGACAGCTGATCGGCAGGGTTCCCAGGTGTCAGACCCCAACTGATTAAATCAGGGGTGTAGCTAAAGGCTCATGGGCCCTGGTGCAAGAGTTCAGCTTGGGCTAGGGGCAGGGAAGCACATAGCCTTCATGGTGCCTGAGGCCAAAATTGAAACAGCACCCCCCCCCATGCCAAATTCTTGACCTGACCCCTTCCCTCCAGCCAGAGGTGTAACTTGACCAGCATGCACTTTCTATAATACTACTGTCCTCTTATGTGGCACAAGGACCTTCGGGCCCCCTCAGGCTCCTGGACCCAGCAGCAGCTGCTAACCCGGCACCCCCTATAGCCTTGCCCCTGGATTAAATACTGATGAGAAATCTCAGAAAACCCCTTTAAAGGGATTGGCCACTTTATGGCTAGTGTTAACAAATGTGTTGCATGATTAATCTTTGCTTACAGTATTAATACTATAAATGCATTTTTAGAAGTTCTGCACCGTTTTCTCTGTTTTTGAAGCCCCACTTCCTTGTTAGCCAAGCCTTCCCTCCTTTCCACACATTGCTGTCATCCAGAAAATGAGCACAGATGGAGGGGTATGTGGCAACAACACTGCAAATGTGCTAATGTCCTAGACATCCAGGAACTGTACAAGCGCAGATAAAGATAAAAGTACGATTCCGAGCTTTAAAGAAGAACTCCCGCAAAATTTTTTATTCTCTGACCTGTAAGAAAGGTACATGATATAATTTGTAGTGAATGTCATTTTCTTATCGGAGGCTGAAATTGAGAGTTTCCACTCTCTTCTTATTGTAGCTGGGTCATGTGACCAACTCCCTGACCTCCAACTGACCTAGGACAGGAAGCCAGTCACTTCTCTATTCATTCCTATGAGACTGAAAGTGAGGCTCCCATAGGAATGCTTAGAAAATTAGACTTCCTGTCCACACATAAGGTGCTGTGTGAGTTGGTGGGTCTAATTGCTGGTCACATGACACAGATAAGAAACTTCAGGATGATATAACTCAAAAATTCAGCTACTGGTAAGAAAATGACATTCACTACAGATTACATCATGTACATTTCTAGCAGGACATGGAATAAAATTTTTGCGGGAGTTCTTCTTTAACGCATGCTTCTGCGGGTCTTGGATGTTTCAGAAAATAGCACAGGCATGTCTTGTCATATTCTCTCCTGTTTGCAGGAGGTTTGTGAATGGGAGTGGCATGTGGTTAGGACAGAATTGTTAATTGGTACACAATTGTTAACATAACTTAACGTAAAGGCAAGGGGGGAGAAGCTGAGAAAAAATGGTGGGAAATGTTTAATGAAGACTTAGAAAGTTGCTTAATTTTGCATTTATGAAGCAAATGAACAATATATAAAATTTCTATGCAAGGATGTCTATAGCTTTTAATGTTGAGGATGCATGCTGTTAGTACAGCATGATTTAAATTTTATATTTTATTTTTGTTATATTTTTTTAAAATATTTTTTTAAACTTCTTTGTAGCCCCTCTAGGAGGCTACCCCTCTATAGTGCCCCTAGTAGTTATAATGCCTCTGGTAGTTTTAATGCCCTCTCTTGTGCCACATAGTCATAATGCCCCCCTATAGGTTCCCAAATTGTTAAAATATCCCTCTATTATGCCCAGTAGTTACAATGCCCCCAGTAGTGCCCTCAGTAGTTACAGTATAATGCCGTCCTGTAATGTCCCAGCAGATATAACGCTGCCTATAGCCCCCCAATAGTTAAAATGTCCTTTTATAGCACCCAGTAGCTAAAATGCACCACTGTAGTGGCCCCACTAGTTACTTATGCCTCCTGTAGTGCCCCTAGTAGTTAAAATGCTCCCTTTAGTGCCCAAATAGCTAAAATGACCCCTATACTACCCCCAATAGTTAAAATGTCCCCAGCAGTAAAAATGCCTCTATGGCACCCCCAGTAGTTAAAGTTTCCATGTACCCTGTAGTAGATATGATCATCCCTGTAGTGGTAACAGTAGTTGTGTTGCCCCTGACCCCTATAGCGCCCCAGTATCTATAAAGCCTTTTACCAGTATAAACGCTCCAGTAGTATGTTCCGCCACAGTGACAAGTAAAACAAAAAATACTCATCTCCAGGGCCGTTGCTAGGGTCTCAAAAGATTTGGGGCCCAAGCCCCAATGAATGTGGTGCAATTCTCTATGTCAACCCTCATCCCAACAGCAGCACATACCTTACATCCTGTGCCTCCCAACTGACGTCTTCTGTGATGTGGATCTTCTCTGTCATCATCTTCTCCATTCGGCCCAGACAACTTCTCTCAGCCACCTCGTCTCTGCAGAGTGTGACACACAGACATCTTATCTTCTTCACATTTATATCATCATCCCCTAACCTGGAGTCCCCACACTGTTATCCTGATGCTCACTGTGCTTCCCGATACTCCCAAATACTATCCTGAAGAAATATCAGTGCCCCCCCCATAGTAATAGTCCTAGCAGTAGTAATTCCCTCATTAGTAACACTGCACTCTACAGTGATCCCAGCACTGATAATGCTCCCCAAGATTGTCCCCATTACTAGAAGAGTCCTCCAGTATTAATAATACTCTCACAGAGCCCTCAGTAGTAATAAGGCCCCCATAGTGTTCTTAGTAGAAATAAGGACAGATCTATAAGTCTCTCCTATAGAGCCTCCGGTAGTAATAAGAACGCCTAATGTCCCCTGGATTTATAATACCCCTACAGTGCCCCCAGTATTTATATCTCCCCCCCTACTGTTATAATGCTCGCCCTGAAGTGCCCGCTGTAGTTATATTCCTCCCTTTAGTGCAGGGGTGCACAGCCTGCGGCCCAGGGGCCACATGCGGCCCTTGATAGTCTATGCGGCCCCCAACCATCTGGAGGCAGACATGTATGTCTATGTCTTGTGGCTGCTCACATGTATTTTTCATGTATTCTCCCATTAGATGGGAGTCCTGGAACTGTAACTAGACATTAATGGTATATACTCTGACGGATCTCACAAACGGATCCTTACAACGCCAGTGTGAAAGTAGCCTAAGGCTAGTTTCACACCTGCAGCAGGGGACTCCGGCAGGCTGTTCCGGTGAGTGAACAGCCCGCTGGATCCATGCTGGAGCAGGTGAACATGTGGGGCTGGAACTACGCTCTGGCCCCATTCACTCTAATGGGCGCGGGCCACGGATCCAGGCCGCAGCATGGCAAACCCTGTACTTTTGTTCCAGCCGCCTCTCAGCAGGGGTTGCCATGCTGTAGCTGGATCCGTGGCCCGCCCCCATTACAGTGAATGGGGCCAGAGCGTAGTTCCGGCCCCACACGTACACCTGCGGCAGCACGGATCCTAACAGCCTGCCGGAGTCAGGTGTGACAGTACCCTAACAGAACCCTGCCCAAGTCACCTCCAACACACAGTCCCATGATAACATCCCTCCCTTCTTCCCTAACATACAGTCCCAGTTAAATAACCACAACTCCCAGCATCCCTCTGCTTCTCCCTTCACTTACCTCTTCTGATGTAGCAGAGCTCACTGCAGCTTCTTCCCTACAATTCTCCTCTTCAGCCTAGAAGACAGGAATTGAAAAGGACCTGCAATGATGTCACAGTCATGTGACCAGTGCAGAATTGGACGTCACTGATCACATGACCTGTGATGTCATCACAGGTCTTACATATCTTGCAGTCTATTAGATTCAATTGTACTGCCGTCCTGAGGATGGCAATACAATTGTATTTGTCTAACAGGCAGGACATTCGGGGCCTGGGAGAAAACATCAGAGGCCCAGGCCCGAATGTTTTAGCCTAGCAACGCCCCTGCTCATCTCACTTCTGTGACATGCAGCTGTCTGCAATGGCAGGCCACAGGCATCTTCCTGCTTGTGGCCTGAGTTGCCTGCATTTCGATGCAGGCAGTTGTGGTGATGTTATCGCATAGCCTACGCTGCTGCTGCACCCGCTAATAATCTTCAGGCCTAGTGGCGTATGAGAGTGAATAGTGGGACAGGGAGCTAATGGCTCCGGTGCTCCCCCACAGTACTACTGTATTGGCGATAGAGTTGAATGTGCTGTGTTCATGATGTTTGACTCTAGGCTCAGGCCCCTGATGTTTTGGCCTAGTGACGCCTGTCACGAGGGGAAGACAAGGGTGGTGAGCCCTGCGCTGAACCCCTCCTTCTTTCCCTGCCTACTTGCCTCAGTCGGCCCTAGGTAGCCGCGGACAACCACGAAGGCGGTCCCTACACTGGATAAGTGCGCAGGAGGGAAAGGGAACACAGGGACGGACAC
This sequence comes from Rhinella marina, assembly GCA_900303285.1. NCBI lineage: Eukaryota > Metazoa > Chordata > Amphibia > Anura > Bufonidae > Rhinella > Rhinella marina. The sequence continues at coordinate 175,938 of ONZH01026668.1, forward strand.
AACACAGACAGGACAAACACAATGCAAGAGTAGTCAGCAAGCCGGGTCAAACACAGGAGGTCACGTAAATACCAGGGGTGAAACAAGAGAGAGGTCAAAGTCCAAAATCCAAAAGTCCAAATCCAAATAACTGTCCCAGCACAAAGGTCGCACGAGCACTGATCAAAGGGGTAACTAATCACAGGCAATTAGGGAGGACAACTAGTGGCTTTAAATAGCCCTCCACTGGGTCATGTGACGGGGCCAGCGTCACATGACCTCATTTGCATACCGAGCGCTGGCCAAACGTGACCAGCGCTCAAATATGCACCAAATTTGGTCATGTGGCGTAGCCAGCGCCACATGACCCAAAACCAGGTATATAACAAATGTTCTGAGCGCTGGTTGCCCAGACCAGCGCTCAGATGTCCCCGCCTGCTCGTTTACTAGGGGGGCGGGGAGGACGCCGGACGCGCTGTATCAGTGCGCGTGCCGGACCCTCTCCTGTGAGTGTCGTCATGGAGACGAGGACGCATCCTGCGTCCTCGCTCCGGCGCACTCCTGGGAGACCGGCGGCACGGCAGAGGGGAAGCGCGCCGCCGGCTCCCCGTTACAACGCCCCTGCCTCTACCTTTCTTTCTTGCCTTAAATGTTGAACTTTACAGCGCCATTCTTGTCTTTCTGCCCAGTGCTCACTAACTAAGCAGGGACGCACTGGACAGATGGCAGGCAATGGCATTGCAGCATCGGCAATCTGTGCTGATAGCAAGAAAGATAGGAAGGGAACTTGGTAAAATAGTTTTTTAGTAACATATAGTATGCTTGTAGGGAGTTAACGGCTGGGAAATGGAGTGCACAACTAGTAGAAAACTGCCTCTGCATGCAGTTATCTATATTCAGCGTAGAACACTGAAGACGTATACTGCTTAGCAAAGCGAGGTTAGAAGGTTGCTATGGGGACTCTTTACTGGTAGTTGTGCAATTCCCTTATTATTTCTACTAAATGTTTAGGAACAAATTTATTGATTATCTTTTTAGGTTTTTTTTTCTGGCGATAACATTTTCTGACGAATTGTTGTTTTTAGGGACCCCATTTTGGTGTAAACATAACTTATTAACTTTTTATTTTTTTGATGTGCACTAATGGGAAAAAAGCTATTCCACTATTGTTTGTTGCACTTTAAATTTATGACGTTCACCCTGTGACATAGTTATGATGCAACTTTTATTGTATGTATCAGTATAATTACAGCGATACCAAATATGTATAGTTTTATTTGTTTTTAACTACTTTTGCACAATGGGACTTTGGGGTACATGTCAATTACAGATTAACATTTATTTTTTTGTGGGGACAGGAACAATTCCATTATTTTGTGTTTTTCATTTTTTTATATTGTTCACAGGCTGGTGTAAATATGTTATCTTATTATTGTGGTGAACACAGTGCAACACCATAGATATGTATGACTTGTTTTTTTTACCAAATAAAACCACTTTTTTTTATGGAAAAAATGGTTTTACTTATTTATTTTTCATTATATAAATGTACCATATTTTTCGCCCCATAACACGCTTTTTTCCCCCTAAAAGTGGTGGAAAAATGCCCCTGCATCTTATGGGGCGAATACTAATGAGCACTTCCATTATGGATGGACCGGAGCACCAGGAAGTGGTGAAGGCTGTGTACTCACCGCTTCCTGGTCCTCGGCTGTCAGCTGTGCAGTGCTGCGCACAGCGTCAGGGGGCTCTGTGACCTCACACTGTGCACTCCAGTTCACAGCACAGCCAACAGCAGTAGGAAGACCGAACACGGGCGGTGAGGAGCAGCGGCGTCCGGGAGCAGAAGAGGTAAGTGGTTTATTTATTGTATATGTTCTGAGGCTGACGGCTGAACTGAGAGGAGAGGCATGGGGGCTGATCTGAGAGGCAATGGAGGCTGATCTGAGAGGCAATGGAGGCTGATCAGAGAGGCAATGGAGGCTGATCTGAGAGGCAATGGAGGCTGATCAGAGAGGCAATGGGGGCTGATCAGAGAGGCATATGGGGGCTGGGCTGAGAGGCATATGGGGGCTGATCAGAGAGGCATATGGGGGCTGATCAGAGAGGCATATGGGGGGCTGATCAGAGAGGCATATGGGGCTGATCAGAGAGGCATATGGGGGCTGATCAGAGAGGCAATGAGGGCTGATCTGAGAGGCAATGGAGGCTGATCAGAGAGGCAATGGAGGCTGATCAGAGAGGCAATGGGAGGCTGATCAGAGAGGCAATGGAGGCTGATCAGAGAGGCATATGGGGGCTGATCAGAGAGGCATATGGGGGCTGATCAGAGAGGCATATGGGGGCTGATCAGAGAGCATATGGGGGGCTGATCAGAGAGGCATATGGGGGGCTGATCAGAGAGGCATGTGGGGGCTGATCAGAGAGCATCGTGGGGGCTGATCAGAGAGGCATGTGGGGGCTGATCAGAGAGGCATGTGGGGGCTGATCAGAGAGGCATATGGGGGCTGATAAGAGAGGCATATGGGGGCTGATAAGAGAGGCATATGGGGGCTGATGAGAGGCAATGCAGGCTGATGAGAGGCATATGGGGTTCCTATCTGAGGTCTGATTGGGGGTCATTCACATTGGGGTCTGAGCTGAGGTCTGATTGAGGGTCTTATTAACATTGGGGGTCTGATTGGGGCTGTCTGCTGAGGTCTGATTAACTTTGGGGGTTTGATTGTTGGTCTGACCTGAGGGCTAATGAAAAATATATTTTTCTTATTGTCCTCCTCAAAAACCTAAGTGCATTTTATGGCCGGTGCATCTTATAGGGCGGAAAATACGGTATTTATTTTATTCAATTATATCTTTACTTATATATAATATATATATAAATAAATTTTATTAACCTTTATTTTTTATTTTTTTTAGTGTCACTAACAGACTTGGCTTTTATAGTGCAGCGGTATACAGTACCTTGCCTTGTATGCCACTGCATTAAAGCCTATCAACTGCAACAGTTACAGCCAGACTATTAGGCTGTACCTGAGGTGCAGCCTATTATCCATATAGTCAGGGCAGGCCTATTGCTATGGCAATGCATCAATGCCCCGCAATTGTGTTTGTGGGGGCCAATGGTGATATGGAGCCTCTTTGTAAATGCCTTGATGCTATGGTCCATAATCAGCTTGAAGAGTAGGATACGCTCCATGCGAGCGCCACTTCCTTTTCATTACACTGCACTTTGTCTTGGAAGTTTTGGAGGTGTAGTGTAATAACAAGTCATCGTCCCTCAGGAGATGACGTGTAGTGTAAAGACCAGGAAGTGGTGCTCGCATGGAGCACCACCTCCTCGTCAAACATCTGATCTTTTTTTTAAAAAAATAAACATCGGCATACTGTAAAAGGGTGAATTAGTCAAATTTATTTGACTAATCGTCCAGCCCTACCCTTTAGTGAAAATGTCTGCCACAAAGAATAAAATCTCCTATTTAGATCTTTGACTACCTTGGGATAAAATGTGCAAGTCCATTAATAATCTCTGGCTCTATAACAATGACATTCTCTATTCTGTGTTTCTATCAGCATGTACAGTATGTGGTTGCAGCTGTCACATCAATTGTCCTTAAGTATTGGCAAAAGTTGCTGTTTACTGAAATGATTGTTCATTCTGTACAATACACAATAGGTGGGTGTGCTTGCCTCCTGGTCATGCATTCCTGCACACAGCACCCAGATAGCTAGAGCCACCCATACAAACTAGATAACGATTGGCTGTAATGCGACCAAATGATCATTTGTACATAACAGATATCAACATACTGGATGGATGACACACTTTTAGTCATATTGCATTACCATGTATACATCTTAGGGTAAATTCATCCATTTTGTCCAACTTTTGTCTAATATATTACTTAAAAATTAAAAGGAACATTTTTATGTTAAAGAGAATCTCTCATGATGAGCAGTGTCTGATTTGTGGGCAGAGTGTTACAGAGCTGGAGGAGCTGAGCAGATTAGAGTTTTGTGGGAAAATTTTTAGTACGAATATTCTACATTTTTAAACCCGCAACTGGATGTGAATGTTTTTGTAATTGCATGTAATTAAACCTTTAGTATAGCTACTGAGATATTCAATAAAAGCTATATCAATGTGTATCAATCAATGCACATTGGTGCTCCATCCATCTCCATGGGACTGCCAAAGAGAAGCCAAATACAACACTCAGCTATCTCTTTCAGTCCAATAGAGTTGAATGGGTAAGTAAGACTATACTAAAATCTTCCACTGACACTTTTCGTTGGATAGTTTTCGTTTTAGTTAAATTACTAATGGTTAACTTACATAGTACATTGCTAGAACAATCTAACCATTTTTGTAGTGATCAGCAGGGTTCCAAACCTGTTTATTTATTTGTATCTGGGCAGGTTATAAAAAATTACAGTTTAGGCTGCGTTCACATCTCTGTTTTACAGATCTGGCTTCCTGATCTGGTACAAATGCAGGATGCCAGCACAAAAAAAAAATTACATTTGCATGCAACGGTTTTTGTCCAGCCGAAACTTGGCATTTATGCTGGGAATCACCCCAGATCACTTCCGGACCTGATTGTAGCCAGTGGGGATCCGGAGGTGAAGTAGAGGATCCGGCAGGCTGCTCTATGCTGGAACAGCCTGCGGGATATCCTAGTGGAGATCTGAACAAAGCCTATTTTAGAGCTACAGAAATCATAAAGAATCCATCGTCTACTGTAAACTCTGCGGTCAGTCCCTAGTCTAGTCTGCATGTTACAGTCAGCCCATAGTCTAGTGGAAATGCTTTGCTGCGATCAGTCCATAGTTTAATGCAAATGCTGCGGTAAATCAGTCCATAGTCTGATGGAAATGCTGCAGTTAGTCCATAGTCTAGTGGAAATTTTGCAGTAGTGTGCATGCTGCAGTCAGTTAGTCCATAGTCTAGTCTAAGTGCTTTGGTCAGTCAGTCTAAAGTCTAGCGCAAATGCTGTGGTAAGTCAGTTCATAGTCTAGTGTAACTTTTGCAGTCAGTCCATCAGTAGTCTAGTGTAAATCCTGCAGTCAGTTGGTCTCGGTCCATAGTCTAGTGTAAATGCTGCGATAAGTCAGTCCATAGTCTGGTGTGAATGCTGCAGTCCGTCAGAATTCTGTGGGGTTAGGGGGGAACAATGTAGCAGGGCTTTGTGTGGTGTAGTAGGGGCAGGGGAACTAAAAATGGCACAGGTAATGGGCAGTGCAGACCGCTGACCAGGGTTGCCAACCGTCCAGAAATTTCTGGACAGTCCGTACAAATAGACAACTGTTTTTCCTCTGTCCTTGAAAAATAATAGATGTGTCCGTGATTCTTTTGAGGCTGGTGGTACTTGACTAGATTATTTTGGTGGTAACTATCATAATTTTACAGCTCACAGTAAATGCTGATAATAAGTTCTTATCAGTATACTGGGCTATAGACATGTATTACTTTTAATCTTTACCACTCATTATGGTTTTCTAATTTGTTCATAAAAATGTTGTCTGTCCGTGATTTTGGGATAAGTTGTCTAGAAAAAAGAAAAATTCTAGTTGGCAACCCTGTTGCTGACCTTATTTGCCAAGGCCTCTGTAGGCTGAGGGGTAGACATGATGTGGCTGTGCTGTGTAAGAGGTGTTGCGGACCGTAAAGAGTCCAGTCTCTGGGGGAGGGGACAGATAAGGGGCATTCGAAACATAGCCTACCGGGGGCTCTACCGGGCGGAGGGGAAGACACCACTGGGGGGGTGGAGGGATATAGACTGTGGTGGTAGTGGCTCTTGAGGGGTGTACATGGGCACATAGAAAAACATACTTCCACTGGCTCTGCTACCTGTCCATAACACAGACAGGCAGCAGCTTCAGGGAACCCTGACCTCCCTCTCACAGTCACTCACCAAACAAAAAGCACATAGTAGGCCTTCATGCAACCAGTTCTGGTTGTTGGAAGGGATGGACTGCTGTACATTTTCTTCCTCCTTCTTCCATCTTTTCTTATTTCATACCACAGGTATATGGGGGTCCACCTCCTGTTGCCAGGCAGCATAACTGTGTTTTGCTGCCACCTGCTGGTCACTGTAGTTATTTCTCCTAATTATAGTAGTTATTTCACAGTTTTCAGAGGCCCTCACTGCGTTTCTCCTGTCCCTGCACAGTGCTAGTAGAGAGCGGACTGCAGGTACACCAGCCACTCACTCCTGTTTCTTAGATTAGCCTCCACTGTGAAATCAGGACTGGAAGAAGCAACAGTCCAGACCTGTGATGAAGGCCCCTTTTTACAGCCTTCAATCTAGCCCTGCCTTTAGGATACAGTTTACATCTTTCACACAAGGGATAATTTTGTGGAGTTCACTATACCCTGTGTAATAAGTACAAATGAGAGAGGTGAGAGAGACAGTCTGGAGAACTACTGAAAAATTTCTTCCCATTGATAAGGTTCTATAGGGCCAATGTCCCCTCCCTCTTCAGTCGCATGTGCAATGGAAATATGCAGGATATCATTCACCTTGTTGATGTTGAGTTACCCACTAATTCCACAGTTGTTTTGTCAGCACAGTAGGCAGGAAACACGCACAGTGAGCCCTGACTGAAACCCAACCCGCTTTCCCTGCCTACTTGCAGTGCAAGTCTTAAGCAGCAAGTCCGCAACTAGTCGATGTTCCCTATTCTGCAAGACATACAGACACAGAGTCGCCACCACACAGAGATGGGTCGTGCGGAAAAAGGTTTGCTATCCGTGTTACTGATAAAGGTAGTTCAGGCCACAATTCTAATTTGTCTAGGAGTGGAACAAGGTTTAATTTCATAATCTGCAAACCAGAGGCATCTACAGTTTGTCAGAGGATAAAACATGAACTTGATACTCGATACCATTCGACACCACAAATGAATATACCACCAATGAATATAACACTGAGAAGGGGGGAAGTGTTGTCCACTGCTCCACCAATGAATATAATGAATCCCTTAATGCAAATGTAGGCAGCGGGTGCCTACAAGGATCCCACCGAACCGCGTCAATGTGGCACCTGAGGGATTAATTGACGAGTTTGTGGGATCGCCATGCCCTCTCATTGAGGCCGGGTGACTTCTGATGAGAACATTGTGCGCGCCAAGGGCAGCGTGTGCCATGTTCTCTAAAAGATACTAGACTGCACAGTAGCACAGCCTAGTATCGGAAAATAGCAAATCCCGGAATTGGCTTAATTTGGGTGCAAGAGTTTTGATTGGGTATCAAAAGTTCGATACCTGGTGCAACCCTAATGCCAGTTGATGTTCCTGATTTATCCTCTGATAACCTCCAGATGCACCTGGTTTGCTCCATTATGTTTAAATATCTGGGTATCGATATTTGTCTTGCAGATTATGAGAAATTCATCTTCATACTGGCAGTGTGGTGTAAACTACCTTTATCAGTCACACGAGGGTAAACCTTATTAAAATGATCTGGTTACTACAGCTTCTTTTATGTCTTCGGTAACTTAGGTATGTTTGTTAGGTATGTTTTTTTCTATAAAGGAAACAAGATATTTCTTGAATTGATATGGCAAATAGGGAAGGCACACATTAAACTTCACACCGTACAATATGGGAAAAATGAGGGAGGAGTATCGGTAATTCCCTGCTTTCGGCAATGCCACTATTATTGCTTCTTGCGTTAAAGCTGGTAAACATTGTTGTCACACTTGTTTTTACGGTTTCACTATGCGGTAAAAATGAGTTGTGCTCTTGATTCTCTAGGTCAGTACAATACGATACCACATATGTATAATTTTTCTTATTTTTTTAAAAAACATTTTTTTTTCTTTTCTCAGCCATATTCTGACCACACATAACTTTTTTTATAGTTATGTCTACGGAGATATGTGAGGGCTCATTTTTTTGTGGGACAATCTGTAGTTTTTGTTAATTCCATTTTGGGGTGTGTGACTTTTTGATCACTTTTTATTCAATTTTTTGGGAGGTAAAGTAATGAAAAAAACAGTGAATCTGCCATTTTTATTTATGTTTTTTTCCCCGTTACACCATTCACTGTATGGGCTGCTTTTTTTAATATTTTAATAGTATGTGCTTTTCTACAAATGGCAATGCCCGTTATATTGATTTTTTTAATTAAGTATTTTTAGTTAACTCTCTTCCACACACATTTCCAAACAAGTCCTTGTTCATTTACAGGTTGTTAAATAAGTTGGACAATACCTTGTACACATACACTACTCCAGAGGGGAGAATTTCCCGGCTTAGGAGTCCCTGCTCTGATTCCATATATGGATGTGTCCATATATGGAGTCAGTGTTATGAACATGGTATTCCCAAGCATGGTCAGTAAGCTTGAGGTTTTTAATATGAGAGAAACGTCTGAGGTTTTTCAGCACTGACTTAGCATTGAGCTCTATAGCCCAGTGGTTAAGGTTCTTGCCTTTAAAGGGGTATTCTCATCTTAGACAATGGGGGCATATCGCTAGGATATGCCCCCATTATCTTATAGGTGCGGGTCCCACCTCTGGGACCCACACCTATATCCAGAACGGAGCGGGGAGCGCTGCGCCTGGAGGACCCCGGGTTTCCGGGGGTCCGGCCACCACCAGGCGTAACTCCCCGCTGCGCTCATAGAAATGAATGGGAGCGCAGCACGCAAGCGCGGCCACCGCTCCCATTAATTTCTATGGAGCCGACGGAAGTAGCCGAGCCAGCGCTCGGCTATTTTCGGCAGCCCCATAGAAATGAATGGAGGGCGGCTGCGCATGCGCAGTGCGCCCTCATTCAGTTCGTGGGCTCCGTTCTGGATATAGGTGCAGGTCCCAGCGGTGGGACCCGCACCTATAAGACAATGGGGGCATATCCTAGCGATATGCCCCCATTGTCTAAAATGAGAATAACCCTTTAATGTAGATGGTTTTGCGTTCAAATCCCCACAGAAAAAATGTAAAAATAGAGGCTAAATAAAACCTAAATACACAGGGTGTCCCCAACAGTAAAAAGTTTGATTTTATTGAGAAAAAAATGGAGCAAAATGTAAAATATGATCAAATAACACCCGTATTAACCCACACCAACCTTTTTAAAGGGTTTCTGTCATCAGGATTTACCATAGTCAACCTGTGAGGGGAGGGGGCATGTGGCATATTCTGAGGCCATGAGGGTGCAGATCTGTGTGAGAAGCTTTATGGGGTGTAAGTCTGTGAGGAAGGGCTAGAATCAACAGAATGTGACTGTGTTGTTAGTACATTATTACAAGATTTGGGGCCCCACTTTTGATTTTGCCCAGGGCTACATTTTGTCTAAAACCGGTCCTGGTTATACCATTCACAAAATGTAGGGCAGTTCTGTATTGACTAGACACACCTGTCCACAATGTAACACCACCACCACCAAAGGTTCCTTTGGTGACAAAAGTGGTTGATGCATAGCACTCTCCTTGATGTTTCCAATATCATTGGCGGCTATCATTTCTTCTCAGCGTGAATTGATTTTCATCAGTGAACAGCACGTAGTCCCACTGGTCCCTCGTCCAGTGTAGATGCTCCCTGGCCCATGCAAGGCGATGATGCACGTGCCTGGTGGTGTGGTCAGGTCTTCTAGCACGCAGACCACGCTGATGTAAACACCTCTCTTAAATGTGCCTGGAGTTGTGGCATTCATCATCGGGTTCTGCAGGGCATCGAGTTCCGCAGGAGTCAAGAGCTCCCCATGCACATTAAACTGTTGGCCGAATCTCCTGTTCTTGGCGGGTTTGGCTGACAATAAATTAATGTGTATGCAGGCCTTAACTGTCAAATAAAAACAGGGGGCCTCTCCTGGTGTTAGGTCTTAGTTCAACTTGTCATGTGCAACTTATTTTTTTTAAATAAAGCTCAGTATTTTCCTGTAGGATATTTAATGTATAGGTAACTTCTGTAGATTTACAAGGGTATGTAGCTCCCACCTATATTTTGGTTACTCAAATACCACATTAATACTCCCCTGAGGTAATATACTTTTCCATTTTAGTAAAGATTTTTTAAGGACCTGAGAGTTTGACATTTAATACAGCATGCTAGTATACAATTATGAGTGTATGAACCAGATCTCTAGAGGAGGAACATTTTTTGTGAACACAGAAGACTTTTTTTTGCCCTGCAAAACTCATTTTCCGTGTACACAGTGTACATAGAAAATTATCTCTAAGATCCTTTTCTTACTTTGCACTCAAAATATAAAATAAACCTTGTTCGGACCACTTCGGTTTTGTGAAATCTCCTGATTCTGTGTAAATGCAAATTGATTAAATTAAAATCATTAGTAGAACGCCTCCTTCACATGATCATAGTTTCGGTCCGCATCTGATCTGCATTTTTTTGCAGATCAGATGTGAACTTGTTAAATTTAACAGGGCCGAAAACGATGAAGCACAGCACAGATAAAAAAATAGAAAATGTCCGTTTTGCAGATAAGAATAGGCAAAATCATGGCAAAATTGCGGGGCACTGGTTGGCCACCCTAGCGTGGCCACCTGGGCTTCCACAGATGGCAAACCCAAGGGGCAATATTAGGCCCTGGGTTGCCATAACAATACACTGGAACTCCAATGTCATGTTGCGGGGGTAGGGGCTTGGGAGCGATAGAGGTGACAGTAAAACTGTCAAGCCCATTTGATTCTGCAGTTGTTATTGGCTTTAGCATCTAAGGGGTTAACAGTGCCACTTGTTAGACCCATTCCACTCAGTGCTTGCTGCTGTATTAGTACTTTGAGTGGGCAGTGAATGGGGTTATAGAAAGCAAGCCCCGACACCATTATTCCAGGGGGCAGCTGACTGCCTTTTCATGTCCTAATGGAGAGTGGCATGTCCATTAGGATGTGAAAAGGCAAATGCGGCCATGATAAAAAATATTTAATATTTTACATTTTAATTATCAAAGTAATTACATTTTTGAGATTGCGTCACCACAATGACATTGAATTCCCATTTTTCTCACGGATTTATTATAATAACCTAGAAAACTAGATGTTATGTCATTTCCATGATTTTATAAACATAAAGTAGATAATACCTTTATATAGACGTACAATAGATGAAATGTTAGAAATAGCTTGTCCAATGAATCATAAACCCATTGATTATTAAGCTGTTGTTGGTGTAGGTTCTGGTTTTCCTGTTTGGCACTGAGTTTCTAAATAGATTCCAAATGCTTAATTTGGCATGATACTATTACATCTGTTGTAGCTTTCTTTTAGCTCAGTTAAGAGATGAATAGCAAAAATGGATTTATATAGTATTAGATAAACTGTTGCATCTACTAACACTAAGAAGCTAAGCCAGCGCCATAGCCACCAGGTTTCTGCTATTTTAAACAGCAGAAATCTGGAGGCAATGTCTGTGATTGGTGGTATCACCAGTCACAGACATTTAGGGGTCATTCACACAACCATAAGTATTTTGTGGTCCGCAAAACACGGTTACAGGCCATGTGCGTTCCACATTTTGCGAAATGCACACAGCCGGCCCTATGATAGAAATGCCTATTCTTGTCTGAGATTGTGGACAAGAATAGGATATGCTCGATCTTTTTTGCAGGGACACGGAACTACGGATGCAGACAGAACATGGTGAGATGTCCGCATCTTTTGCAGCCCCATTGAAATTAATGAGTCTGCACCATGCGGATTCAGAAATACGGTTGTCTAAATTGACCCCTAAGTTGACCATGGCACCCAAGAGTGCTGTTCTCCCTGGGTCCAAATGGCTCCCACGTGCAGTGATCGAGGGAACTGTTCATTCGTTGTAGCATCGAGCCTTATGAAGTTCCTATGGAGTATAATACAGCTGGCACTTGGCCACAATGACTGTGATAGGAGATAACTCTAATCCTGTTCATTAACCCCTCAGATGCCATTGTCATTAGTGGACAAACTCAATAGTGGACTCTGCACGCTTCCGATTGAATGGTTCCAATTAATTCCTATGGCAGCTTGGGTCCTTATGATGGCTCCCAGGCTTTCCATAGTAAGCTACCTGCTAATACATTCATATAAAATGATTTTTGCTTTGAGAGGCCTTGCACTTGAAAAAAAAAAATCGATCTAAGTACAGCGTACAGTACATTGGAGTCTTGTGACATTAAAGAGGACCTGTCACCTCTCCTGCATGTCTGTTTTAATAGCTTCATGCATTCCCCATGTAATAACAATTCTGGATCATCTATTCTTATGTCTCTATGTTGTGCCATTACTTTATTATTTCTACTAGAAGTTATGAATTAATTGCTAGCAGTCTGCAGTAAGGGTACAAAGGGGTGGTGACCAGTTGGGGTTTGGACCTGCACAGACTCACTCTATTCAATCAGTGCTGCCATTTTCAGAATGTGCAGGTACACCCCTCCCAACTGGTTACCTCCCCTCTGTACCCTTACTGCAGACTGCTAGCAATTTATTCATAACTTCTAGTAGAAATAATAAAGGAATGACACAACATAGAGACATAAGAATAGATGTTCCAGAATTGTTATTACATGGGGAATACATTTAGCTATTAAAACATATATGTCAAGAGTGCTGACAGGTCCTCTTTAAGCCTAATCAAGAGAGACACTTCTCAGCATTTATTGAGAGAACAGTTTTCTCCTCAGCCAGAACAGGGGCATTGAGGTTACTGTATTATTATCCACTTTGGTCTTCTTCAATTCTACTTCAAGATGTTGGTCTTCTTCTTCAATTTAGGCATCATGAAAATCTAGTTTGATTAAAAATGCTTGATGGTAACTAACCTTTCCCCTCTTCAGCTGATATTTGATAATGCTAAATTGGTTGTTCAGAAGTATTACTGCACCATAATATATGCTGTAAAAGTTGTATGTAGAAAGGTCAGCACTAATATATCCGCTAAGCCCTATTAGCCAGCTGGATGTCGTGAAGTAATATATTCAGATGCATTGCATGTCCTATTAATTAACTACAAGGAATCTTTAGAAGGCAATTAATAACAAATATACACTCAACGTGCAATTGGAAGTAAGACTGGTTTGTAGTGAATACTCTAAGGCAGCGGTCCCCAACCACCGGGCCGCGGCCCAGGACCGGGCCCTGAATCGATGTCTGCTGGGCCGCGGCGGTGGCAGGGGACAAGGAGATAAGCGCTTCCATTGTGGAAGCGCTCATCTCCATAGTCATCTGTATCACCGTCCTCAGGACGGCGATACAGATGCCTGTGCTGCGGTGGGGCAGGGAGAGGCGTCTCCCCTGCCCGTTCCTCTGATAGGCTGCAGGCCTAGTGCCTGTAGCCTATCAGAGGCCAGCTCAGGCGGTGCGATGACGTCATCGCGCCGCCTGAGCCGTGCAGAGCGGGACACAGGCCGGAGGAGGCCTGCATCGCAGCGCTGCCAGGCTGATGGAGGTAAGTATAAGTGTTTGGTTTTTTTTATTATACAAAACTGAAGGAGAGGAGCACTATGGGCACTATGCTACTCTAACTACTGTGTGGGGGCACTATGCTACTCTAACTACTGTGTGGGGGCACTATGCTACTCTAACTACTGTGTGGGGGCACTATGCTACTCTAACTACTGTGTGGGGGCACTATGCTACTCTAACTACTGTGTGGGGGCCACTATGCTACTATAACTACTGTGTGGGGGGCACTATGCTACTATAACTACTGTGTGGGGCACTATGCTACTTAACTACTGTGTGGGGGGCCACTATGCTACTCTAACTACTGTGTGGGGCACTATGCTACTCTAACTACTGTGTGGGGGCACTATGCTACTCTAACTACTGTGTGGGGGGCCACTATGCTACTATAACTACTGTGTGGGGGGCACTATGCTACTATAACTACTGTGTGGGGGCACTATGCTACTATAACTACTGTGTGGGGGCACTATGCTGGTATAACTACTTTGTGGGGGGCACTATGCTACTATAACTACTTTGTGGGGGGCACTATGCTGGTATAACTACTTTGTGGGGGCACTATGCTGGTATAACTACTTTGTGGGGGGCACTATGCTGGTATAACTACTTTGTGGGGGGCACTATGCTGGTATAACTACTTTGTGGGGGGCACTATGCTGGTATAACTACTTTGTGGGGGGCACTATGCTGGTATAACTACTTGTGGGGGCACTATGCTGGTATACCTACTGTGTGGGGTCACTAATGGGGAATAACTACTGTGTGGGGGCACTAATGGGGAATAACTACTGTGTGGGGGCACTATGCTCCGCCCCCCGAACAACCGGCAGCGCCCCCCCATCCAAACACACCCGACCCCCGCCCCCAACCTCCCCCCCCCCCCTGGGGAAATTGTCTAGCGAGAAACCGGGCCTTGGTGCAAAAAAGGTTGGGGGCCGCTGCTGTAAGGTCCAAGAAAATGGATTTAGACAGGATGATTATTAATTTAATACCCATGAACTCTCATTATTTGACTGAATGCTATGATAACATTTTTGTTTGATTCATATGCTTCCTCCATCAAGACCTATGGTGTACGGGTTTAATTGTTAAAGGGAGGCATAAGATTGCTTCTGGGTTTTGAGGTAAAGGTGGATAGCTTTTTCATGCAACCTAACAAGATAGCAAGAGCTGACGCTTGCAGAAGAGAATCTATGAAGTAAGCGCCTTAAGGCTTCACTCACATGTCCGGAAAATGGGTCCCCATCTGTTCCGCAATTTTGTGGAACGGGTGCTGACCCATTCATTTTCAATGGGGTCGCAAAAGATGCGGATGGCACACAGTGTGCTGTCCGCATCCACACTTCCGGTCTGCGGCCCCGCAAAAAAATAGAACATCTCCTATTCTTGTCCAGAGCCACGGACAAGAACAGGCATTTCTATTATAGAGCCAGCCATGTTTCCACAAAATGCGGAACGCACATGGCCGGTGTCCGTGTTTTGCGGATCTGCGATTTGCGGACCGCAAAACACTTGCGGACGTGTGAATGATTGAATGCCACTGCAGCAACAGGTACACTGGTTGAAGAAGAGTTATTACAGAATGTGAAAAAATAGCAGAAGCGGTGGCGAGGGAAATTCTTCCATTGCTAAATTAAACTATTGCTAAAGCTTTTCCAAACTCATTAAAGGGGCTATCCCATGAATAATGTAAAAAATGAAAATCTGACCTCATATAGTACATGGCAATCTCTTTCTAACAAAGCTAGGATCAGTCCTGTACCTCACATGGATCCAGAGATCTCCCCATTCATTGCTCTGCTAGATTCATATCAAGCTGAAAGCTCAAGGGATTGTCTTTTCTGCTGCAGCTCAGGGGGCATGTCTCAGCTCTCCCTATCACAGCTCAGGAGGCAGTTGAAGGATGAAACTGAGCATGTGCGGCCTTCTCAGTGAGCAGGTCAAAGAAATAAGAAAAAAGCAAACAGCAGGTGGCGCTATACAGATACATATTATTAAATAACTCAGTGGCTATACAGTATTTTTAATTACGTGCAATTACAAAAGTATTCAGATCAAGGTGCTGGTTTGAAAACTGTGGAATATTTTCCGTGGAACAACCCCTTTAAGAAAAAAATTGATTATTTGGAGCAGAAAGTGTTAACAATGGTATAGAAATGAGAAAATCTGCAAACGGATAAAATAAAAAATGAATGATCTGGAAAATTGACCTAGAAAGAATAATATAAAAATCCTGGGTGTACCATAAAAGATTTCATCCTGCATCCCTGAAAACATTGATATCTAGATTTACCACAACTGCTTGGATTTGAAAGGGAAATAAAAGTGGAACAAGTTTATTGATTAGGTTAATCTCACCCAGGCAGAGAGAAAAAAATGACTTAGAGTTGTTATTGCGAAAATGTTTGATAACTACATTGTGTTCAAATGTAAAGAGAAAAAAGAATTGATATGGGAAGACACAAAGCTTCTGATTTTTCCTGATTATTCTACAGAAATTAGTATGAAGAGAAGTCAGTTCTCTCATATATATATATATATATATATATATATATATATATATATATATATATTCCAAGTTATATAAGCAAGGTGTAATATTTAAATTACAGTACAGGTACTGTACAGGTCTTTACTCAAGTAACTGAGGTGCAGAAGTTCTCTTTTGAGCAATTTTAAGAGGTCTTTGGCGACTGTGTACAATAGAGAAGCCTAAGGAGACAGAAATCCTAGTTTTCTTTATAAGTTTTCTTTATAAGTTAGGTCCCCAGGAAGAAATATGTATGGATGAATTGATGTTGACATTTGTCATTAGGGAAAGAAGGGAGTCTGATGGGTGAGGCTGGGGAGGTGGGGAAGAGGTCTGTGGTTGGGTATCTTTACTGTGCTCTTTATCCCCCAAAAAGTTTAAGGTAAAATGGCCTTCTGTACTGTTGAAAATTAAGGATATTGTAATAGGTAATATTATTTCAGATCATGCCCCAATTATTATCACAATAGAGGGTTTTAATACTAGAGGAGTTCAAGATAATTGGAAATTTCCCAGATTAATCAGATGATCTCTAATGAATAGAGTATTTTTATGGGAACTAATATGGTACACAAGGATCAACCAATGTTGCTATGGGAAACAGAAAAGGTGGTGTTAAAAGGTCGAAACATTTTGTATAAGCTAAAAAAGATTGTACAGGGTGGGCCATTTATATGGATACACCTAAATAAAATGGGAATGGTTGGTGATATTAACTTCCTGTTTGTGGCACATTAGTATATGGGAGGGGGAAAACTTTTCAAGATGGATGGTGACCATGGCGGCCATTTTGAAGTCGGACATTTTTGATCCAATTTTAGTTTTTTCAATGGGAAGAGGGTCATGTGACACATCAAACTTATTGAGAATTTCACAAGAAAAACAATGGTGTGCTTGGTTTTAATGTTACTTTATTCTTTCATGAGTTATTTACAAGTTTCTGATCACTTATAAAATGTGTTCAAAGTGTGTTCAATTGTGTTGGATTTTCAATGCAACCCTCTTCTCCCACTCTTCACACACTGATAGCAAGGCTTCCAGTATCCATAGTTTCAGGTGCTGCACATCTCGTATCTTCACAGCATAGACAATTGCCTTCAGATGACCCCAAAGATAAAAGTCTAAGGGGGTCAGATCGGGAGACCTTGGGGGCCATTCAACTAGCCCACAACGACCAATCCACTTTCCAGGAAACTGTTCATCTAGGAATGCTCGGACCTGACACCCATAATGTGGTGGTGCACCATCTTGCTGGAAAAACTCAGGGAACGTGCCAGCTTCAGTGCATAAAGAGAGAAACACATCATCATGTAGCAATTTCACATATCCAGTGGCCTTGAGGTTTGCGTTGATGAAGAATGGCCCCACTATCTTGGTACCCCATATACCACACCATACCATCAATTTCTATGTTGCAACAGTCTTGGAGGGATCTATCCAATGTGGGTTAGTGTCAGACCAATAGCGGTGGTTTTGTTTGTTAACTTCACCATTCACATAATAGTTTGCCTCATCACTGAACAAAATGTTCTGTGTAAACTGAGGGTCCTGTTCCAATTTTTGTTTTGCCCATTCTGCAAATTCAGTGCGCTGATCTGGGTCATCCTTGTTGAGATGCTGCAGCAGCTGGAGTTAGTAAGGGTGCCATTTGTGAGTAGCTAATATCTGCCGAAGGGATGTTCAACTGATGCCACTCTCCAGTGACATGCGGTGAGTGCTAGCTGTGGGCTCTTGCTGAATGAAGCTAGGACAGCCACTGATGTTTCTTCGTTAGTGACAGTTTTCATGCGCCCACATTTTGGCAAATCCAACACTGAACCAGTTTCACGAAACTTGGCAAGCAGTTTGCTAACTGTAGCATGGGAGATGGGTGGTCTCGTAGGGTGTCTTGCATTGAAATCTGCTGCAATGACCCGGGTACTGCGTTCACCAGACATCAACACAATTTCTATCCGCTCCTCACGTGTTAACCTCTGCGACGTGTCAATGGCTGTAAACAAAGAGAAGCTTGTAAATAACTAATGAAAGAATAAAGCAACGTTAAAACCAAGCAGACCATTGTTTTTTCTTGTGAAATTCTCAATAAGTTTGGTGTGTCACATGACCCTCATCCCATTGAAAAAACTAAAGTTGGATCCAAAATGGCTGACTTCAAAATGGCCACCATGGTCACCACCCATCTTGAAAAGTTTTCCCCCTCCCATATACTAATGTGCCACAAACAGGAAGTTAATATCACCAACCATTCCCATTTTATTTAGGTGTATCCATATAAATGTCCCACCCTGTAGATCTAAATACATTAAGTGAGTAATATCAGAATGCCTCTCTGGATTAGAGATAAGCTCCAACAGTAGAAAACAGGAATAAAATGATAAAATGTAGGGAAACTTTGGAGTACTATTTAGAGTCAGGTAGATTACTTTCCAATATCATTAAGATAAGGGATAAAACATATTACATCTCTTAAAGATATACATAAAATTATGGCAGCATATTATACAGATCTTTATGATAGAAATTAGGTGGATTGGGGAAAAATTGAGGACTTTCCGAAATAGGTTTAAAATGCCACCAGTCACAGACGAGCAAAAACAAGACAAGAAGTAGAACAGGTAACTAGGTAGTCTCCCAAACAGAAAGCACCTGATGCAGATAGATATCCAACAGAATTCTACCTTATGATGTTGCCACAAATAGGGAACATGTTGGTTAAGTTGTACAACAAATTGTTTGAGGTTTTGGAGTCTCTCATATTAGGGTGAATCCAAAAGCAAAGTAGATCAGTCATACTCCGCTTCGTATAGACCAATCTCTCTAATAAATGTGGACACTAATTGTAGAACCTTGAAGTATAGATTGGCTAAGATTTTGCCAAATTAAAATTATTGATTGTGATCAAAATGGTTTTGTAAAAGGGAGGCATGGGGTGAAAAATGTTTGCACAATGATGGTAGTCTTTGACTGGGCTAGGCCAATGCCAACACTGGTGGAAAAGGCCACTATAGTATCTATTGATGCCAGAAAGGCTTTTGATTGTGTGATATTGCCCTGGCTCAGAAGGGTAATTAATAGAATAGGGTCCAATGGATATTTTTTAAAGCAATGTATCAATACCCATATGCACAAGTAGTTATACAAGGGGTAGTTTCAGAGAAGTTAAGATTTTATTGGGGGACTAGGGTTGTCACAATACCAAAATTTTGATTCAGTTTCGATATCATAAAAGGTATTGCGATACTCGATACCATTTGATACCACGCAAAAAAAATAAAAAAAACAAAAAAGCCACGTGCATTCTGCATTTTATGAAACATCCGGCCCATAATAGAACAGTCCTATCCTATTTTTTGGGGGGACAAGGTGACTAAAAAGTGGTGAATAACGCGGTTTTTATTTATTTATTTTTTCTGTTACAGCGTTCACCATATTTTTTTTATATTTTAATAGTTTGATATTTTCGGGCGTGGAGATATGCAATATGTTTATTTATTGTTTATATATTTTATATGTAAAATTGGGAAAGGGGGATTTACTTAATATTTGTATCTAATAACTATTAGCCCACTTAGGGGCTAGGACCCTTGTCCTATACACCCTAATAGAGCTCTATTGGGGTGAATAGTACTTTACACTCTCCCTGCTGCCCTGTTCACACAGCAGCAGGGAGCTTACTATGGCAGCCAGGGCTTCAGTAGCGTCCTGGCTGCCATGGTAACCAATTGGAGCCCCGCGATTACAGTGCTGGGGCTCTGATCGAAACTGCCACTGCCACCAATGAGGAAGAGGGGAGGGGACCCTGTGGCCACTGCCACCAATGACTTTAATACTGGGGGTGTTGGGGGGGGGGGCACTGCGCCACTAATGTTTATAATACTGAGGCTTGGGGGGGGCACCATGTGCCGCCAATGTTTTTAAGACTAGGGATTGGGGAGGGCACACTGCGCCACCAATGTAGATAACTCACCCATTAATCCAAATACAGGAGGCGGGTGCCATTGCAGAATCACATACCCAGCACCTGACCTCTATGACAGGGCGCCGCGATCCTCCGCAGTTAAACCCTCAGATGCGGCACCTGAGGGGTTAACTGCCGCCGATCGCAGCTCCCTGTCATAGAGGTCGGGTGACGGGTATGTGATTCTGCCGTCGGCACTCGCCTCCTGTATTTGGATTAATGGGTGAGTTATGTTCATTGGTGGTGCAGTGGCACAGCCCCTCCTCCTCACACCTCTCTTCTTGTTGGCGGCAGCAGTGGCACAGGGGGGAGGGAGGGACTCCTTCTCCATTGTGCTGCTAAAGAGAACATGGTGTACACTGAGGGTGGCGCATACTAGGTTGCGCAGTAGCACAGCCTAATATCTGTAAAAGGCAAATAATGGTATCGAATCGATCCGGGTAAAAAAGTATCGATAATTCGTTACCCGATGCAACTCTGTGGGGGACACAGCAAGGATGTCCTTTATCACCTTTGTTATTTAATTTAGCTGTAGAACCACTGGCAAGATATGTGATACAGACTTCAGGTATCACAGTTGGCCAAAGGGAAATTAAAGCATATGGACACCTTTGTAAAAAAAAAAAAAAAATTTACACTAGTTAATTTATTTTGTGTAGAAAATCCACTTCACAGCCAGAGAGAGGGAGATGCCCACTGAGAAACTCAGCTGTCTCCTCCTCCCTGTACCAATGCTATTGATTAGCATATAGGGTGACAAAACAGAAAGGGTGTCACAGCGCGCCATTAAAAAAAAATAGCGATATGACATCTAGTAAACATGCCCTACAGTGCGAGTTATTGATATTGTAATGTCAGAACCCGTGAAAAGCCCTCTTTAAGGGAGCTGAGGCAGGTATCACATGTCTACGGCTAGCTATTATAAGGAGTGTTTAATTAGTTTATACTGAGAAATTTTATATCAAATATTGCAAGATTTTCAAAAGCAGCTGTAATGTTTCATTTAGTCTGTAAAAACTGGAGGGGTCTACTTAGGGGTTACTATTTAAACTTTCATGCTTCATAGAGAAGAAAATATTTGCCGAAGCATGCTGTGTTGGCTCATTTCCAAGATAAAGTAAAAATGTTTAAACTCCAGTTATATCACTCATACAACACCTCTAGTGAAAATAAAAGAAACATCTTGTCTCAGTGCAGTTTTACTTTCAGTGCACTGTTATAATACAAAGAGTATACATTTCAAGTACTGTATATGAGTTATACACTACTGTAAAATATAAAAAGAAAACCTGGAAAGCTTAATACAATCAAGCTGAGATTGACAAAGTATAAACTGCTAGTGGTGCATGGTCAATGATTACACAACGAAGCTGCTACACCTTTTATTTTGGGTTCTGCAACAAGGTAGGGTCACATTATACTGCGTGACGTCTCCCTTTGCTGCTCCCACTTTAGCGGGGGCTGAGCTTCAGTACACTGCCATGCCCACTTAACAGTGTACAGAGCCTTCTGCTTCTCTGAGATAAGTTATTGGTGACCTATTGTTAGGATAGGTCATACATATCATATTGGCAAGGCCTGAATCCCGGCGCCCTTGCTGATCAGTTTATTAGCTACTGCACTGGAACTAGGCATCGGAACTACAGAGGTCTGTACAATGTGTAGGGGCCATGCCTGGTTACTGTAGTGTTGTCAAATGGAAAAAAAGGTCCTTTCCAAAGTACTGCTAAACCTCTTTAAAAATAAATCAGTTATAAAGGACTGGTCCTCCCATAAGAACTTATCACCTGTCCACAGGATGGGAGTCACTGCAAGCTCTTATGGGGAGACAACAGCAGTCTTGGTCAGTCTTGTTTCCTGTAATGTCCATCAACATATGTCTTTAAGGGCCTGTTCACACGACCGTGGTATTGCGGGTCCGCAATAATGCGGACCTGCAATACTACGGTTGCCGCCTGGCGTGTGTTCCGCAATGTGCGGAACACACAGCCGAGCGCTTTGTTGAAATGCCTATAATTGTCCGGTGTTGCGGACAAGTATAGGACATGTTCTATATTTTCTTGCTGAGCCGCGGCTCTGCAAGATCGCGAGCTGGCCATAGAGGTGAACGGGCTCGCACCTATTCCGCAATTTTGCGGAATAGGTGCGGACCCGTTCACATAGTCATGTGAACGGGCCCTAACAGTAACGGTTGGATTGAGAATTTGGAATGGCCAGGGACAGGTTGTCATTTTAATTTTTGCCTCAGGCAGCAGAAAGGCTGCCTGAACTTAGTATAATATTATTGTAATTTTACTGTTAAAGTTTTTTTATTGCGTACATTGCTTGGCATTGGCACTCGTTTTTGTTACATTGGTCAGGTATCATGTGAAAGTTACTACATTCAGTACTCAACTACTATATGTAGCATTAGGTATGTATGGTGCACACTATAGTATTAGATGCATGATTGCATGTATAGGTTTAACTACTAGGATGCCACTCTGTTGACTGACCAATAATGTTACAATGGGTTTCTGTGACATTTTGTTACCCTGCCTGTTTTCCGATCTTGCTATTGATCTTCAGTCCTTAGCTAATATGCCCTTGCTCCCTCTACCATCTGCCTACTTTGGTTCTTTTTAGGTTATCTGTCCTCTAGTCAGTTGCTGCCATTGGAGACTATATTAGGAATTGCATCCCGGGTACTCCCTCCAACACATTCCGAAGTTCGAAGTTTAGAGTGTATAATCCTTTAGACTCTGCTCTACAGAGTGGTCTGTAGCAATAGCAACTCAGTGGGTGAACCCCCATAGTTCTTATAACCACATAAGTTTTGTGTTCAGGAATATAGTAGGCTTCAATCCTAAGATTCTAAACCATGCACCTTGAATCAGGGTTTTCGAAGTCTTTCAGCAATACTGTTAATATTCATAAATGAAGTTGAAGTCCAGTATTGTGATTTGAATTAAGGAGATAATCCAGATTGCATATATTTACATAATCATATCATTCAGTTATTGTTATGGCCAAGTAAATATTTCACTCCTTATGGCTAAACTTTTTTCTACAATTTTAAGATAATTGAATAACATGTTTTACATTATTGTTTTACTATATTACCAAGTGTGAGTCTTCCAACTCTTTAACTCCTATTGCTTCAGCTATTATCTACACATATTGTAACACAACATTTTTAACAGTGGCAACTCAGGAGTCTAGCAATATTATTTCTAAAGAGTTTTCACAATATTTCACCAAGAAAACTCATTTTTTTAGAAAAAGTATTATTAAGGCCCCTTTCACACGACAGTATTTTTTGCGGGCTCCGATCCGCATTTTTCACATGAAAAATGCGGACCCATTCATTTCTATGGGCCCGCAAAAAATGCGGACAGCACACCGTGTGCTGTCCGCATCCGTTGCTCCGTTCCGTGGCCCGCAAAAAAAAATAGAGCATGTCCTATTCTTGTCCGTGTTACGGACAAGAATAGTACTGTTCTATTAGGGGCCAGCTGTTCCGTTGCGCAAACTACGGAATGCACACGGATGCCATCCGTTGTTTTTGCGGCTCCGCAATTTGCGGACCGCAAAACACAACGTTCGTGTGAAAGAGGCCTAATACAATGATGTCAGACAAAAGCTTTTCATCTTGTTGTGGCTACTTGTGGCAGCTGTGTGAAAAACAGGCTTTTCATTTTGCTTTTTTATGTTTTCAGATTTAAATAAGCCTGTTTTCTTTATATCTCATTAATGATTATTTGTATGTCACAACATACTTACAAAATGCTTTTTGGTCTTGAAGAAATGTAACTTATCTGGGAGGAACATGGCCTCATTAGAGGACATAAAAGTGATTTTCCAACACAGCCTGCACAAATTATTTGAATATTCTTTTGTTACATGAGCTTTTTATGTGGCTTACTTCCCATGGATTCCTGGAAGGGGGGGTTGAGTCTGGAGAATTCAACCATCAATTGTGACCGGCAAACGCTAACCTTTTGACCTTAAATCATTCAGTATTCCAGAAATGACCTCCTAGGAGGTTAACAGATGGTCATCATGGCAGATATGTGGATTTTGATTGAAAAGTAGTTGAAAATGTGTGCACACACACACACACACGTACTCGTTATATTTTTACATGCATTTTAAAATTTTGGAGTGTGGAGATGTCTAAACACATTCATATCTGTTTTTCATTCTTTTAGATGCATAGCACAAATAATGCTATATCAGCGATACCTACATGTATATTGGCTAACACGGAAAATTATATTTAAAAAAAAATAAATGTATCATTGCTACAACTTTTTTGTCCTTTTTAAAGGGGTTTCCTGGGCTACACATATTGATAACCTATCCTCAGATTTTTGAAGGAGCAACGGCGCACATGCAAGCACTGCATCCTCTTCACTGTTTACCTGCAAGGCATCATGCAGGAAAACATTGAAGAGGATGTAGCAGGAGCATAACTGACTTCAGCGGTAATATGTCCTCTAGTGGATACATCACCACTGAATCCATTCATTGTCTGCAGCAGAGAAGGTGATCATGCCCAAGCTGGAGAACAAGTAAACAAGTCGTGGACCGGAAGATAGACACACGGGTCCCAGTGTGCAGCCTCTGGTGCTGTGAGCAGTCAGCACCTGAGGCTGTGGACTAGAATCACGTGCACAGAATACAGAATGTGATCCCTGGAGTGCCTACAACCTAAGTAGACCAGAGAGCGCAGCTCTGGTCCATCAATGTAATGGTTGTAATTTTACCTCAAGGTGGGCAAGATTAAATAAAAAATACATCTCTGATAAGCCCTTTAAGTTGTAGCCTGATTACTTACATAATAGTAATAAAAGACCTGATGTTACCATTTAACTACGGCAAATTTGTTACTGTTACTAAATTATGGGCCATTGTGTGATAAAATGCAGGAATCAGCCTCAGAACTTTGGCTTACTGGTTTGTCCAACCATCGGCCATGAATAAGCTACATTCTTTCATCAAAGAGCCACTAACCTATATGTTTGATCAGTGGTCTTGACTTTTTAGTTGATAATGGGATACCACACTGATACTTCATTACAATTGCTTGTCCTGCCATTCAGTTAATAAAAGCAGTTTATTGGTTGGCAGTGGTATAGGGCAGAACTGCATTAGTATGTCTAAACAGCAGTTCATCAGCCAGTAAATTTATATCTAAAGGGTTTTCTGAATTCATAGGGCATCACACATGCTAATGTATGTAAACATAGAAACATAGAAGATTGAGGACAGAAAAAGACCACCTGGTCCATCTAGTCTGCCCTTTTATTATCCTTTTATTTTTATCTTAGGATAGATACATGTTTATCCCAGGCATGTTTAAATTCAGTTACTGTGGATTTATCAACCACCTCTGCTGGAAGTTTGTTCCAAGCTTCTACTACTCTTTCAGTGAAGTAATATTTTCTAATGTTGTTCTTGATTTTTCCCCCAACTAACCTCAGATTGTGCCCCCTTGTTCTTGTGTTCTGTTTCTTATTAATAACCCTTCCCTCCTGAACTTTATTCAGTCCTTTAACATATTTAAAGGTTTCAATCATGTCCCCCCTTTCTCTTCTTTCCTCCAGACTATACAGATTAAGACCTCTGAGTCTTTCTTGATAAGTTCTATGCTTTAGACCTTCCACCATTTTGTAGCTCTTCTTTGGACCCGTTCTATTTTAGCAATATCCTTTTGTAGGTGAGGTCTCCAGAATTGAACACAGTATTCCAGATGTGGTCTCACTAGAGCTCTATATAGAGGGATCACAATCTCCCTCTTTCTGCTTGTTATACCTCTAGCCATGCAGCCAAGCATACGATTTGCTTTCCCCACCGCCTGGCTGCATTGGTTACTCATTTTGAGGCTGTCAGAGATGACTACCCCCAAATCCTTCTCTTCTGAGGTCTTTGTTAGCACAGAACTGCCAATACGATACTCAGATAGAGGATTTCTTCTCCCCAAGTGCATTATTTTAATTTGGAAACATTGAACTGCAGTTTCCATTGTTTTGACCACTTATCTAATAAAGATAAATCATTCTCCATATTACCGACACCTCCTGGAACATCAACCCTATTACACACTTTTGTGTCATCAGCAATCAAGCAAACCTTCTCTACCAAGCCGTCCCTTATGTCACTTACAAACATGTTAAACAGAACAAGTGCTGCGGAATGTAGTAGCGCTATACAAGTGCATAAAATAATAATACTGTATATCAGCTGTCTCAGAGAAAAGTAGCCTAGGTCCACATGGCAACCAAGCTGAGTTCAGTGTTCATTTTCTACAGTAATACCCCTTTCACACGAGCGGGAGACTCGCAAGTCTCCCGCAACGCATCTACAGGGCTGGACTCGGCACTGACAGGGATCGCATAGCATTATATGCGATCCCAGTCAGTGCCGAGTCCAGCCCTGTAGATGCGTTGCGGGAGACTTGCGAGTCTCCCGCTCGTGTGAAAGGGGCATAATACTATTTTGATACAAGAGGCCCATTACAGCCAGTACTAGAAAATAACCATTTTTTCTGTTAATAGAGAAAAAAACATAAAATTTAAAGTTTTAGTCCCAGTGTTAAAATAATCATTTATGGATATATAATGTATATGATAATGGAGAAGATGTCTGGATATTTTGACAGGTGTACTAAGATAGGTTAAGAAGGGTAAGGCCTCCTGCAAACGACTGTAGCCATTTTGCGTTCCGGAAATTGTGAATTCTCAAAATATGGATACAATCCTTGTGCATCCTGCAATTTTTGGGGGATACACTATAAAAAAGCAAAACAGACAAGAATAGGACAGTTTCTATAATTTGCGACCCGGCCGCACAGATGACATCCGTGTGCTGTCTCATTTATTTTGCGGACCCATAGAAATGAATAGGGTCCATGTGCGTTTTGAAAAGAAAATGTGGATTCGACACAGACCAAATATACGGTTATGTGCATAAAGGAAACACTCAAGTGTATATAGATTGACAATGCTTTCCTTTTATACGTTTTACTGAAACCATTAAGTTAATGCAGCTATGTAGGAGCAGGCACATACTAATACTAGTAGGAAGAAATACAGCATTGAGTGGTAGCCTATGCCAGTTGTTTTTGCAGAGTGCACAGTGTATGAGAGGTGCATGTGTTAGTTTATTAGGCAGTCTTAATTTTAATAGTATACAAAGTTCTCACTTCTGCAGTGATTTATCTTCCCGATGCTGGAGCAAAACAGATGCCATTTATTAACATCTCCTTGAAAGACCTTTTTACATGAACTGACTTAGCCACTGTTGGCCCTGGAAGAAACAGATTTAACCCTAACAGACTTGTCAGACAGAAACAGGATTAAGTACGTGTAGTTTCTATAGTCTTAGCCTTAGGGGGTGTCTCTATACAGTAGCACTTTTTAATTTTGTATGCTGTCATGATTTATTACGTTCCTGTCATATTTTAAAATGTTACAGATTAAAGGGCTTTTCTGATTAAACAAAGTGTGGATAGTAGATAATTATATATAACTGGAATACCCCCTTAAAGGGGTTGGCCAGTTTCTGGCTACTGTTGACCAATGTGTTTGTGAGATGATTACACTGGACTTACTAATGTAGCTTTTGCTGAAAATTCTGCACCATTTTCTTTACCTTATAAGGTATGCCCTCTTGTTTTCCAAGTTTTTTGTGCTGTCCACACAGAGGTCCTGTCCATAAAATGCGTTTTGATGAAGGGTCATGTGACCAGGAAAATCACCTAGACCTCATGTCTCCTACTTTCAGATACACTGCACCTGCCTTCTGAATTTCATTGTTGGGGTATTAGTGCAGGTGCAGTGTATCTGAATGGAGGAGTATGAGTGATGTGTCTGGTCACATGACCCTCCATCAGTGCTCATCTTATGGACAGAACCTCTATGCGGACAGCACAGACAAAGTGGGATGCCTAAGGAAATATAGCAAACGGAACAGAATATTCACAAAGGCTATGTTAGCATGTGTCATATAGTCCTCTTACGTACACAGTGGTCATCATTAGCCAGAAAGTGGCAACCCTTTAAGGGTACATCTACAAGAGATGGTTCCGCAGTGGAAAATTCATGTTGCAGAAAAATAGTCAGGTGAAGTTATGTGTGGATTCTGTTGCAAAACTTATCCAGTTTGCTGGTACTGTAATAGGCTGTATATTTTATGCATGTAGATCCACAATGGAAAATGCACAGCATGTGTGAACCACATGTGAACGTTCACTTAAAACAATAACATTTGCAGAATGTTCACATAATGAAATCAATCAAGCATTACTATGTTGATTTACTATTTATTTGTTAAAATTGCTTTATTGTTACAGCATGCAATACCGCCTAACTTTTGATGGCAGAGAAAGGGACTTTTTTCTTTAGTCCCACAGGGGGACTAGAAGAGACGATCCTTTGATCGATTATATAATACACTTCTCTACTTAGGTAGTACAGTGTATTTTTCTGCTGCCTCCATTGTTAGGCCTCCAGCACCTTGTGATTGTGTTGTAGTGGGTCTAGGAGCAATGAAGTGTCAGAGCCCCTTCCCTCTTTGTAACCATTTACATGCCTTATGAGGCATCCATCCCCACAGCCTTCAGTTACATTGTGGTGCAGAAAGGAGTTATTGAATATTTTATTTAAAAAAGGGCCATGTACTGTTTCTATGTATTTGTGTTTTTTTTTTCATAAAATGCCTTTGGAAGAAGAATTTTAGGTGTAAATAAAGATAGTAATGCCATATTCCTATCTGCATTCTGTGTTTAGTTCAGATTTATATGAGTGTCTAGACCATCTAATTTTATTTAATTAGTGTTTAAAGGAGATATCTTTATAGATAATTCAGATGCCAAAAGAGGCATTTGCAAGATGAAATCTTACGTTTTCCCTGTAATGTAATCCATACCATATTGATTAAATCCAGAGCTACATATCACTCTGTAGAATTAGATGGAATGAAATTACTAATTTGCACAAAATGAATTGTCGATTCTTTAGTTTCTGTATGGATTCTTCCATTTTTATGTCTTGTTTGTGCTTTTTTCGGCGCTTCCATAGAAATTAATGGAGGATCACCATGCATGCATGGGGCAATCTTGTTCACTTTGGGAGCTCCATTCTAGAGATAGGTACAAGTTCTGGAGGTGGGACCCGCGCCTATCTGACATTGGTGGCATATCCTAGCGATGGTGCTCTTTCTCTTCTGAACACTGCAGTGTGCCCAAAAAACAGTTTGACCACTTGGAGGTATTGTCGTATTTATGAAAAATTATGTAACAAAATTTGGGGTTCGTTTTCTCCTGTCACCATCTGTGAAAATGAAACCTATGAGGCTAAAACTACATATAATTGAAATGTAATGTCATTTTTCATTTCATGTCCAAATCTTAAAAAAAAAGCCAACCACTTTACAACTAGGAGGATTCCTTGAAGGGTTTAGTTTACAAGTTGGGGTCACTTTTTGGGGTTTTGCATTATGCTAATACCTCAGGGGCTTTGCAAATGTGTAATGAGATCTGAGCATTCCAGAGAAATCTTCCCTTCAAAAGCCAAATGGTCCTTCACTTCTGAGCCTCTGATGTACCCATACAGCAGTTTATGACTATATATGGGATGTTTTCCGTATTCAGGAAAATATTCTTAACAAATTGTTCTATCCTTTTTCTCCTTTTATTCCTTTTGAACATGAAAAATATTAAGCTAAAGCAATGTTTTTTTGGAAAAAAAATAGCCAAGTGTCTGTTAATTCTATGAAACATCTGTGGGGTTAAAACACTCAGTACACCCCTCAATAAATTCCTTAATGGGTGTGGTTTCCAAAATGGGGTCACTTTTTGGGGGTTTCTACTAAAGGGGTCTCAGGGTCTCTTTAAATGCAACATGACTCCCAAAAACCATTCCACCAAGATCTGCCCTACAAAAACCATATGGCACTCCTTCTCTTCTGAGCCCTGCAGTGGGCCTTTGTAGGAGTTTACTGCCAAAAATGGTATGCTTCTGTAAACTGCAGAATCAATGTAATAAATATTGAGATTTGTTTTGCTGTTAACCATTGCCGTGTTACAGAAAAATGGTTAAAATCAACAAAAATATGACATTTTTAAATTTCACCTCCATTTTGCTTTAATTCCTGTGGTACACCTAAAGGGTTAATAAAGTTTGTAAAATCAGTTTTGAATAATTTGAGGGGTGTAGCTTCTAAAAGGGGGTCATCTATGGGTGCTTTCTATTACGTAAGCCACACAAAGTCACTTTAGAATTAAATTAATGCTCAATAAGTCGGTGTTGGACATTTTCTTGAAAATTTGAAAAATTACTTCTAAAATTCAAAGCCTAAAAATTACATATGCAAAATTATGCCAACAAAAAGAGGTTGCCAACAAAAAATGAGGTATCCCTATCCGTCTTAAAACAAGGGAAATTCAGTGTCATGCCAATGAATGTAAGGGCTCCGTACCTGTATTGTGGACCGCAAAGGCGGGTCCTCATCTGCAGCGCAGTCAGTGCCCGTTTATTATAGTCTGCAATACGGACATGGAGCACTTACGTTCATGGGCATAAGCCCTAAAATTATATAGACTGTAATGGGTCCGCGATCTGCAAGATACAGGTGAAGATAGGACATGTCCTATCTTTTGTGGTGCGGAGGCATGGATCGAAAGGCCACAAAAACACTACGAAGCGCTTCCTTGGGCTTCTGGGTTTGTGTCTCTGCACCATAAAAGATAAGACATGTTCTATCTTTCGCCATATCTTGCGGATCGCTGACCATTGAAGAAAAGCCAAGCAAGTGTACATCATGGGAGTTGAAGTTTTACCACAAATACTAACCCCTTTAATAATCTTTTTTCTTTATTTTTAGATTTACAATATGCCAAGCTGAAGTATGTGATTCAGTAGGCGTCCCAGCTGTCAAGTATGTAGTACTTGTACTGCAGTGAAAATATTCTCAGTTATTGAGCACATCTGTATCCTACGCCTGTCCTGAGGACTTCCCTGTTCTAATTCATGAGCCAGCAGGATGTGGTCGCTGCGCTATCAGAACGCCTCCTCGTAGCTGCATACAAAGGCCAAGTGGATAATGTTGTGCAGCTTATCAACAAGGGTGCCAAGGTAGCAGTTACCAAGGTAACTAGAAAATCACATTGTAGCGATGCATAGGCCATTGTGTAGCGGTGAGTATATCTCAATGTAGGTGAATTCACACAAATGTGCATTAGGCCTCCTGACTTTCCTTTTTCTTGAACTAGAATGAACAAGTTTTCAACAACTTGACATTCTACTTAACAGTTTCCATTGGGGTGCGCAAAAAGTACTATCGAAAATGTATATTGTTGGCTGTTATAAAAGGATTTTTCACAGTGTCTATTAAATCAATCCAAAAACTGATTTTATTTAAAGAGGGTTTCTCGATGTTCACCAGATCATATATCCATAGCTCAGAAGTAATCATTTTTCATTTTCATTGTCTTGCGATGCACTCAAGGTGCACTCAAAATTAATTTGATTGATTTACCCTTTTAGAGCCCTACAATGTTTTTGTTAAATAAAATAATCTAATTTTTGGGGGGCAGGAGTGCTGTATCAGTGCATGTAGTCTGTTCAGTTCACGCTGCCCTTGCCATTAATCCTGATGCAGATGGCAGGGACTGAACAGTCCCCACACAGACCATGCTGATACATCACTCTGTATCACTGGGAGCCCAGCACTGACTGGAGGTGGACTTCTGCTGTAATGGAGATTTAAACAGAGGTAGGATTCTCATTCTGCATATTTTCTCATTGCCCAAGCCTCCGACTCCCTATATGTGCCCCTTCTGCCTGTGCCCCTGCTTATCTGACATGCTCTCAGCTCAGTGCATTTTTCTCTTCTCCGTGCTTCTTTGTTAGTTATTGAATGCGGGGAAGAGAGAGAAGCATGGGCCTGCAAACTCTTAGCAGTGGCAGCAGGTTTACTATGTTCCTGTATAACTAATTTCAGCACTGAGCCCTGGCAGTCCCATGCTTCTCCCTCTTACATGCAATTAGTAACTTACATAGAAGAGAGAGGAGAATGAGACTGCCAGCAAGTAGCGCTGACAGTAGGTATACAGAAATATAGGACACTTACTGTCATTGCTAAACACTGGCAGTTCCTTTTTTCTCTCTGCTCATTACACTTAGTAACTGAACAGAGAATAGAAAAATCGACCGAGCTGCCACTGGCCTTTACTGGCAGCATGTCAGATAAGCAGGGACACAGCCAGAGAGAGAACATATAGGAAGCCAGGGGCTGGGATAGTGAATGACTGTTGGAGAAGCCTCAGTAAGTTTCATACGTTCCATAGTGTTTCTAAGGAGAGTCTGTCTTCAGTGTTCTGCCGAGGATTACTAAAGAGGCTCTTCACACTGTTTTCTAGTAAAAATAGACACGTTTCCTTAATAATGTATTTTATAAAAGTTCTTAAAATCACAATCCCTATACCATATTAAACCAAAATGATTGATTTAATTTTTTTTAGAATATAAATTTGATACTGATGACCTATCCTCAGAATAGGTCCCCAATAGCAGATCGTCAGGAGTCCTAACAAAGGCCAGCCATGACTGAATGCCTACTAGACTGTGCCACTATAACTATAAGTATTATTTTTGCATGAGACATGCTATTATTGTGCAAAATTAGAAAAGACAATATACCATATTTGGTATGGCAGTATTTGTACTGACCCATAGAAAAAAGTAAAAAAAAGGTAGAATTGCTTTTTTTTCTATTACCACCCAAAAAAGTTAATTAAAATTCATCTGTAAGTTGTATGTACCACAAAATGGTATCAGTAAAAATGCAACTTGTCCTGCAAATAAAAAAAGAAAAACAGCCACCCATGGCATAGTATTATTTTATACTCCTACTCACTAAAAAAATTCTGAGGAGTATTTTTAATCTACCAGGAAAAATGTAGTGCCTCATCTGATTCCATGTGGCCCATACATAGGATTCAGAAATGAAGAAGTACATTATGGCTCTAGAGATCATCTTTTGCTAGGATGAGTTTCAGGCACAATTTCGGGTGTGCAGAGGACTTGAGGTACAAAAACATAACCCACAAAAGACCAACTTTGAAAACTACACACATCAAATAATATATCTGGGGAATCAAATGGTCACTACACCCCTAACTGTTTCATAGAATTTATTAACATTGGGCATAAAAATAAAATTATATTTTCATATGGGGCAAAAGGAAAAAAAGCACCCCGTTATATTCATCATAATCTGTTTGGGCACATATCAGGGCTTTTAAGAGAATGAGCAAATGAACTTTTAGCTTTTAAAAGATACATTTTGCTGTAGTGGGTTTCTGGTGCCATGTAGCATTTGTATAAACTTGAATGCTTATTGATTGCATTGAGGCATATTAGGTCATGTGCATTAGGTCATAGGTCATGAGGGAGGATGGGACCTAAGGAGATCGAGATCCTATATCAAGGTGTGCATAATTATTGTTTTCCTCTGGCAAAATATGCCAAAAAAGAGATTTAACTGACTCTGAAAAGTCAAAAATTATTAAACGTCTTTCAGAGGGATGCAGCACTAAAATTGCTGTGAAATTGGGGCATGATCACCGAACAGATGTTTTGTTGCAAATAGTCAGTGCGGTCACAAGAAACTTGTTGAGAAAAAGACACAGACTAACTGCTAAAGATTTGAGAAGGTGTTATGGACTGATAAAATGGGAGTGACTCTTGATGGACCAGATGGATGGGCCCGTGGTCAGCTATTAGCTTAGCGGAACAGGCAGGAGCCCGCTCTGCTCAGCTAATCCTGGCATAGCACATGGTTACAGAGTACCTATGTGCTATGCCAGGATTTAGTAAACTTCTGGGGGACAGGAGCAGCAATATGTGCTCCTGCCCGTACTCCATGTTCTGCAGCCCCATTGATAAAAATGTCAACTCCGTACACCGCTGAGCAGTCAACAGTGTACAGAGAAGTAGATTTTAAGTACACAGCGAAATTGACCGACAGTGCTGTAGTTGCTCAATAATAAAATGTATCCTCAAAATACAACTTGCCTAATAATTGTCCACACAGTGTACAGTTGTCCCTCAACACACAATATTAATTGGTTCCAGGAGGACCATTGTATGTTCAAACCATTGTAAGTTGAGTAATCGGTTCCAAAGCCCCAAAATGTTATCCAAGATAAGGGAAAATGAAGATTTAAGAAAAATAAGCACATAACTAAGACAGATAAAACAAGTCCTTACGTATAATAGTCAGGAATAGCTGAAAACCGGAAACTACTACAGCTATTTTACCAGAGAAAGTGGCCTTGATTGGCTGACTGTGAGTCTGAGACAAGCCCTGCAATTACATGAATTTGGTGAGCATTTGTTTTAGCCTCTTAATAGTCACCTGTCCCTCATTCTCTTCCACACTGACAGGGCAGGGGGGGGTTGGCTTTGCTTTAGCTGTTCATATCTCTGGTTTGGTACCCGCTATAAATATGAGCTTTATATTGTCTGAAAGCTTTTAGACAATACCAGAATGACATAAATCTATTCAGTACAGGGTAAGATAACGCTCATAGAAATCGGAATGCTGTGAATGAAGCTGAAAGTGAAAGTATAAGCAGATTTTACTCACAATTATTCCCAACTCGATTTCTAACAGTAATTTCTTCTCTTTTGCTTGGACTAGAGCTCTCATTCTGGTCTTGTATGAAAGCCTGGACTGTCAGCTTTCAAATAAGGCCAGTTGCATGTTCTAGCTGGTACCATTCAGGAGACATCAGCATGTAAAGCAGCCCTCTCCCTTCCACTTTCTACCTTAGCCCAGCTCCAGGCTCTCAGGGCTGAGCTCCTCCTCCCAGTGCTGATCCGTCTCTTGTTTATCATTAGAAAAGACGGCCTGCACATGGCAACACTGTGAGATAAAAGCAGCTGAATAGGAATGTAACATGCATTTCTGGGAGTTATTAGCAAGTAAAACTGAAAATGATTACATTTTAAAGCACAAAAGCACTTACACAGCAGGGTCTACTATACCATTAGGGTATAAAAAATGAAACGGCAGTTACACTTGCTAGAAGCTGTGCTAACACAACCTCAGCTCTGGTGAGAAAAAAACATCTTTCAGTTTTGGAAGCAACCTCTCTTGCCCTCATCCAAACAGTTGTTAGAGACTCTTTTACACTATGAGGATGGACTGGCTTGAGGTGAAAAGCCAAAAAGAAATCTTGTTTTTTAGTATGGAGTAAATTTATTGCTTTGCTTCCTTTGGAAATTCTAAAATAGAAAAGTCTAAAAACTCTTAAATAGTCGAAATAACATTTATGCATTTCTACCACTACCTGGTACCAAGAGAGTATATTGAGGGGTGCCTACCCTATCTCTCTTCCATAGAGTAGTTACCATTAGGTGTCAAGCAGCCTGGAGGAGGTGTGCTCATGGGGACTCTTCTTGAAGAAATAGAATTCTTATTAAAGGAAAAAAATGCAGCATGGTTAAAATTCTGGTACACAGTCTCAGCCTGCAGTCAGTTCCGCTTAATAGCTGAACATCTGATGACAGGTTCCCTTTAACTTCTTTACAGAAATTCTGAGAAATTGTACATTCAGTAGTGAAAAGACTGATTAGTAAGCAAATTTTAATCCTGCCGATGTAAACTGTCACCCGGATTCTTAAATGTTACATTTGATCTCGCATTTCACTGAGCACTTATCGGGAGCCTAGGGGTCTTTTATCATAATCAAAGAATTTGGAGACGAATATGCATAATACACAAACATTTTCCTCCACTGGAGTTTTAATATTTAATATGCAGCATTCCCTACTCATTGTAGAATATACTTACATTCAACCTTTGATCGTCAGTTTAGTTTGTTTATAGTTAAAAGCTACATAGGCTTCATGTACTCATCAAAGGCATCTCCAGAAGACGAAGCAGCAGGAATTCTGTAGGCCATTATATGT
The DNA here is from genome assembly GCA_900303285.1 of Rhinella marina. Lineage (NCBI taxonomy): Eukaryota > Metazoa > Chordata > Amphibia > Anura > Bufonidae > Rhinella > Rhinella marina. The sequence goes on from ONZH01026668.1 coordinate 211,772, forward strand.
TCCTTTATGCAGCACAGTATTATAGGATTATTCTCCTGTAGGTATAAATTGCCTCCAAAATAAGGCCTATGGAACATGGCATGATTGTTTTACATTTTGTACAATTTGTACAGAACCTAAGTGAAAAAAAATTGTCCTAGATGCTACTATGGGCCTGAAAAGTGTAGGTAATTTTGCAGTTACCCTCTCTGTATAGGAAAGCATGGTCTGGAACGCTTTCCTGATCAAAATGTATACCAACATATACCAACAGAAGCCAAAATAACACTCTTTTGGCTTCCATCATGTGAATGGATACATTTGAAGTATGCACTGGGAGCGTTTCCCACCGTATGTGCCAAACACAGGGCTCAGATGCAGTCTGTACAGAACCTTAAATGTGTTTATGTTCGGTTTCCAATTTTGAATGGGTACTATTTGTTTCATTCATTTAATTTGATTTTGTCACCATGCAGCATGGCTAACAGAGGGGACTTTATCACTACTGACTATGTTTGTGTTTAGTTGCATAGGGGTTTGTGCTACTGGGAATTTGAGTCATGAAATGCTTCTCGGAGATGTCATAAATGTCAGCATCTAGCATTTCTTCAGCACACACCTTGGAGAGCCTCCATTAACAACTATAAGATCCTTCTGTTTGCATTACTGGGCTGAATGCAGGGATTGTGGAAGTCATATGAAGCTACTTGTTTCCAAAAATCTACTTGACACTGCATAACTTAAATGAGAGGGATGCATTATTAGTGTTTTTCAAGGTTATTTATAATGGGCGATATGTGCATTATATAATCGTTTTCATTACGTGACCCCTGACATCCTTGGTCAGTAAAGTGAATATCAATAAATTAACTGTTAGAACCAATATATCATTTGTATTGAAAAACAAAATGGCAGCATTTTAGAGGGAAATATAGTAGCTAATATGTGATACTAAAGATAGGTTTGCACTTGCGTTAATCGGATGTGGCAAGATGTTCCAAGAAAGAACAACCTGCTGTAGTTCACCTTATCCCGCCTGGCATGCATTGGTTTTTGTCCCAAGAAAAAGAATTAATGCTGGAAACCAGCTTGATCCCATTATAGTCAATGAGGTCTGGCAGTGAGTGGCAGTATCTGGCTAGGCCAGATCTGGTGAACTCCAGCAAGGCTGTTCTCTCCTGGAGTACCCTGCCAGATACAATAAACGCACGCGTGAATCTACCCTACATTATATATGTAATGCTATGTAGCACAAAGAGATCCATGCATAGAATTGCAATGTAGTGATTATGTTGACCAAATATATTTTTATGTTTGCCTAGTTATTAAAAAAAAAATGATAAATCTGCTAGAAAATAGATAACTTTGACATGGAAAAATATTTTTTCCCCAAGACTTTTTAACTGATTACCCCTCCTGTGGATAGGTCATGAGTATATGATCAGTGGGAGTCTGACACCCAGTACCCCGCCAATCAGCTGTTTCCTAGGCCAATGATGTCCCATCATTTTTCACATGATCAAGTGAATGGAGCTGAGGTGTGATACCAAGAACAGTTGCTATACAATGTACAGCGCTGTCCCAATCAGATACTGATGACCTATCCAGAGGACGGTGTTGGAAAACCGCTTTGAGTTAATATTTTCTGTTATTAAGAAAATATTTTCTGTTATTCAGTCTGTCACCTGAACCTAGTTTTAGACTTTTCTCATCTGGACAAATCCCTTGCAGTAATGCATGCTGGATGTGAGGTCTGTATGTCCAGGATGCTGCAACCTGCACTAATAGGCATGTATTAGCACAGATTCATTCCTGGACCGATTTATCCTTCTACAGTCCATGAGGGATCTCCTATCACTGCTGACAATCATTGATCCTAGGGAGTGTGCCATGGGTGTTCTGCATCTGTCTGTACACATCTAATGTAATTCTCTCTCTTTAAACCCCTATGTACTGTATGTGATTTCCTCACATTCTACAGCTTTTGACAGCTGCCTTTTTGCATGTGTTTGCACCTCTCCAAAGTCTGATTTGCCATGTACAACTTCCTACCCCTCCCTAATGCTATCTCTAATACTGAGAGAAGGTGTGTGTGGAGGGGTCAGAGAGACACTACACACAAGCAAAATGGTAAGAAATTTCTAAAGTTGTTTAGTTTTTGAAATAATTTTAAAGCTGCCTATAGTTGTAATTGCCATGAAGTAATTATTTTTGTTAACTGAGCCCTAATATCTGGATGACTTTTTCCCAATGGGAAGCATAAACAAAGGCTTATTGCAGTGTAATTTTTTTGTGCGAAATATCTTGAAATTCTGTTCTTTTTTGTACTGTTAGATAACTGTACACCATAGTAACATAGTTCATAAGGCTGAAAAGGATATATGTCCATCCAGTTCAGCCTATTTTCCTGCAAGGTTGATCCAGAGTAAGGTAAAAAAAAAAAAAAAAAACCTCATGAGATAGAAGCCAATTTTCCTCATTAATGACCTTTCTCCAGAAATCTAGAAACTATAATCTGTAGTATTATCACACTCCAGAAATACATCCAGGCCCCTCTTGAACTCTTTTAGTGAATTCACTATCACCACCTCCTCAGGCAGAGAGTTCTATAGTCTCACTTCTCTTACAGTAAAGAATCCTCTTCTATGTATTTTGTAGGAAACGCTCATCTTTTTTCTAAACTAAATTACTTTACACAGTTTAGTATCATCTGCAGAAATTTATATTTTACTGTGCAGCTCCTCTACAAGATTGTTAATAAATATTTTGAAGAGAATAGGGCTCAATACTGACCCCTGAGATACCCCACTAGTGACGGTGACCCAGTCTGAATATGAACCAATAATAACCCTCTGTTTTCACAGAGCCAGTTACTTACCCACATACACACATTTTCTTCCAGTCCAATCGTTCTCATTTTATGTACTAACCTTTTTTGGCAAATGCTTTGGAGAAGTCAAGACATATGACCTGCAACAACTCACCAATCCAGTCTAGAACTTACCTCTTCATAGAAACTGATTAGATTCATTTGACAAGACTGATCCCTCATAATGCGATGCTGAAATGGCGTTATACGATTATTTTCATTGAAATACTCCAGAATAGCATCTCTTAGAAAACCTTCAAACAGCTTACTCAGAACAGATGTTAGACCTACTGGCATATAGTTTGCAGCCAAATTGGCACCAAATTAGTTAAAGGGGTTTTCCGGGATTGTACTACTGATGACCTATCTTCAGGATAGGTCATCAGTATCTGATCGGTGGGGGTCCGACATCTGGGACCTCCGCCGATCAGCTGTTTGAGAAGGCAACAGCGCTCCCGTGAGTGCCGAGGCCTTCTCTCATCTTTTCCTAGGCCAGTGACATCACGTTCATCGGTCACATGGCCTAGGAGCAGCTCAACCCCATTCAAGTGAATGGGGCTGAGCACAATACCAAGCACAGCCGCTATACAATGTACAGAGCTGTGCTTGGTAAGCTGCACGAAGGCAGCGGCACTCACAGGAGCACCGGTACCTTCTCAAACAGCTGATCGGCGGGGGCCAGGGTGTCGGACCCCACCAATCAGATACTGATTACTTATCCTGAGGATAGGTAGGTAGTACAATCCCAGAAAACCCCTTTAAGCACCAATCTTGTGGATCAGACCCTGTCAATATAGAGTTCTTAAATATCAGAAATAAAGGTCTGTCTATTAAATTACTTAATTCTATTAGAATCCGGGGGTCTGTGCCATCTGGACATGGTGATTTGTTTATTTTAATCTATTTAAGATGCTGCTGTGCTTCTTCCTGGGTCAGCCAGGCCACATTTAATTGGGAGTTTACTTTGACACTCTGACATTTCATTTTCCTCAGTCAATACAGTGGAGAAAAAAAAGTATTTAATAAATTTGCTTTCTCTTCATCACTCTCTATAACTCCACCTTCATCACTTCTTAAAGGGCCAATGCCTTCAGGTTTAAACTTTTAACCATTTGTATAATTGAGGAACTGTTAGGGTTTGTTTTACTCTCTTTAGCAATGAACCTCTCTCTCCAGTTTGGCTGCCTTTATCTGTCTTTTACATATTCTATTTTTCTCTTTGTAGTTTAGTGCTTTTTCGCTACACGCCTGTTGTGGTAATTTAAATGTTTTCTTTCAATTTTGCGGAATAGATACGGCCCCGTTCACTTCAATGGCCGGCATGGGATCTTGCCGAGCCGCGGCTCCGTAAGAAAAAATAAAACATGTCCTATTCTTGTCTGCAATAGCATAGAATAGAATAGGCATTTTGAATGGGGTGCCAGGCCGTGTGTTCCCGCAAATTGCAGAACACACACCAGTTGGCATCCGTGGTATTGCGGATCCGCAATACCACGGCCGTCTGAACGGCCCCTTAAATTGCAGACTGCTGGCAATTCATTAATAAACCTCTAGAAGGAATAATAAAGGAATTGCGAAATGTGATACAAAAAGATGCTCCGAAATTGTCATTACATGGGGAATACAAGTAATCAGACATGTCAGGAGTAGTAACAACTCCTCTTTAACCCTTTCCCGGCCTTGCTTTAAACGTGGAGGTCTTGTCCATAAAATGGCTGCTGATAAAGGGTCATGTGACCAGACAGATCACCTCCATGTGATGACTACTGCAAGTATAGATAGCAGTGTATTTGAATGGAGGAGAAATCACATGGAGGTGATTTGCTTGGTCACGTGACTCTCCATCAGCATCCATTTTATGGACAAGACCTCTGTGCAGACAGCACAAAAGATTTGGCAAACAAGGGGGTACAGGTTATGAAATATAAAAAATGGCACATCATTTCAAAGAAGGCTATCAGTAAGTACCATATAGTCATCTTACATTCACATTGGTCAACAGTAACCAAAAAGGTGCCATCCCCTTCCTATAATAACATATTACACAATGATGGACATGGAATTAATGGCAACTGACAGCCAGTACCTGACTCCCGATTCCTCAGGTAGTTTTAAGTTTAAGCTGTGATAGTAACAAAAAAAAGCAAGGTTCTGTGTGAATCAGATGTTTTCATGCAAGTTACTGTTTACAATGAACTAAACCCAGAAATACGATATATAAAAAATTGTATATTGTACAGTATTAATGTAGTGCTAACATATTCAGTGGACTTTACTCTCTCATTTTTACACATTATCTTGTACGCAGACCTACACATGAAACAGCGTGTTGTTGTGTGGTTTAGTGCTTTTGATGTTTCTGTAAAACAGTTTGTAAACTGAGTATTTTGGATAATAAATGCACGCTCACTAAGAAACCTGTCTGAGCACATATCTAGATGATAAACTGCTCATGGCCTTGAGTCATTTAACAGTCTACCTTTTCCCTGTTGCCTAGAGACAATACGATCCTAATTGTGACTGTGTTACCTGATACCTAGGGCTGGATCCATTCCAGGTGCTGGGAACAGGAAATGCACCTTGCCGGATTATGTCAATTATATGACACTCTGTGAAAGGTCACATTTAGATCAGTGATTGTAATCTTTAAGCTAACAAAAGTTATGTTAGTTTGTTAGAAAGTGGTGTGAAAACTGTTGTTCTGCCTGCTGAGCAATTATGTTCTGCTTTGCTGTAAAGTGCCTAAAGTAAAAGCAGTGTCGTATCTGAACCTCAGGATGGCCTTTCACTAGCATTACATAACGTCCTGACTCTATGGAGTGCCCTGGCATGTCGTTGTGTATGTTCTCTGCTGCCGTTGCTGAAATGCCATTGGCCTCCAATCACCTTAACTCAAAACTTTCTGTGACTCTAACAAAGTTTTTATGAAACTGAAAATGTTTTTTTTTTTAGATAGCAACCAATGACAGATCAGCTTTCATTTAATCTTTTTATAAATCCACCCCAGAGCTGATTTTTATCTAGCTTTGTATCTAGCACCAGAAAACAGGACGACAGGTTCTGACACAATAGGCAGATTTATAAAATGAAAAAAAAAACTCAAGGGTTGCAAATGAAGCCAGATGGGTAGTTAGATGATCACCATGCGATCCCCAGTGATCAGCTGTTACCACCACAGGATGCTGTGGCCACCCAGTCCTTATTTGCACAGCAGCATCTTGAGGGGAAAGGCATTCTTACCTTATTGTCCATTCAGATGAATGAAAAGCCATGGATAGGCCATGTCTCCTGGACCAAGAGCCACTCCTTGTTATTAGCTTTCCACTAAGGTTTATAGAGAGGGCCTTCATAAAAGAACTTCTTTTAACCTCTTAAGAACCCAATTTTTCTTCATTTGTTTTCCATTTTATCTCCCTGCCTTCCAGGAGCCAAAACTTATACTCACCTTAACTTCACTTTGCCATGCCTGGGTCCTTGCTGCTCTCCACTCCCTGTACTTGTTCTTGACACTGGTTGAGTGGCATTCCCAACCATTTCCTGCAATCACTGACTGAGGTGGGCTATCGCTGCTGATAGTGATTGGCTGAGCTGAATTCTCTGGCATTTCCTGCCATATTGAGCACAGGAGCAGGAAGAGGAGTCCTGCAAGGACTCAACTCATTTTGAGCTAAAACTAATTTTTAAAATTGGTCTTTATTAAAAATATGGCATACTTTTTCTGTACAGAACTGAGATGCCTAGTAGAACCCTTTTGGATTTTCTGTCTTTTCCGTCAGACCAGGAACAGAAGGACTCCTTATCTCTGCTCTCTGACATTATAAACACTCTTATCTTACTGATAAGAATCTGGCTTAAATAAGTGTTTATGACCTCTCAGTTGTTTAGAGATAAGGTTTATTAGACAACTGTCACAAAGTGAAAGTCACACAGCTAGAAAAACAGCTAACCCTTTGTGACAGAACAGCTCAATATTTTTAATAAAGGCCAACTGAAAAAAATATTTTTAGGAAAAAAGGAGTAACGTGTAATCAGAAACAAAATAGCCTCTGAAGGTGCACATAGTCTTTAAAGTCATTTATACTAGAAAATATGACTAAATTTGTTCTGTATGGAGCCCCTGAATGAAGAAGCAGAGGATTAGTGATCACCTTTAACCTACTTCTCAGCTCCAGAAAAATGTTAATGCCTGCTGATAGTAAACTGTGTTGTTACCTAAATTATAACAGTATGACATTTCTTATAATGCCAATTGGTTAAAAAGGCATTCTGGTGCAATTTCTTTTCTTTTTTTTTTTTTCAAAGGGGGTTGGAGTGGACAAAAATAACAGTACTCACCTTACTGATCCCCTACTGCTGTTGTTCAGCTGTTGCTTTGCTGCTTCAGTCCCCACTTCTCTCCCATCTTCTTCTTAGGCTTGATACACCAGAACTTCTTGGCCTGCCTGGCCAACTAATCACTGGCTGCAGAAGTGACCCCGCCCCCACCCACCAACCTCAGCCAATGATTGGTTGAGCGGGTGGCCAGGCCATTTGCAGCATATTGAGTTTGATAAGATAAAGTAGGAGCAGAGGATTGGTAAGGTGAATGATCACCTTTTATTTAATATTGTACCAGAATACTCTAACGTTTTCTATAGTTAAAAGGAACCTGTCACTAGGTCTACGCTGTCAAAAGCAGCATGAAATCCAAACAGAAAGCTATGTTACTACTCTGTGGCTTTTTAGAAAAATAATAGTTTTAGAAATGAGCTGGGAAGGGAGAGAATAATCCTCTGTGAGGCTTCTCTCTACCTTGCTCACCTGTCACTCAAGTCAAGGAGGGCAGACTGCAGCTTTACATTGGACAATTCTTCCCACTCCCAGCTTATTTTTGGAAATTATGCTTCAGAGTGAAACATAACTCCATGTTAAAAGGGAACCCTGTTAGGGCAGCATGAACCTGATGACAGGTTTCCTTTTAAAACCTCAATATCTGTTTGCTTTACAGTGAAATATTGGAAAAAGCCCACTGCTTGTTTGAGCATTTTAACTAGAAATGAAATCTTTTTAATACAGTATATTTTCTTTCTGCTTTTTTTTGTGAAGCATGGGCGCACCCCCTTACACCTTGCAGCCAATAAAGGACATCTTAACGTGGTACAGATCCTGCTAAAAGCTGGGTGTGACTTGAACGTTCAGGATGATGTAAGTAAAACATTTATATCAATGAAAGTTTCAAAATGTAAGCTTGTTTTACTACTGTACTAACTTTCATTTTTTTAAAAATTCTGTATACAGCTTTCCATTCACATGTTTCTTAAAGTAGGAGCCAGGTTTAGACAACCCCTTTATAAATGCCTTGCTTGAACATGTTGATGTAAGGCCTCTCACACACGACCGTGTTTCACGGCCCGATACGAGCGTGTACAGTGTTTCACTGTACAGCGGCGGCCTCAGGAAGCGCACGGCGTCATAGCAACCAATGACGCCGTGCGCTCCCGTCCTCTGGGGGAGCACAGGCCGGGCTTTCACGGCCCGTGTCGGGCCGTGAAACACGGTCGTGTGTGAAAGGCCTAATAGTGTTAGAATGAAGATGTAAACTAAGGTCATGTAATCGTGGGAAATTTCAGTGATGCAGTGGACTTTGCTCTCCAGTTTGTGCCCTTGGCAATAGTGAAAAAAAAAGTTAAGAAAAGAGAACCATAAGTTGTATTTCAGAAAATTATTACACCCCCATACATTTAAATAAAAAGGTTCACTTGCTAGCAATAAGTTCTCTTTAAAGGAGTTGTCTCATCTCATACATTGGTAGGATATCGTTAGGCTATGCCAATGTCAGATACATGCAGTTACCATCTCTGGGACCCACTTCCATCTCCAGAATGGGCCACCCAATGTGAATGAGAGTGTGGAGATATCGCTAGGTGAAAACTACATTCAGCGGAGGTATCCCTACAAAGCATTGTGCCTGGTTCAAGAGTGAGTTTACTGGTGACAGGCTCCCTTTAAACTCAAGTCACTGAGTCTAGGCTAGTATCTGTGGATACCATCCCAGCAAAATGAATAGGCACAACCTTAAAAGGAGTCTTGCAGACACATTCAAAATAGTACCCATGGTGTGTCGGTCCGTTGCTGCATTGTGCAAAATGAGCAGATCCGTGTAGCCAGATCTGGCCCAGGTCCCTCAGAGCGTCAAAGCACTGTCCCTCTGCAATGTACACAGTTTCTTTTCCCTGCTGATTGACAGGGCCAGATGAGTGAATTCCATTATCGTTTGGCCCTGTAATCCTCTACTGCACCGGAAAAAGAGTTTGGTGACTGGCATATGCACAAGATTATGAGGCCCTGGCATTCAAAAGGTGAAAGGAGTGCTCTACATCAGGGACAGCACTTCACAGTGAGTTTTCTGCACTATGCAGCAGTGGATTTACACACCACAGGTACCGTTTTAAATGTGGCTGAAAGCACTACCTGTCACAATGCTTAGGTCAGTATGCAAAGACAAGCTGACAGATCCTTTAACTTAATGAAGTCTTGAACCAGGCATACAAGATCTGAATATGCCTAGGCAATACTAGGCATAAAAAAAAAAAAAAAAAAACACTTTTATTACATATAGGGAAATGCATGTTGGTATATGTTGCAAATCAGTGAGTAGCAAGATGTTCTGTTGGATTCCAAAAATGACATTGTAGTCAGATGTCCCTGGATCCCAAGAACATTGAATGGTTTATGCCAGGTGCAGACCACTCAGAGCAATTTTGTCTTGATGTAATTGTTTGGTGTACTCTGTGTCAGTTGTGTGAGTTCAGTGTAATATTTAAAATTATATGCAGAATTAAAAGGAGTATTAAAATGTGTTGCTGACTTCCATCATTCATGTACAGTAATATACAGTGCCTTGCAAAAGTATTCGGCCCCCTGGAACTTTTCAACCTTTTGCCACATTTCAGGCTTCGAACAAAAAGATAGAACATTTAAAATTTTTGGTGAAGAATCAACAAGTGGGTCACAATTGTGAAGTGGAACGAAATTTATTGGATCATTTAAACTTTTTTTGTAATAATAAAACTGAAAAGTGGGGAGTGCATAATTATTCGGCCCCCTTGCATTAATACTTTGTTGCACCACCTTTTGCTGCGATTACAGCTGCAAATCGCTTGGGGTATGTCTCTATCAGTTTTGCACATCTAGAGACTGAAATTCTTGCCCATTCTTCCTTGCAAAACAGCTGGAGCTCTTTGAGGTTGGATGGAGAGCGTTTGTGAACAGCAGTTTTCAGCTCTTGCCACATATTCTCAATTGGATTCAGGTCTGGACTTTGACTTGGCCATTCTAAGACCTGGATACGTTTATTTTTGAACCATTCCATTGTAGATTTTGCTTTATGTTTGGGATCATTGTCTTGTTGGAAGATAAATCTCCATCCTAGTCTCAGGTCTTTTGCAGACTCCAACAGGTTTTCATCCAGAATGGTCCTCTATTTGGCTCCATCCATCTTCCCATCAATTTTAACCATCTTCCCTGTCCCTGCTGATGAAAAGCAGGCCCAAACCATGATGCTGCCACCACCATGTTTGACAGTGGGGATGGTGTGTTCAGGGTGATGAGCTGCGTTGCTTTTACGCCAAACATATCGTTTTGCATTGTTTCCAAAAAGTTCGATTTTGGTTTCATCTGACCAGAGCACCTTCTTCCACATGTTTGGTGTGTCTCCCAGGTGGCTTGTGGCAAACTGTAAACGAGACTTTTTATGGATATCTTTGAGAAATGGCTTTCTTCTAGCCACTCTTCCATAAAGGCCAGATTTATGAAGTGTTCGACTGATTGTTGTCCTATGGACAGACTCTCCCACCTCAGCTGTAGATCTCTGCAGTTCATCCAGAGTGATCATGGGCCTCTTGGCTACATCTCTGATCAGTCTTCTCCTTGTTTGAGATGAAAGTTTAGAGGGACGGCCGGGTCTTGGTAGATTTGCAGTGGTCTGATACTCCTTCCATTTCAATATGATCGCTTGCACAGTGCTCCTTGGGATGTTTAAAGCTTGGGAAATCTTTTGGTATCCAAATCCGGCTTTAAACTTATCCACAACAGTATCACGGACCTGCCTGGTGTGTTCCTTGGTCTTCATGATGCAGAACCCTGAGACTATCACAGAGTAGGTGCATTTATACGGAGACTTGATTACACACAGGTGGATTCTATTTATCTTCATCAGTCATTTATGACAACATTGGATCATTCAGAGATCCTCAATGAACTTCTGGAGTGAGTTTTCTGAACTGAAAGTAAATGGGCCGAATAATTTTGCACGCCCCACTTTTCAGTTTTATTATTACAAAAAAAGTTTAAATGATCCAATAAATTTCGTTCCACTTCACAATTGTGACCCACTTGTTGTTGATTCTTCACCAAAAATTTAAAATGTTATATCTTTTTGTTTGAAGCCTGAAATGTGGCAAAAGGTTGAAAAGTTTCAGGGGGCCGAATACTTTCGCAAGGCACTGTATAACGGACACGACAATGACAAAGTTGGGGATGCCAGAAAGTGAGTGGGATCATGGAGGGAAGTGTCTCCAAGCGGCAAGTCACTGCTGGTACCACTTGGGGAAATATCACCGCTGAGGCCAGTCATTGGCTCCAAAATTTCGTACTTCTATGCTGGAAGTATACATGCAGAGCCAGAATTAAATGTCTGAGAGTAGGTAAGTATGCTTCCCTTCACTGGTCTGGAAGGGAAGGGGGGAATTTAAATTAAATCAATCCTGGAATGCCCCATTAAGTTTAAAAAAAAAGTTTTGACTTTTTATTTTTTTTTCTTTCGCTATTCATCATGCTGTTTAAACAATATGTTAGTTATTTTATGGGTTGTTCTTACTATTACAGCTATATCATCTATGTTTATTCTTTATAAATAAAAAAAAGTAATCTTGTGTTTTTTTTTTATTGTGAACTATTTTTTTATAGACTTTATGAAAGAGACGGTCTGGTATATATCAATCCTTGGAACCTTTGTCCAATTAAAAATAAAAAACACTCACCTGTCCAACCATGTCCTGTTCCCAGCTGCTTCAATTTCCTCCTGAAGCCGCCAGTTACTATGGCAACACATCGCAGCCCTTGCAGGGTGACAGAGGGAGCCCCCTCTCTCTGTCTAACCATCTAGAAGCAGCATTCAGTATAGACCACAGCATTTAAGGAGTTAAAGGACCAGGATCAGAGCTTCTGTTCCCATGTAATCACCATTATGTACATGTATGGCTTTCTGCAGTAACTACACCCTGCATTTAAGAGGCTACACTTCCACTCCCAAAATACTTTCAATATCAGTAATATTCAGTGGAAATGTTAATTATGTGGTTGTTACTGACATCTGGTGGCCTACAGAAGGAATCACTGGGATAAAGGAAGAAGAACGGTACTTCAGTAGACAGGAACTTGTGTGTAATTGATCCCTGAAAGTGAAAGTATCACTATTTTTTCCTGACTAAATAAATTCAGATACTGAAACATATGGTGGCTTAGTGGTTAGCACTGGGGTCCTAAGTTCAAATCTGACCAAGGACATCTGCATGTCTCCCCCACACTCCAGAGACATACTGATAGGGAATTTGGATTGTGAGCTCCTTTGGTGACAGCAAGTGATGATACTGTCTGCAGAGCACTGCAGAATATGTTGGTGCTATGTAAGTAAAACAAATACATTTTCCTAGTCCCAGAAGTGTCCTGCTACATCATTTCTGTTCCTCTCCCGGAACAGAATACTGGAATGCTATAATGAAAGTCTGCAGAAATTTCTTGTACAGAATCTTACTTATCTGCTCCATCTTCAGTTTGAGACTGAAACGAAACAGTCTTTTGGACCTACAGCAGACGGGACACAGCAGGAAGTCTCTTGGTCTATCACCACAGACTATCATAGAATAGTGAGGAGGAAGGAGACATCAATGATCCCTTCTTTATATATTTCTTAGTATTCACTGGAATATGAATGCGTAACAAACACTCCTATAGAAATCAATGAATATCTCCAGACTACAGATTCATATACCCCTATAATCATGTGTAGAAAATAGAAATCTACAATCATAAATCAGATTAGAAGAAAATGATATGTCAGTTACTGGTTTTCATTAGTAAAATAAATATAGGTGATATTCATTTACCTGCCTGCAGTCACACCTTCATTCTTATGGTTATTTACCTGCAGTCACACCTTAATTCTTATGGTTATTGCATTTGTGGAGATAGGTTGTTGATACAGGGATTTATTCTTATTGATTGCCAGATTTGGAGTCAGGAAGCCTTTTTTTTACCCTAAGATGAGGACAATTGACTTTTGCCTTTTGGAAATTTTTTTAAGTGTAACTGCCTTTTCACTACTAAAAATGAAATTCCTAAAATATGGGCAAATATTCATGAAGCTGTATTTTTCAGTTAATTCTACCTTTCTGATGTATTCAGCCCTTAGCAACCCTATTTCTCTGTGCCTCTATTTTAGCATCTTCCTAAAATGGCCTCTGCTGCACTTCCTGTGGTGATGTTTGCCCTGTCCTTGAGGCCATCCTGTATTTCCCTCACTTCCCATAAGCCTTTGCTCTCCTCACATGAACTAGCAGGACCAATCAGAATGCAGATAACTTCCCCACTATCCCAGAGCAGTGTGTATGCTCTCACATACAGCTAACCAGAGACAAGCCCTGCGTTACATGAAATCAGTAAGCATTTGTTTTAGCCTCTTAATAGTCACTTGTCCCTCATTACCTTCCACACTGATAGGGGGGGGTTGCTTTAGCTGCTCATATCTCTGGTTTGGTACCAGCTAGAAATATGGGCTTTGTATTGTCTGAAAGCTGACAAATCTGTTCAGTACAGGGGGAGATATCTCTCATAGAAATCGGGATGCTGTGAATGAAGCTGAAAATGAAAGTATAAGCAGATTTTACTCACAATTATTCCCGACTCGATTTCTAACAGTGATTTCTCCTCTGTTGCTTGGACTAGAGCTCTCATTTCTGCCTCAGCCCAGCTCCAGGCTCTCAGGGCTGAGCCCCCCCCTTCCCCCAGAGCTCATCCATCTTCTGTTATGAGATAGAGAAGACGACCTGCACATGGCAACACTCTGACAAGAGAGCAGCTGAATAGGAAAGTAGCATGCATCTGTGGGAGTTATTTGCAGGTAAAACTGAAAATGATTACATTTAAAGCACAAAAGCATTTATACAGCAGGGTGTACTATACCATTAGGGGATAAAAAAACGGCAGTTACACTTTAATTATGGATAATAGGCCAATCTGGGTGAACTTATAAAAGTCTGCAAGAGAGATAAGAAATTTTAGTGGGGACAGTGCTGCTGCCAGTTGGGGAGAGTTGGACAGAGGGCAATTTTACTGCCATTAGGGAGGGGTGCTCAGGGGACAATGCTGCTGCCAGTGGGGGAGGAGTGGTCAGAGGACAGTGTTACTGCCATTAGGGAGGGATGGTCCAGGGGTACTGGTCATGCCAGTAGGGGAGATTCTATCAAACCAATGGTACCCAACAAATTGCATTGAGTACAGTGGGGTCCGCCGGTGTTCTGTCACGGTGTGCAGCATTTTACTGGACAGAATAGTGCATCAGAGATTCTAATACCTAAGTGCCTAAAACTATGCATAATATTCAGTTTATCCTCTGATTAGTTATTTGTACAGAAACAAAACTATGTTCTCTCTTTTGCTGCTTTCCATTTTGTTTGCCTTGGCAGCCTTTGGACTCTTTCAGTGTCGATTTTACTTTTAATACTTTTCAGCCCAAGTGCATAAGCTTAATTAAGCCTTGTTTGCCACTTCTCTGCCCAAGTCTCCAGGTTTCTCAAATCCTTCTGTAATATTTTATTATTCTCCTTCATGTTGATTACTTTACAGAGACTGTTAATCATAATAAGACCTTATACTGAACTCTATGGTACCCCACTGGTGATTATGACCCAGTATGTACTATTAATAATCACCCTCAGCCTTTTATGTGGCACAGTATGAAATGTTGTGAAATCTGTAGACACACAACATTCACAGCTTTGCCAAAGTTCAGTCAAAAACTTACCTCCTCGTAGAAAGTTGACAAATTAGTTTGACAGGACCAATCCCTCCTAAATCTTTTTTTTCAAATGGTTATTTTTATGGAGATGTTCCAAGATTATGTCACTTAGAAAAGAAATCATTTTAGGCCAAGTGGAGTTAGGCATGCAGCAAGTTTAGTTCTGAAATTTTGAGCAGGTGTTTGGAAAAATCTATGCACGTGCTATATGAGCGACCCTATTTCTATAGATGGAATGAATTTCAGCTACATGTGAACATACCCTTAAATAAAGTAAAGCTCATACAGAATTAAACGATTTAAGGTGTAACTAAGCAGTAGGAGTCAAAAATAGTGAGGCAGTACTTTTAGGGTGCTATTATTCAGAAAACAGAAATTTAGCCAGAGCTCATGATATCATCATCGAATCCTCTGAGGAAAGAGGTTTTACACAGTGTAGAGTACCATGGTGCATGCAATTAGAAAATATGTCACATAATAGTGGTTTTGCTCAACATTCCTGTGTTCCTTTCTCTAAAACGATGCCCACTTACTAGTACAGTAAAGTAAATAAATCCAAAATTACTAATTTGGTCTAAATTTACTAATCCTAAAATGGCTTAGGTTTAGGCTGTCTAGACCTGCACCTGATTTATCACAGTGGCTCAGGCTGGATGATAAATATGGTGCAGGAATAGACATTTTTCACTGACTATACCAACTGTTAGTTGGCTTTAAGACGATTTGTACGCCAGAATTTCGTCTCAGCTTGAGAACTGCCCTTTTCATATGAAGCATCAGTCATTTTCACCATTTTCATCAGTCAGCTTCACCATCTTGTCAAGCATGATGGAAAAAAAGTGCAGAAACCCTAGATGTGCCAATTTGCACCACTTTTTAGACAGATATTTGGCGCAGACACAATGGTAAATCTGGGCCAATGAAACATTGGCTTATTATGCTAATTAAATCTTATGTATATGCTTCTGTTATTTCTCTGCCTTTGTATCCATTAGCACTTTTTCTGTACTTTATGATGTTGTATTGTGTTTCAGAAAAGATCCCTAGTTATTTCAGTGGGATTTTCGATGATGGAAAGTGCTTTTAATTGGTTTCTGGCAGCTATCAGCTTTCAATTCCAGTAGGGTAAAATAGCATAATAGCCTGAAATAGCCTGGTACAGTATTCTACTCTAATAGTCTCAAAACTTGATAATCCAATAATCCATCTTTTGATTATGGTTAATGTCAGTGATATCTATTAAGATTAGTCATGCTTCAGTTTTTGTCTTAAAGAGAACCTGTCACCATGGAAATGCAGTGTAATTTGCCTGCAGCATGTTAAAGAGCAGGAGAAGCCGAGCAGTTTGATATATAGTTTTATGGGAAAATATCCAGCATAACTTGTATTTCATTCATTTAAATTGTCAGTGATTGACAGCTATCTCTGTATACACATTCATAGAGGGCAGACTGTCAATCACTGATAGGACCGGGTCCTGGACTTCAAAGCTCAGAATGAGCAGGAATATAAAAGAATAAAACCATTCAGACAAACTGTGGATCCGCAAAACACGGATACCAGCCATATGCGTTCCGCATTTTGCGGACCGCACATGGCCAGCCCTGTGACTGAGATTGCGGACAAGAATAGGACATGCTCTATCTTTTTTGCGGGGCCACGGACAGGGGTGGACTGGGAACCTAAAGTGGCCCTGGAAAAAATACTAAAAGTGGCTCCATTTTGTAGTTGGTTCCAAACTGATGGAAGGCAGGGCCAGTAATACCATATTGTGGTTTTTATGCATGATGGAGAAAAGTCTGTTGTTTGGATTTTTTAACTCTACCAAATAAAAGGAAGTTTTATCTTAAAAAGAAGTTTGGCTTGCCGACAGCATTTTTTCTACAATCATTAATACCATATTGTGGCACATTATACCGCCCCAACAGAGACAAATACCACAGTCCATCACAAAATACTGCCAGCTGCACAAAATACATCCCCGAAAACTTCCTCTGGTCGGCTGTGAGAAGGATCCAGCGGCCCGTTGGGCATCAGCCCACCGGGAAATTTCCCTGTAAGGTCTATGGCCAATCCGCCCCGGCTACGGAACAGAACTATGCATGCGAACAGCACACAGTGTGCTGTCCGCATGTTTTCTCACCCCATAGAAATAGATGGGGACCCAGAACTACAGACGTCTGAATGGACCCTTATACTGAATCTTTTCCTAGAACGCTATATATCCATCTACTCAACTCACTCTGCTCTATTACAGCAGCTCAGACACCATGTTTAACGTGACAGGTTCTTTTTAAACACAAGTCTGTTAATCAGGGATTAATGAGGTTGTCCGGTCTACAGATATTGATGACCTATCCTCAGAGTAGGTAATTAATCTTGGATAATTGGGGGCCTGACTCCCCGCACTGTGTTAACTATAGATTTGTACTGTAGTCTGTAATAATTACTAGATTTGTGGTTTGTTCATTTTACTGCCCCTTTTATTTTGTACAGTTGTTTCTGTCATGCATTCTGAGACATCTGATTTGTCTGTTTATGTCACAGGGCCAGCAGACAGCCTTGCACAGGGCAGCCGTGGTGGGACACAGTGACATTCTTGCAACATTGATACAAGAAGGTTGTGCCTTGGACAGACAGGATAAGGTACTTTCATAAAAATACAATCATACACCGTGGCTTGCTTTCACGTGTGAGATTATTAAGGCATCTGAAGAAATAAATGTGGCATGATAAAAATTTTTTTCCATATTCTCAACATACTGAGTGATGATGGAGATGGTTAAAGACATGGTTTGCTGGGTATGACTTTTGAAGTCACTCCTTCTATTCTACTTTCTGCACTTTTAGCAAAGCAAACAGTATTATTTTACTTTCTGTGACCAGAGAGACCCCTCTAGTGACTCAATTAGAGCATCACACATTACATTAATCAATACAATGCTCTTCTTTGGGCATCTTTAACTAAGCCTATAAAGAGACCAATAGAGCAGACATACAATCATCCCAGTGCTATACCTACTAAATGAGGATTACCCTTCATATAACATATTCCCCTCAAAGCAATAGTAAACCGACAATGAGCTATCTATCTATTTTGGAGGTTCTATAATTTATTTTGACTGCTACAGAAGGACAATATTTGGTATTTAATTTTAAATGGCATAGTTCTGCCAGAATAAAAAAAAAACAGCCAAAATGAAATGTTGTTTTTTGTGAATAATCGAGTTTAATTAAAAAAACCTAGTAATGTAAGTGTCCCTTTATATAGAGTATACATGGTTCAGCTGCCAGTGGCTGATGCTGTTAAGATACATGAAGCAGGCTCTGTTAGGCGGTCTTTAGCACTTCCCTAGGCTGTTTTACAGTCTAGGGTAGTGCTAAAGACTGCCCATTAGTTCCAGTGACATCACCGGGTTCGCTGGTAGGCTGAAGCCTCCGCCTAGCATACTGAAAAAGTCCAGGTACGTCACCGGCAGTAAACAAACAGCCCTTGTCGTGCGCTATGCAGCACAGGACAAGGGGGAGCATCGGAGCAAGAAATGCTTCGATGCTCCACTCATACATGGTAAATGAGTGAAGTGGAGCTTATGTCTGGTTCAGCTCTGAACCCGGACAACCCCTTTAAGGCAGAAATGTGACTGTCACTATTACACTGCCGTTAAAGGGTTTCTGTCACCGTTTTTTTTTTTTTTAGTATAAATCAGGCTGACATTAGAGATGTGCTAATGTCATCTGATTCCAAATATATATCTGTTTTATTTACCGGTGCCCCCATTTTTATATAAAATGACCATGTGATCAGTCACATGGTTTAGGAGGAGACAGGCTGTTTGTGTGATCCTAACCATGTGACTGATCACATGGTCATGACATCATTGAAGGTCCTTGCAAGCTATGGTGAATGGAGTGTTTCTTCTCTGCCTGGTCCTGTCAATCAACAGAGCCTCTAGGAGCAGGGTTAACGCCCCTTGCACCCAGAGGCCTTATTAGCATAAAATAAAAGTTCATTTTATATAAAAATGGGGGCACCAGTAAATAAAACAGATATATATTTGGAATCAGGTGACATTAGCACATCTCTAATGTCAGCCTGATTCATACCAAAAAAACTGGTGACAGAAACCCTTTAAAGGAGTTCTCTCACTTCAGCAAATAGTATTTATTATGTAGAGGAAGTTAATACAAGGCGCTTACTAATGTATTGTCATTGTCCATATTGCTTCCTTTGCTGCCTGCATTTATTTTTCCATCGCATTATACACTGCTCAATTCCATGGTTCCGACCACCCTGTAATCCATCAGTGGTGGTTGTGCTTGCATAATATAGGAAAAAGCATTGGCCTCTCTGGTGGCCAGTTCTTTTTCCTATAGCATGTAAGCACAGCTACCGCTGCTGGATTGCAGGGTGGTTGTAACCGTGGAAACGATCTGTGTATAATGTGATGGAAAAAATGAATCTAGCCAGCAAAGGAGACAATATGGACTGTTCGTATGTCACCGGACCAAGTATGGAAACTGGTACAATCGCCAACTGACAGCCCTACTTTATTACGAGTGTGTGCTGTAAGGCTGATTTCACATCATTGCTTATTATTTCCATTCTCCTGCTGTGTTATAGTAAGTATAAGCGAAAGTGTCAGAACATACCTGACAGGAACGGAGCCTAACAGATCCCATTGATATAATGAAAAAAATATATTTATTTTTTAGTGGAGAAAAAAAGTCCTGAATGCAGGACTTTTCTCTCAGCTATTTTTGACTAAACCTGTGACGTAAGCCCAGAACAGAGCCTCTGAAGCAAATGTCAGTGTGATCAGCTGTTTGAAGAGGAGGCGTGCGCCGTATCAGCGCTGCCTCCTCTTCACTGTTTACATGCTGGCCATAACGGGGGTAGTGGTGAGTAGGTTAATTACACCTAAGCACCTCATTCATTCCTATGGGAAGAATCGCTCCCATACAAGTCTATGGAAGCGATTCTTCCCATAAAAATGAATGGGGCGGTGAGGTGTAATTACACCTACTCACACTACCCTCGTTACGGCCAGCATGTAAACAGTGAAGAGGAGGCAGCGCTAATACGGCGCACGCCTCCTCTTCAAACAGCTGATCGGCGGGGGTGCCGGGTGTCGGACCCCCGCCAATCTGATATTGATGACCTATCCTGAGGATAGGTCATCAATATATATAACTCGGAAAACCCCTTTAAAGCTAAATTATGATCAAACTGATGATAATATAGCTTAAACAAGTGTCCATGAGCTGTCACAGAATTAAAGATAAGCTCTACCAATCCAGCCGTCAGTGCAGATCTCTGGCATCTTCATTGAGAAGGAGAAGCAACAGCCTGAGTATGCACTTAAACTGAAATCTGCAGAAAGCAAACTGTTGATAATCTTTTTAATAAAGACTAACTGAAAAAAAGATAGTAACTCAAAATAATTAGAATGCAACAAGAATTACTCCCAAAGGTGTCCATAGCCTTTAAAGCATTTTTTTTCTGTTTCTAGGCGTATATAAAGCAGTAGAAGTACTGGAGAAATGTTGTGATTCTTAGATTTCCAGTTAGTTTAAGATGACAGCTATGATTTCATCCTTAGAGCAGTAAAGGCAAAAAATATATGTTTTATTTAATGCCACCAAAATGAAAGCATGGCTAAGTTTAACAAAAAAAAACATTATGCAATGTTGTTATGCCTTCCATAGGATGGTAATACTGCCCTGCATGAAGCAGCCTGGCATGGATTTAGTCAATCTGTCAAGCTGCTTGTTAAAGCTGGAGCTAATGTTCTCGCCAAAAGCAAGGTGAGAATGATGTTAAACGTCAAACATTCTTAACTGGATTACTTACTGTTGTGTGTGGTGTCACTTCTTCATAGACTTTGTGTTACGGTATTTGTGTTTATGGATTAAGATGGCACATTATATGTGTTTACTATGATGATGTCCTGTTCATATTTGACAACTTGACTTTAGTGTTATCATATTAGTCGTATCCATATTATCCATATCCTCAACCCTGCTGCCCGAATTATCCACCTCTCCCCCTATTACACCTCTGTCTCTTCTTTCTGCCAATCCCTTCACTGGCTCCCCATTGTCTCTACTCTCCTTATCTGCTCTTCCCACAATCGCCTGCAAAATTTCTCCTGTGCATCCTCTATAGTCTGGAACTCTCTACCCCAAAAAACACCTGACAACCTGCCAGTTCAAACTATCCTACAACCTACAGTGCTACACTTATACTGCCATATGAGCAACTTCTACCCTCATATACTATACCCTTCGCCATCCTGTGAAGATTGTAAGCCCTCACTGGCTTCTGTACAAGTTTGTAACTTGTGTTCTTCATGCTAATTGTACTTGTTTTACCGTATATACAGTACAGACCAAAAGTTTGGACACACCTTCTCATTCAAAGAGTTTTCTGTATTTTCATGACTATGACCCCAAACACACCTCCAGGCTGTGTAAGGGCTATTTGACCAAGAAGGAGAGTGATGGGGTGCTACGCCAGATGACCTGGCCTCCACAGTCACCATACCTGAACCCAATCAAAATGGTTTGGGGTGAGCTGGACCGCAGAGTGAAGGCAAAAGGGCCAACAAGTGCTAAGCATCTCTGGAAACTCTTTTAAGACTGTTGGAATACCATTTCAGGTGACTACCTCTTGAAGCTCATCAAGAGAATGCCAAGAGTGTGCAAAGCAGTAATCAAAGCAAAAGGTGGCTACTTTAAAGAACCTAGAATATAAGACATATTTTCAGTTGTTTCACACTTTTTTGTTAAGTATATAATTCCACATGTGTTAATTCATAGTTTTGATGCCTTCAGTGTTAATCTACAATTTTCATAGTCATGAAAATACAGAAAACTCTTTGAATGAGAAGGTGTGTCCAAACTTTTGGTCTGTACTGTACATGCATCCCTTTTCATATGTACATCGCCATGGAATAAATGGGGCTTTAATAATAAATAATTAGGATGATGATAAAATTAAAAGTGCAAGTGTACATGATCTGTATACATGGAGGGTAGTCCCTCAAAATAATTTCTTTGTGTGGGCCCAAGGAAACCCCAGTATAACACTGAAATCATTATGGTCAATAGTCATATGTGTTTACCATAAAGGTTGAATCCCTGCTTCAACAAGAGACATTTTTTGAAAAGCTTTTAACATGGAAACTTATTTAATAATGCTTACAATTAAAAATATTAGCTTTTATTTTATTTGCGTTATTTACTTGTTTTCTCCATAAGGCAGGTAACACACCTCTCCATTTGGCCTGCCAAAATGGTCATTCCCAGAGCTGTCGTTTCTTATTGCTTGCAGGATCCCGGGCTGACTTAAAAAACCATGTGAGTTACTGTTTTCACAGTAAACAGGAATATATAATGCATTCTGTGAAGTAGAATAGTATTCTCATTGTGAACCCTACATGATACAAGCTTAGTCAGCACATAGAACACTTATTCAAGCCACATTCTTATCGGTAAGATAAGAACTGAGCTATAATGAGTGTTTATGAGTGTTTTAAGATCATCTTCATCTGTACATATACATATACACTCACCGGCCACTTTATTAGGTACACCATGCTAGTAACGGGTTGGACCCCCTTTTGCCTTCAGAACTGCCTCAATTCTTCGTGGCATAGATTCAACAAGGTGCTGGAAGCATTCCTCAGAGATTTTGGTCCATATTGACATGATGGCATCACACAGTTGCCGCAGATTTGTCGGCTGCACATCCATGATGCGAATCTCCCGTTCCACCACATCCCAAAGATGCTCTATTGGATTGAGATCTGGTGACTGTGGAGGCCATTTGAGTACAGTGAACTCATTGTCATGTTCAAGAAACCAGTTTGAGATGATTCCAGCTTTATGACATGGCGCATTATCCTGCTGAAAGTAGCCATCAGATGTTGGGTACATTGTGGTCATAAAGGGATGGACATGGTCAGCAACAATACTCAGGTAGGCTGTGGCGTTGCAACGATGCTCAATTGGTACCAAGGGGCCCAAAGAATGCCAAGAAAATATTCCCCACACCATGACACCACCACCACCAGCTTGAACCGTTGATACAAGGCAGGATGGATCCATGCTTTCATGTTGTTGACGCCAAATTCTGACCCTACCATCCGAATGTCGCAGCAGAAATCGAGACTCATCAGACCAGGCAATGTTTTTCCAATCTTCTACTGTCCAATTTCGATGAGCTTGTGCAAATTGTAGCCTCAGTTTCCTGTTTTTAGCTGAAAGGAGTGGCACCCGGTGTGGTCTTCTGCTGCTGTAGCCCATCTGCCTCAAAGTTCGACATACTGTGCGTTCAGAGATGCTCTTCTGCCTACCTTGGTTGTAACGGGTGGCAATTTGAGTCACTGTTGCCTTTCTATCAGCTCGAACCAGTCTGCCCATTCTCCTCTGACCTCTGGCATCAACAAGGCATTTCCGCCCACAGAACTGCCGCTCACTGGATGTTTTTTCTTTTTCGGACCATTCTCTGTAAACCCTAGAGATGGTTGTGCGTGAAAATCCCAGTAGATCAGCAGTTTCTGAAATACTCAGGCCAGCCCTTCTGGCACCAACAACCATGCCACGTTCAAAGGCACTCAAATCACCTTTCTTCCCCATACTGATGCTCGGTTTGAACTGCAGGAGATTGTCTTG
This sequence comes from Rhinella marina, assembly GCA_900303285.1. Lineage (NCBI taxonomy): Eukaryota > Metazoa > Chordata > Amphibia > Anura > Bufonidae > Rhinella > Rhinella marina. The sequence goes on from ONZH01026668.1 coordinate 235,351, forward strand.
ACCATGTCTACATGCCTAAATGCACTGAGTTGCCGCCATGTGATTGGCTGATTAGAAATTAAGTGTTAACGAGCAGTTGGACAGGTGTACCTAATAAAGTGGCCGGTGAGTGTACTATATTTACCATGGGAGCCTATGAATGTTTAACAGTAGTACGGATTGTTGTTCACAAGGAGGACACAGGACAAACCATTCTTGTGATCGGTGAGGGCTCCAGCAGTCAGATCCCCACCTTTCAGACACTTATCCCCTAACCTGTGAATATGGCTGCATTCACACGACCATAAGCATTTTGCAGTCCACAAACCATGGATCTGCAATACATCACGGTTTGGACCCATGGGCTTTAATTGGTCCACGGTCCGCATGTTGCAGAGACATATTGGACATGTCCTATCTTTGGAATCTGCGGCTGCACCTCAAAAGATAGGGTGTGTCCTGTGGGACACATTGTATATCATGACTGTCTATATAAGTATCTATCCTCTTAAGGAAAGTATGGCTGGGGAGATGTATTAGCACAGTATAGACATGGTCATGCATCTGTAGCCTGATTCTGTGTTGTAATGAGCACTGCATATTTGGGGGTCAGCTCCTAAACAAGTTGTGATTTGCAGGCTGGAGACACCTGTTTACATGTCGCCGCACGTTACAATCATCTGTCTGTCATCAGGATACTACTCAGCGCATTTTGTTCTGTCAATGAGAAAAACCAGGTCAGTAGATCTTGTCAAGAAAATCATAACTTCACATAACTGTCTTGTTATCAAATTATAATTATGGTTCTGGCGTGCACGTACATTATCAGCAGTGAGAAGCTTATTTTCATTTCAAAGTACAAAGTACCATTTGTACGAAACAATGCATGCTTGAAACTGTTTCCATTTTTATGATGCCTGATGACTTCTGGCCAGTGTCCAGGCCAAGAGAACTTTAAAGAGGTTGTGTGCCTTTGGGGGGTTAGATCTGCAAAGAGAAGCATACTTACTTGCTTCCCGATGCTGGCTCCCCGCTACTTCTCTACACAGCCTAAGGGTGCTTCACAGCACAACCAGGATATAAACTTCCGTTTTGACTCCACTGTAGCCAGTCGCTGCCCTCTTTCATCATGTCAAGTGGTCATGTGACTCAAGAGTAGGTCACCACTGTGGCCAACGATTGGCTGCAGCAGTATCAAAGTGGAAGTTTACATCCTGGGAGTGGGGCCAAGAAGAGAAGGAGCAGGGAGCTGGTGCTGGAAAGCTGGTTAGTGTGCTTCTCTTCACACGTCTACCCAAGAGGGAGGTTTGCCAAAACTACCCCTAAAGATGCACAACCCCTTTAAAGGGCTTGTCTGGCTTTTTTTTTTTAAGTAATAGCCTATCCTCAGGATAATGATCCTTTAAGCAGCATGGTTGACTGATGATCATGTTATAAGAACCATGGAGCCAGTAGCTGCCCAGAGTTGTCAATCAGGCTTTTAATATGTGAAGAACTTATTGTGATCTCATTGGTTTCATTTGCGAATTGTGCAGGCAGGTGATACCCCACTCCATGTTGCTGCTGCTCTCAATCATAGGAAGGTTATTAAAGTGCTCCTAGAAGCTGGAGCTGACGCTTCCCTTCTTAATAATGTAAGTGTATCTCACTGTTTCTACATACACTACCCAAACATTGTGGTAAGTTTGGTTATTTTGCGTGGTTTGTTATTAATTATTACGTAGACAATAGAGATTGCCTGTTAGGTCTTTATGACGTAGTTAATGGGTCTGTAAAGACTAACGTCAATCTAGTTTACATTTGCAAACACTAATTTATCCAAAGCAATAGATGGAAACCTGTAATATTATTCTGGGTGTCTGTCGCTTAAAAGGAATGTGTAATCAGAAAATAACCTATTGTTTAAATTACGTTTTTGTGTTATACATATTTTTTGGGGGAGTTTCTTAAAGATGTTCCATGCTACTATGTATATAATCCTGCAATTTTCACAGTGGTTGATAGGCCTAAAATATGTTAAGTTTTCCTGTCTTTTAAGGGTAGTTACATGGGCCATAGACACAATGGACTGGAGCTCACCCCATTGACTTCTATAGGAGAGTTTTCAAGGCATGTTCTATTACCTGTGTAGACGTCAAGAGGGAGCTGATAAGCTTTGATATCACCTGCTGTCAATGATGAATTCTGTGTTATCTATACATAGGTGTTACATGTCATTGTAATTCTGACTGTAGTGATAATGATAATAGCTACTCATAAATTACCTGTATGGTATAGGAAGTAATGACCTATTATTAGGCCTAGTGACCAGAGTGAAAATTGCAGGATTATATACATAAAAAAATATTTATATATTGTATTTTTCGCCCCACAAGACACTTTTTCTCCCCAAAGGTCTAAATGGGGATCATTCACATTGGGAGTCTGATCTGAGGTCTGAGTGGCTGGCCTTATTCACATTGAGGCTCTGAGGTCTGATTTTGGGTCTTATAAACATTGGTGGTCTGATCTTTCTGATTGGGTTCTTATTAACATTTTGGGTCTGATCAGAGATCTAATGAAAAATATTTTTTATTTTACTCCTCTAAAACCTAGGTGCGGCTTATGGACAGATGTGTCTTAAAGGGTGTAAAATATGGTACATAGTAACATGGAAAATTAAAAAAAAAACTCACCAAAAATTCTTAAATATATATATATGTTTAACATAAAAACATGACAATTCATCATTTTCTAATGACACATTCCCTTTAAAATGTTGACACTGCCAGATCTCCATGCTCCTGTTAAGATCAGCAGTGTTACTGTACGAACAATAACGTGCCACTAGACTTATTTGTAACTTATAAGAAGATATTCTTTTGGAAGTTGTGAGGCATGGAGATAAGTCTGTCTGTCTAAAAAAAAAAAAAAAAAAAAAAAAAATAAGCATTCATTTTTTTCTAAAACAGTGGCTCTCTGCTTCCAGAAAATCCCTGGAACAGAGTGGAGCTATTTTGGTTAAAAAAAGGCAGTCTTTTATTAGGTCTTGGACAACCCTTTTAATGACTCATTATCTCCTGTTCCCATTGCAAAACATTACATTCATCCTCTACTCGGGATGAAAATAAGAGTCTTGGTTTAGCTTTTTACCAGAGTTCTAGCACGTCCAGGCCTGAAGCAGAACATGACCATGCGCTGAGGACACAGTTTCTGGGTATTTCTTTTAGAGGCAACGCTTTTATACATGGGATATGGCAGGAAACATGGTGAAATGGCAGGAAACATTTTGTAGACCTACAAAACCACATTGGCGAAACCATGTAATATCCTCAACCTACATCTGCTTTGACCTACAGTGCCTTGCGAAAGTATTCGGCCCCCTGTAACTTTTCAACCTTTTGCCACATTTCAGGCTTCAAAGAAAAAGATATAACATTTTAAATTTTTGGTGAAGAATCAACAAGTGGGTCACAATTGTGAAGTGGAACAAATTTATTGGATCATTTAAACTTTTTTTGTAATAATAAAACTGAAAAGTTGGGCGTGCAAAATTATTCGGCCCTTTTACTTTCAGTTCAGAAAACTCACTCCAGAAGTTCATTGAGGATCTCTGAATGATCCAATGTTGTCCTAAATGACTGATGAAGATACATAGAATCCACCTGTGTGTAAGCAAGTCTCCGTACATAGGCGGATTATAATGAGGGCAATCTGGGCAACCTCCCGGGGCCCAGCCTCCTGGGGGAGCACAGGCCGGATTGCCCCCATTATAATCACATTAGGAGTCGGATTAGCGGCACGGTGGCACCCAGGGTCATATTAGTAACTAGCCTAGGCCCCAGGGGCACGGTGCCTAGGGCGGCGGGTTGCGGGGGGGGGGGGGGGGAAGAATCTTGTGGCCAAAAAAACAAAAAGTTCCTTCCTTGCTCATGTTCCGACTGGCTCTGGTGGCTGGCGCAATGATGTGACGCCTGCGACGTTCCTCAGGAGCAGACTCACCAGAAGAGGCTGGGTCTGCATCATGGGACCGCGCCAGGACAAGTGAGTATAAACTGTCCTCCCACATGCTGCCTAAACCTATTACTAGCCCCTGCCTCCCTCTGTACTGCTCCCCTGAGCAATCACCGCCTTTCATCCTGCCCCCAAGTCATGTTCCTGCCCTGTCAAACCCCCTGTCCTGCAATCCCACCATCCAGCCCACTGAGTATGTCATTACCTTGCTCTGCCCCCCCCTCAGCAGGCCAACATATTCACTGTGAAACACCAGGATGCTGTCCAGCCCCCCCCCTCAGGCAACCACAAGTCCGCTTCCTAAAGCTGCATTTTATCATGATGCTACCACATTTTTACAATGATTTCTAACATGTACCCTTTAAATACAGCAGTACATACTGCCAATCTTAACCTCTCCTAAAGTGTCATGTTGCAGAGACATGTCAGTGGTGGTTCCAATAGCCACCAATTTTAGATCTAGATCTCTCTTCTATGCAACAGAGGAAGTAGAAAAAATAGTGCATGTGTGTATTTATACTGCCTATGTAATGTTGTTTGTTTAATATATGCTGTGTTTTGCACAATGGATATGTAACCATTTGAAAATATCGGTCAGTTCTATGGCTATAGATGTTTTTACAAATAAAATTTAGTCTGTTTAGTTGCGTTTATTTTTTTTAAGGAGGCAAAATGCGTGTGAGGGCGGGGCAGGGGTGGAGCGTGTGGGGGGCAGGGGCCCATGCATTATAAACTGCCCAGGGCCCATGGGATCCTTAATCCACCCCTGTCTCCGTATAAATGCACCTGCTCTGTGATAGTCTCAGGGTTGTGTTTAAAGGGGCACTATCGCTAAAAAATAAAAAAACATATGTTATAAAACATTAAAAATAGTTTTAATATGTATAATTAAGTTTATTATATGTGTATTGTGTTTTGTGTATTTAACATTTTTTTTTACTTTATGGGGGCTGCCATTTTCGTAGTCACGTGTCTATGTGTCACTGAACGACACATAGACAAATGACTTACGGTCGTATGCTCCATTCCCAGTGGGGACGGAGCCGACCCTATTGAAAAATCATGGGAGCGCTGAGTATGTGTAAAGCGCAGGTGCTTTACACATAGATAGCCTGCCCCCTCCGGCGCCATGTTATTGAAGACTTCAGTAACATGACAGGGGACACCCATCACAGCCCCGGAGTCTCCGCTCTCCCGGAGAGCAGAGACCTCGGGGAAGCCGGCAAGGGACCAGTCAGAGTGGTCCCTTGCCAGCAAGTGCTCCGATTGGTTAGTCTCTGCAGACTAACCAATCGGAGCGCTTCAGTGCTAAAATGCCGGTTTCAGGCTGCGATCTCCACTCTGGAGATCGCAGCCTGAAACCAGGTAAGTTGTCTGTGCCCCCCCCTTGTAGTGCCCCCCTTGTAGTGCCCCCCTCGTGCCTCCGTTGCCCCCCGGTCCTGCCCCCTCCTGCGCTGTATTATATGATGGCAGCGGCTCAGGATCGGAGCCGCTGCCATCAGCAGAGAGTGTGAGCTGTAGTGCCAGGCGGCTGCTGCTGGTTGTATCTGGCTGGCGAAGGAAAAAAGGGGGGGACCCCACGCCATTTTTTTACAAAAATAATTACATTTTAAAAAAATGGCGTGGGGTCCCCCCCTTTTTTCCTTCGCCAGCCAGATACAACCAGCAGCGGCAGCCTGGCACTACCAGGGTGGGAAGGGACACGGTTATTGGCCCTTCCCAGCCTAATGGTACCAGCCTGCAGCCGCCCCAGAGCCAGACCCTCAATTTAGAAGGTCCGGTCCTGCGGGTACCCGGCTCTTCCCGGCACCCCTGGTGGCGGTGGGTGCCGAGGTAATAGATGTTGGGGTTAGTGCTGGCCTGCCATACCGGCAAGCACTAAGCCCAGTATTAGTAATCAGGGCCGTCTGTAGATAGCCATAATTACTAAAACTGTAGTATTGTAAAAAAAAAAAAATACACACACACAAGTATAAAACATTTTATTGAAATAAACACTCCCCCAGACCCCTGTTTGACCATTTTATTAAAAAAAAAAAAAAAAAAGCTGGTCCGACGTAGTCCACCAAATCCGACGTAGTCCTCTGCATTCACGACCCTGAAAAATAGAAAACAAACACAGACCACTTACCTCTTCCTGCACTGGGATAATACACACAGCGATGTCACTGTACAGGGATAATAAACACAGTGATGTCACTGTACAGGCATAATAAACACAGTGATGTCACAGTACAGGAATAACAAACACAGTGATGTCACATTACAGAGATAATAAACACAGTGATGTCAAAGTCCAGGGATAATACACACAGTGATGTCACCGTACAGAGATAATAAACACAGTGATGTCACCGTACAGAGATAATAAACACAGTGATGTCACCGTACAGAGATAATAAACACAGTGATGTCACCGTACAGGGATAATAAACACAGTGATGTCACAGTACAGGGATAATAAACACTGCGATGTCACAGTCCAGGGATAATAAGCACAGTGATGTCACAGTACACCTGTGCAAACAAGGCCTGGGGGGCGCAGATAAGGCTAGGGGCTACACTGAAAAGGGCCAGTGGCGCACAGATAAGGGGTAAAGGGCAGGGTCACAAGCAAGGTCCAGGGGGTAAGGGGGGGGGTGAGGGGTGCACAGATAAGGGCCAGGATGGCGCACACAGGGGGCAGCAGAGACAAGAACCAGAGAGGCGCAGACAAAGAGGGAGTGGGGCACAGATAAGGGCCCAGGGGCGCAGACCAGGAAGAGGCGTACAAAGACAAGGGCCAGATCCCAGGGGTGCAGACAGAAAAGCTTGGTGGAAGTAACACACAATGAAAGAGTTTCTCAGATCAAACTCAGTCATGCACTACCACCCTAACTCTGCTACCTGTCAGTGGAGAAAATCCCTGTGGTGGAGGAATAATCAGAATCACAATTGGAAATAACATTGATGACTGTGCCTCCTATGCTATCACACTGCAGACCACAACAAGATGGCCGCTGGACACTGTATTGTGGAAGACAATCTCTTGTTATCAGATAAGCAAGTAAGAGCAGCGTGATGTCACAGGAGGTGGGAATAGCCAGATAACACTTTACAGTACTGGGCTACAAACGGCTTCCCTACACTCAACTTTTCAGTTGTGCTCCCCCTGCTGGTCAACATAGGAAGTTCTACACAATTATTATGAATTTTTTCAATATTTCCTTTAATGGTAAAAAAAAAAGAAATATAAGCACAAAAAATTCTAAAACTTACATTGCATGTTTTAACATTTTAGATATATTTCTCATTTTTGACGACAGTTTTCCTTTAAAGCACAGAGAGCATCATGAAGACCAAGGAACACACCAGGCAGGTCCGTGATACTGTTGTGGAGAAGTTTAAAGCGATCATATTGAAATGGAAGGAGTATCAGACCACTGCAAATCTACCAAGACCCGGCTGTCCCTTTAAACTTTCATCTCAAACAAGGAGAAGACTGATCAGACATGCAGCCAAGAGGCCCATGATCACTCTGGATGAACTGCGGAGATCTACAGCTGAGGTGGGAGAATCTGTCCATAGGACAACAATCAGTCGAACACTTCACAAATCTGGCCTTTATGGAAGAGTGGCAAGAAGAAAGCCATTTCTCAAAGATATCCATAAAAAGTCTTGTTTACAGTTTGCCACAAGCCACCTGGGAGACACTCCAAACATGTGGAAGAAGGTGCTCTGGTCAGATGAAACCAAAATCCAACTTTTTGGAAACAATGCAAAACGATATGTTTGGCATAAAAGCAACACAGCTCATCACCCTGAACACAGCATCCCCACTGTCAAACATGGTGGTGGCAGCATCATGGTTTGGGCCTGCTTTTCATCAGCAGCGACAGTGAAGATGGTTAAAATTGATGGGAAGATGGATGGAGCAAAATACAGGACCATTCTGGATGAAAACCTGTTGAAGTCTGCAAAAGACCTGAGACTAGGACGGAGATTTATCTTCCAACAAGACAATGATCCCAAACATAAAGCAAAATCTACAATGGAATGGTTCAAAAATAAACGTATCCAGGTCTTAGAATGGCCAAGTCAAAGTCCAGACCTGAATCCAATTGAGAATACATGGAAAGAGCTGAAAACTGCTGTTCACAAACGCTCTCCATCCAACCTCAAAGAGCTCCAGCTGTTTTGCAAGGAAGAATGGGCAAGAATTTCAGTCTGAAATGTGGCAAAAGGTTGAAAAGTTCCAGGGGGCCAAATACTTTCGCAAGGCACTGTATAGTATACTACATTTGTGGATTATTTTTTTCCATATTTCTGCTCTCTTTGAAAATACTGTATATTAAAAATAATAAAATACAAAAAATGCAAAAAAAAATAAATGCTTGGTTCTTCAATGTACATTTTTATGATCAATTATTGTATTTTTTGAACTATAAGATGCATAATGGAAGCGGTCATTAGCATTCAGACTATAAGACGCACTTTTCACCCACTTTTAGGGGAAACAGTGTCTTATAGTCCAAAATATGGTAAATGTAAAAGAAATACTTTCTGTATAATTAGGATTTATAAAGTGTACGAAATCATCAAATCGCTGATAAAGCTATATATTATGACTGTTCTAGGCCTCTTTAGATGACTGCACTGAAGATTGAAAGCTGTAAATCATAGTTGCTGGATATGTGTCTTTTGTAATTATTTGAAGAGGGGAAAATGTTATTTTTACAACAATTTATTCATTTATGAAAAAGAATTACACTGTGTTCTACTAAATGACATAAATTCTCTTGTTTTTAGGCAGGCCAAATTGCTTTGGACACAGCACGTCACCACAATAATTCAGATGTGGCTCTTTTGCTCACTAAAGCCCCACAGGTACGGATTTCAAATTCTTTGGAATGTCAAGTGTTGGGCTTCATTTTCTTCTATTGAAAGTAGTTCCCAACGGGATCTACCGACTGCATCTACTTTCCTTCTCTGGTGACACATTTCCTAGTGATAAAACATGACACAGTACAAATGGAAAAATAAGATGACATACTAATTTCCACATTATGTTATCTATTACATTCTTCATCTCTCATATTCTAAAACAAATCACGTATTAAAGGAGTTGTCTAGATTACAGATAATGATGACCTGTCCTCAGGATACGTAATCAATATATCAATTTGGTGGGGTTCTGACACCCGGCACCCCCAGGATAAGCTGTTTCAGCCAGCCACCAGTGCTGGAAACTGTAGTGTATGGAGCTGAGCTGCAGTATGCTAGAATCAGAATCTACACAGTGTGTGGAGACTTCTGCTTCCATTCTGTACACTATATAGTTTCTGCAACCGCGGCTTCTTGATACAGCTGACGGACGTCCATATTAATAACCTATCCTGAGGATACATCATCATTTTCTGTAGGCTGTACAACCCCTTTGGGCAAAGTATCTATACAGTAATATTTTATGCACTGTAGGTGTTGTACCTTAAAGGGGATTTCCAGGATTTTTACACTGATAGCCTATACTCAGGATAGACCATCAGTATCTGATTTACTGTCAGCGTTATCCACATTCCAGAACTGTAAGGGTTATAATAGCATCATAAATCAGTATAATGCTATGTAACTCCCGTTCAGTGCCGGGAGGTCAGTACACTGCACACGTTGCGGGAGACGTCCGAGTCTCCTGCTCGTGTGAAAGGGGCCTAAGGGCTTCTCTTAAACGGGCTGCCCACTTTCTTGCTCTTGTTAACCAATGTGTATGTAAGCTAAACATATGGCACTTTGTTAATGTTCTGCTCTGTATTCTGTATTTCATAAGCCATGCCCTCAGAGCTGGCGTTAGGGGGGCAGACTGGGCAATTGCCCAGGGCCCCAAACGCCAAAGGGTCCCCACAACAGAGGTTGCCAAGACAGCAGTAAAGGCATTTTCACACCTCATTTCTATGCATGAGACTGAATGTTATGCTAAAGAGGGGAGAGCGCTTCTTTTAATGGTTCAGCTCTTTACTTGTAGCCACTTGTCATAAGCTGCGAGTGCACAATCATCTAATTGGCTATTATGGCTGGACTGCAAAGTGACTGCTTGTGAGCACCCCGGTTCTAGGCAGCTCTTTGTTGCGGTTTCTTCAGCTTCTGCTGGAAAGCAATTCAGGGAATAAAGGAGATTTAGCCCTAGGTAATGTGACTGTTATATCCCTAGTTCCAGCTTTATAAATGATATACTGGTGTTTTGGCTGGAGCCATCACCGTGCTTTCTACTTTATTCACTCTCTTCCTAACAACAAATGACATAATGGCAAGTGGCCCGTCCGCAGAAAATTTGTCAGTTAAAAAAAAAAAAATCAAGTTTTTGGGCTACCCATCTCCTCAGTCCATCAGCCATATGGAGGTCATAGGTTGCCAAGGTTTCTTCATGGATCAGTGTATTTTTCTTGTAGATCTCAAGCAGTACATCTCATACAACAGATTATACTTACTACCAGTCCACAAAAGTACTGTATTCCCACATATAATACTTGCTGCTTGTGTGTATTATATATAGGCGTTCACTGATGACCCCAGAATGCCTTATCCATAAAGGGTGCATTATTACCTTCTACCATACCTTATTACAGGGATGGCTAACCTCCGGCACTCCAGCTGTGGGGAAACTACGACTCCCAGCATGCTCCACTCATTTCTATGGTGTTCTGAGAACAGCCAAGCAAGTGTACATTTTGGGAGTTTTACCACCGCTGGAGTGCTGAAGGTTAGCCATCACAGCCTTACTACCTTCCAAATGGCACAAAATCTCGCAAAAGAAGGGTTTTTATCGTGTTGGGAAAGACAGGGGACATTACTTTCTAAACCAAATTATTACTGTTTAGGGGGACACAAAAGAGGCATTATTACTTTGTAAAGGGCACAAATTAAAAAAGCACTATTACTGCATGGGCTTCAAAGTGACAATATTTGGGTGGGTTCACACATGCCTCAAATTCACAGTGTAAATTGGGCTGCAATATGGATTTAAAATGTGCAGTATGTCTGCAGTTTATGCTGCAGATATTTACTGCTGATTTCATCCTTTGCCATGCAGAGGATGAAATATATCACTGTTGATTGTGCTATGAATTTGCTACTAGATCTGTTTGAACTACTTGCGTTTTTGTCAATGATCTGCAGCAAAATCTGTATCGGTATTTTCCACTGTATTCTATATCTCCTGTGGACGTACTGTCACTTAGAGGTTGCAGGGGTAGAACTTTTACTGCATGGTGCACTATTACCATCTGGGTCACAAACAACTAATGTCTGGGGCACAATATGAGACACTACTGTATTTTTTGCCCTATAAGACGCATCTGCCCATAAAATGCACCTAGGTTTTTGAGGAGGAAAATAAGAAAAAAAAATATTTTTCATTACAACTCAGAACCCCAGTCAGAGCCCCAATGTTAATAAAACCCCACCTCAGACCCCTAATGTTAATAAGACACCCAACCAAACCTCACATCAAACCCCCAATGTTTATAAGACCTCCGATCAGACCTCCATTGTGAAAAAGACCCCCATTCAGACCTCAGACTAGACCCAACGTGAATGACCCAACATCAGACCTCGGATGAGAGCCCCAATGTAAATAAGACACCCCCCCCATTCAGACCTCAGATCAAACAAAAAAAAAATTCAACCTGTCTCTCCTGCTCTGGACGCCACCTTGGCGTGACTGTTGTTTTAAGGGGTCTGGCACTATTTTTGGGGCGAGGGTAACTATAGTTAGTAGTCATGGGCAAATTATTTGGGCCTTGTATAGTGATATCACTGGCAATATTGATCTTTGTATAGTGCATTTTGTTCATTAACAGTATGGAGGTAATATTTAATTACTGTATGGTATAGTTTTATTACTTGATACCTATATATGTATGTAAATAAATTTGGGAGGTGAGCATATGCCTAGGGGCTTGTGCCCCTAATCTTTTAAGGCCCCAGGGGGCCCCATTTTTAATTATGCCCAGGGCCACATTGGCTTTCCACATATGGAGGTTCTATCCATAGATTGGCAGCTAATGGAGGAGCATGTGACCATATACACTCACCGGCCACTTTATTAGGTACACCATGCTAGTAACGGGTTGGACCCCCTTTTGCCTTCAGAACTGCCTCAATTCTTCGTGGCATAGATTCAACAAGGTGCTGGAAGCATTCCTCAGAGATTTTGGTCCATATTGACATGATGGCATCACACAGTTGCCGCAGATTTGTCGGCTGCACATCCATGATGCGAATCTCCCGTTCCACCACATCCCAAAGATGCTCTATTGGATTGAGATCTGGTGACTGTGGAGGCCATTTGAGTACAGTGAACTCATTGTCATGTTCAAGAAACCAGTCTGAGATGATTCCAGCTTTATGACATGGCGCATTATCCTGCTGAAAGTAGCCATCAGATGTTGGGTACATTGTGGTCATAAAGGATGGACATGGTCAGCAACAATACTCAGGTAGGCTGTGGCGTTGCAACGATGCTCAATTGGTACCAAGGGGCCCAAAGAGTGCCAAGAAAATATTCCCCACACCATGACACCACCACCACCAGCTTGAACCGTTGATACAAGGCAGGATGGATCCATGCTTTCATGTTGTTGACGCCAAATTCTGACCCTACCATCCGAATGTCGCAGCAGAAATCGAGACTCATCAGACCAGGCAACGTTTTTCAATCTTCTACTGTCCAATTTCGATGAGCTTGTGCAAATTGTAGCCTCAGTTTCCTGTTCTTAGCTGAAAGGAGTGGCCACCCGGTGTGGTCTTCTGCTGCTGTAGCCCATCTGCCTCAAAGTTCGACGTACTGTGCATTCAGAGATGCTCTTCTGCCTACCTTGGTTGTAACGGGTGGCAATTTGAGTCACTGTTGCCTTTCTATCAGCTCGAACCAGTCTGCCCATTCTCCTCTGACCTCTGGCATCAACAAGGCATTTCCGCCCACAGAACTGCCGCTCACTGGATGTTTTTTCTTTTTCGATTGTCACTCATTCTCTTCCATTCAGATGCACTGCACCTGCTATCTGTACTTGTACTTGGAGTTTGGTGCTGGTGAGTATGCTTGAATGTAGGAGGCAGCCATCCTATGGACGGGACCTTAGTTCATACAGCACAGAAGATTTGCCCAGCAAGGGGAAATGGCTTATGAAGTATAGAAAATGGTGCAGAATATCAACAAGGGCTATATTAGTAAGTGCCATATAGTCATCTTATATACACGTTGGTTAACAGTAGCCAAAACGTTGCCAACCTCTTAAGCACATGGTTATACAATGAACAGGCCTAGCATAGCTTGTGTAGATAATGACAATGGTTAGGGGGAAAGGAAATTGGCATTGTTGGTCCAAAGTAGTTATTTTTCAGCCAACAGCCATTGCAGAATTTTAAAAAAAGAGCGTCATGGGGCTGTTTTTTTCACATTGTACGAAGAAACCAGTCACTTTGCTGTGTAAGCACTGGAAGATAACTCTCAAATGCTCAAACACTATGGTCTACCTATGGGAGCAAGCCCAGAGCCATAGCTGAAATATCCTTCTCCAAGCAAACTCATTGGTTATTGTTACACATGGAGAAAAAAAAAGATATGGTGTGATACAATGATCTATTGCTGCAATGAGATTCTTAGTTTGCATTTGATCAAAATGTCTGTACACTATTGGGTGTGACGCCAAATGGTGACTGCTGCTGAAACACATTTGTGTGTGTTTTGGGGGGAAATGAGTGACCCAGCAGCCCAACAGCATGTCTGCTGACAAGCTAAGAACCTTTGGCTCTGCTCCTCACCATCCCACGTCCACCTTGCAGTACTGCACCATTTGAATAAATTACAAAAGCTCACCATTCCATAATGTGGTCTCATGCAAAAGACTGAGAACAAGCAAGTCATTCCCTTATGAAGTCTCCTAGTAAGTAAAAAAAAAAAAAAAAAAAAAAAAAAAACACTTGAGCCAAGTGGTTGGAATCCAAAAAAAAAATGGAAAAAGGAAAAAACGATATGGACTGCACATCCACATGGGTCTACTGCTGTAAGCAAAATTTATGATGATGAACATGAGGTTCTTAGTATCATTTTTATTCAAAATGTTGATGCCCACTTGCCAGCTTGGAAGTGTTAGCACTCCACTCATTTCCCATCCACCCAGTGTTTTTAATTAGCAGGAGACTGCATAAGGGTTAAACACCTACTTACAGGTCATTCACACATAATGGCCATTTTTAGAAACAATCGAAGTCTATGGGGCTGTTCACATGGACATTTTTTTAACAGCCAGTGAATAGTGCCCGTCGAAATACAGGACATGTCTTATTTTTTAACGTGTTGGTGGCCAGAAATCATTGGACCTGTTTTTAATAGCTGTTTAGACTGGAGTACCCGTCTAACAGCTGCAAACTAACCACAAAGTAAATACAGCTGTAAGACTAAAGAATAGAGCATCTCAGCCAACAGACAGCCTGCATAACCACAACATAGAGCAAAGGCCACAATGATCATCATTTCCAGCTTCCAAACGCAATGGACTTTGATAAATAGTTTTTCAGAATAAACAGTGACCGAACGATTAAGTAAAGACTAGTTACCATAATTTTGAACAAGACAAGGGTAATGTTTTATACAGAAACAACACAAATGCTATCTTTATTTCCATAGGTTTTACGATTTAGCCGTGGCAGAAGCTTGAGGAAAAAGAGAGAGAAGCTGAAAGAGGAGAGACGAGCTCAATCAGTTCCTAGGGAAGATATTGCAGACAGTAAGGTAAGTGTTTACTGTAATATTTCTTGACACTTTATTGGTCACAGCCTGTGCTATGTAGACACATGTACTTACCATTATAAATGTAATAATATTCTGCCTGTCTAGACCAAGAGTGTGATTGTTTAAAATGAGAGAGCTGGCAGGAGTTCATTTTCAATACAGAAATATATTTTGTGAGCGTATTGAGTTTATTGTCTCATCTCATAAATGCTAATGAACAAGTCAACCTTTGGTTTTCATGACATGTAAAATAGACATTTTTGGCTTATTGAATTTTTAATGCCATAACTGTCCTTTCAGGCCAGTATATCAGCAGCTGATGACACCCACAGTAGTGAGCAAGCTGCTATCAAACAGGGAGATGGCAAAGATGAACAGCGAGCTTCTACTGCAGGAAATAAACAAAGGAAAGGAAAAAGACCAAAACCTAAAGAAAAGGTACCAGACACTTGTGTCACTGCATTCCAGGATGAGTAGCATGTGCTACAATTACTGGCTATTACATATACCCCAGACACCTTTCCCAAAAATCATTAAGCCTTCTGTTGGATATTGAACTAATGTAAACTGCATGTCTTCGATCGCTTTCACAAGGTCAATATTTGGACAGTGTTTGATCAGTGATTGTAAGGCAAAATCAGTAGAGGAGGCTACATAGATGCAAGGTATAGTGGAAAGATTTGAACCTGTTCTGTATTTTTGACTCGCACCTGCTTTTGGGTCACAATCCCTGAAATCAATGTTCAAACACGGATTGTGTGAAAATGGCCTTCAGCTGCCCATACATATTAAATTGTTCACCCGATATGTCTCCCGACTACTCCATACCTACATGGCCTAACATGTGTCCAGAACAGGAAGAGGGAGAGAAAGCCACTGCCAGACTCTTCTCCTTGAGATCAAAAGGATTATGGAAGCACACTTACACATTAGATGGTTGACTAGTCCCGCTAGTTATGGTACCATTAAAGAAGTGATATTAAATTTCAATAACTGCTATAGTTCAAATTATAGCATTATGAACTATGATATAACAGCCACAAGATCTTACAAGAAGACCTTGCAGGTTTCTGTTTATTTCACTGAGGTTTATGGGAGATTCCAATCTGTGTGTGCAGGAACCCTTAGAACTTATCTGACAAATAGATGTTCTGTTTTAACTTTTAGAAAAAATATGCTTTCTATTGAACTACAATGTAGGTACATCTCTTAGACAAGTGATAAAGTATAAAATTATGTATTTCATATATTCTTAGATTTCAGCCCTGTCGGATCCAACATCACCTGCAGATCAACAGCCCTTTTCTGGTGGCCACCAAACCAGCCAAAGAAGAAAGAGCAAACACAGAGTTCCGTCACCAACTTTCCCTCCTCATGAGGCCAGGGCTTACCAGCTTTACACTCTATACAGGGGAAAAGATGGCAAGGTTATGCAGGTAACATGTTAATGTCCTTTGTATTGCAAATGGAAATGCATCTGATCCCGTTGTGCTGTAAATTTAATAGGACTGCTGAAAATATGCATTATTTTTTATTTTATTGAACTAAAACTATAGGTATGGCTTTTATGGTTTAGAGATAAATGGCTGTCATTTAGATATTTAAAGCGCATCTGTCCATTGTCAATTTATCTCCAGGCTCCCATAAACGGATGTCGTTGTGAGCCACTCCTAAATAAACTTGAGAATCAGTTAGAGGCCACAAAAGAGGAAATAAAGGCAGAGATTGTGACTGTACAAGACCAGATGAATGCAAAACTTGGACAGATGGACACCAAAACCCAGCACCAGGTGTGATAAACAACCATCTTACTGTGTAGAAAGCAAAATCCTGTAATATTCTGGTGTCACATTCTTGGTTACTGAACGTTTTGCAGTTGCGGGTCCTGGACAAGCTAATGATAGAGCGGATGTCTGCAGAGAGAGCAGAATGTGTGTGTCGCCTTCAGCAGCAAGCAGATGTGCAGAAGAAGGAAGCCGAAAAACGCCAGGTACACACAATACTTAGATATTGGTTAAATCAAAACCACAGTAATGGTTCATTAGCTGTGGGCTTAAAGACCTGTGCTTCCTGGGTTCCTGGTTGAGCATGCACAGCCAGCAACTTCATGGATGGGTTCTCAATGGGTAGGGGGATCTAAAACCCCTTTACATTGCACTAATGAGAAGTAGTTTGGAAGTAATGCTTCCCTCCCGACGATTGTTCATTAGTGCAGTGCTTATCATTGGAGGTGAAGCACGCAGCGATCCCCTCCACAGTATGGGGACGAGCACTCATCCTCCTACAGATGTCACGGGGAGCCAGCGGCACGCTTCATCCACTTTGTGCCGCCTGTCTCCCGCGCCTATCCCCGAGCGAGGACGTGTTCTGCGTCCTCGTCTCCATGGGGATCAAGGGGATGCTAGTGCCCGGCAGCGTACGCTTCCCGGCGTACGTCCGCTCCCTAGTTCCATACAGGAGGCGGGGCGTATCCGGCAGCGTACACTTCCAAGCGGTCAGCGTACGCCCGGCCCTTAATTATGTGTTTACGAGCTGGTGAGCGTGGGCATTCTTTGGCCGGCGCTCACCTGTTACCACTTCAGTGTTTGGGTCATGTGATGCTGGCCCCGTCACATGACCCACCTGTGGGCCTATTTAACAGGCAGCCTGCTAGCCACAGGTTGGCTATGATTGCTCTTCTGTCCAGTGCTTGTTTTGATCCATTGCTGTTACTGATTCGACTTTGGCTTCATTCCTCAATTTCGTCCTCTGTCTCATCCTCCTGTACCTCGTGCCCTCTTGGTTTTGACTTCGGCTTGTTTGGTTGACTTCGCTTCTGCTCGCTCCTTTGGCTTTGACATTACCTCCAGGTTTGACCCTTGCTAGACGACTTCTCTATATTGTGTGTGTCTGTACTGTAGTTCGTTTATTGTGTTCTCCCCTGTTCCCTTCCCTGTATGCCCCAGCACTTATCCAGGTTAGGGAACGTCGACTAGTTGTATGCTGTTGCTTAGGACGGGCCGTGCAAGTAGGCAGGGTCAGAGGTGGGGTTCAAGTCAGGGCTGCACCTTCCCCCTGACGTGACAACAGATTTATTCTTCCTAGGCAGCAAAGTGCTTGATGATTGAGGTGTCTGCACCAAAGATCATTTACCCCAATGAATGAGTGTTTTGTATGTTCATCAGATGATTTTTGAGGCAGATTAGTGGGAACAAGCATTCATAGGAATGTTCATTTACAATATTCTGCCCGATAATTGGGCAGTCTGAATGCCCTTTTAAAGGGGTTCTGCCATCAGATACTTCGCAATAAAACCATCTCAACTGAGACATGTGTGCATGACAGTTGAACATCATGGTCCTGGTCCATCTTCCTAAGTGCCCGCACTCTTGAGAAAATTGATGTTTTATAGTATGCACTTCTGCCATAGTCTGATGCTACTGAGGTCTGTAGCGTGCCAGCAGGGCCCCTTTTATTGGGTTATTTGACCCATAGGCACTAAGGTTTCATTGACATTACCATTTTGTTTTCTGTTCTTCTGATCCATCAGAAGAACAAAAAAAATATAAAAAATGGAAATTATTTTGAACATCAATTATATTCAGTTTGCATCCGTTTTTGTCAGTTCTGCTAGAAATCCGTTATTTTAAACAGATTGAAAGTCCACCTTGCAGGACTTTTTCTCCTGTCTAAAATAACAGATTTCTGACGGAATGAACACAAACTGATGCAAACCTCAAAAAAAGCAGAGCAGTTATTTTTAGTGCTGAGCGTGACTGATGTCCAAAATAACAGATCCATTTTTGTTTTTTTTTATGTTCTTCTGGCGGATCAGAAGAATGGAAAACAAAGCCATGATGTGAATGCACCCCAAGGCTGAATACTACACTGGTTTTGTTTATTTTTGCCTGTTGCTTATGGGGGGCACCCAAGTGGATTTGTTTACTGGGGTTACCCTGCTGGTGTTTTTAATGACGCTTTCCAAATTTTTATGGGTTTGCAGGCCACTGGTATTAATTATGCAAGACATTCAGCTACTGTTGTTTAAGGAGGGAATAACTCTGTTGGGTTTGTTTTATAGGGGGGCATTCGACATGCATTGTTTGTGGAGGGAAAACTGGGGTTACCCTGCTGGTGTTTATAATGCTGGTGTTTATAGGGAAGTGCTATCCTGGGGGACCCTCTCCGATCATTATGAGCACTCTGCTGATTATTTATTTTTTTTGGAGAGTGGTGGGGCATGTGCTCCAATCAGGGCTGAGTTAGGCAGCAATGCTTGTGTGCACCAGCAAATGTAAAAAGATAAAGTTAGTTCAATTAATTAGCGATTGTC
This sequence comes from Rhinella marina, assembly GCA_900303285.1. NCBI lineage: Eukaryota > Metazoa > Chordata > Amphibia > Anura > Bufonidae > Rhinella > Rhinella marina. Next base: position 254,400 of record ONZH01026668.1, read on the forward strand.
AGCTGTTCAGGGCTTTACATTTATGATCTGCAGCTCAGGCCCCGAATCTAAGTCCAAGCCACGCCCCTGCCACTACTGTTTTATGGGTTTAATTTTTAAGACGTTCATTGGGCTGATCCCAGTCCGTTACTCTTCCACTCTGCTTTGAAAACTCCCCCTCTACTTGAATGATCAGGCATCTGAATCATCATGTCGACTGGCTAGTCAGTCATAGACTGACACCTGGGCACCCGCAGTAACAGCCGAGATCAGAGAGAACTACAGTCCTGGCCATTTAACACTCTAGATGCCACAGATAAAAGAGACTGCAGCATCAAGGCAGTTACACCCCCTAAACTGGTTATTTTTATTCTCATTATTTAAAGGGAACCTGTCAGCTCTGAAACACCCCCCAAACTAGAGTAAGTGGTGTATAGTGTAAGTGACATTGAGTCTGATTATGTAATTTTTATCTTCATACTCACTTGTGCTCTGACAAACCAGCAGTAAAATGCACTCAGTGGACTCCGGTGCTCACTCACATAATGGAGGGGACTCAAAGAAGAGTCCTCTCAATGCATTTTACTGCTGGTTTGTGGGAGCACAGCATCGGAATGGAAGTGAGTATGAAGATAAAATTACATAATCAGATTCAGCACCACTTACACTATACACCGCTTACTCTAGTTCAGGGGGTGTTTCGGAGCTGACAGGTTCCCTTTAAACTATGAGTCCCACGTACCCCAAAATTGTAGCAGTGAAAACTACATTTTGTCCAGCAAAACAACAAGAGCTCATATGGTTACATGAGCAGAAAAATCAATACCTTATGGCTCTTGAAATGTGGCAACACAAACTTTATGAGATGTGCTATTATTGTGCAAAAGTAGTAAAAAAACAAAAACAAATAAAGCTATACATATTTGTTATTGCCATAATCGTGCTGACCCGTAGAATTTTTTTCAGCTCAAATTTTATTCATTTTTGTAAAAGGTTTGCAAGAAAAAAATAGACAGGTAACAGATCAGCCCAGGGCACAATGCCCAAATACAAAACAACAAAGCACCAATATAAGTGCAATATAAGAAATAAAACATGGGGGGGAAGTCTCTCCGCATCTACAAAGTAACTCTAAACATGCAAGAGTCCCCGACCGACCAAGTTTTCAAGAGTTGTCATACCCCACTATAACGGGCTATACGAAAGCCCGTTAGGGACCGGAGATTTGCCCTTAGGTAATTCAGAGATCAAGTCTTTAATCTCCTCAGCAGTAATGGCTTGGTTTAAATGGGCCAGGACCTCCTGGAACAGGGAAGGCAAATGGCACTAGGAAAGAAACTCATCCAGAAGTGCACTCCGTTCCATCACATCACTCGGAAGAGAGCGAATAAAGATCCGAATAATACGTGTGAAGGATGTCAGCTATCTTAGAGGGGTGGTAATGGAGGGTTCCGTCCCTGTCTGCTTTTGTATGGAGGGTAGAGTTAGCAGAACGCTCTTTCAATTGTCAGGCAAGTAATGTGTGTTTATTACTGTAAGTGAAAAAATGTTGCCTAAAATAACTGATCAATTTCTCCACTACAGAGACTATAGAGATTTAAAGAAGACCTTTCACCACTCCTGGCATACCTATTTTAATAGCTCCATGCATTCCCCATGTAATAACAATTCTGGAGCATCTATTCTTATGACTATGATGTATGACTATGATGTGCCATTCCTTTATTATTTCTACTAGAAGTTATGAATTAATTGCTAGCAGTCTGCAGTAAGGGTACAGAAGGGTGGTAATTAGTTGGGGGGGGGGGTGTCCCACAGTCTGAACATGGCAGCACTGATTGGATAGAGTCAGTCTGTGCAGGTACACATCCCCAACTGGTAGTGGAGAAATTGATCAGTTATTTTAGGCAACGTTTTTTTACTTACAGTAATAAACAAACATTACTTGCCTGACAATTGAAAGAGGTCCTCTTTAAGTCAGTCCCTCAAATTAATAACCCTTCACAAAAGTCTCTTTGAGGATCGGGTAATCAAATCCCACTCAGCCACGTGCAAAGAATCGATACATTTACGGTATTGAGCATCCCTACCCTTCTTCAATCGGGATGCCTGGGAAATACAATTACCCCGGAACACCGCTTTATGTGTCTCCCAGAGAATACTCTGGGAGGGCGCCGTAGATGCATTTTCCGCAAAGAGATAGGGACTTGCGCAGTGCAGCACACATTGAAACTGCGTGTGAAAGAGCCCTTAGCGTGAAGAAGTAGTAAAACATGAACGAAAAACCCAGAAATCAATGGCAGAATGTTTTTTCCATTCCCACTAGAAAAAGAGTTAATAAAAGTTAATCAATAAGTTATATGTTCCCCAAAATGGAGCGACCCTCATATGACTAGGTCAATAGTAAAATATAAGTTATGGCTGGCTGAATGTGAAAATGCAAAAGGAAAAAAAAAATCCTGGGACTTTAACACCAAATAAGACTTACTACATGAGAGGTTATTGTCATACACCATTACCAATTCGACCTAACTTGGAAAAGCCATGCACGAGCCATGATGGATTCCTTTTGTCACACAAACATCCATTTAAACGATCCATTCTTGAAGTGAAGGCCCTTGTGTTTGTTGTCAGCAACTGTATAAGCTGCCATGTTCATATGTCATATAATAGAGGCAATAGAACATGATATTAGGAGCAGGTATGTTATTTGGAGAACTAAACCTCATCTCTCTTTACAGGTATCTGTTGTGAATGAACTGAAAACTTGGTGTTTGCTAAAAATCCAAAACCTTGAGTTGAAACTTTCGGGAGATTCAAGGCCACCCAAGACAAAGCCATCCCCTTCAACATGCGAGTCAACAGATCACCCCATTTCAGAAAGTCCAAACATCAGCAAGGAATGCCACATTGCAGACACATCTGTCCTTCCACAGTCCTCCATCCAACACTCATATGCCACCACGCAGAGCAGTTTATCTGATGAACCTGCCAGAGAGCAGTCACTTCCCTCAGAGGACCACAGCAGAAGCCACCAGATTGCTTCCACTCAAGAATTCATGGTGTGTGCATGTAAGTCAGACAGAATATTAATTTGATGATGCAGCCATTTAAAAGAGGGATTGACTCAGTATCTATAGCACTGGGATGGGAAAGTGTGTAGACAATATCTGTTCAGTGGCTTTATAAATAGAAATAAGAAGACCACAAATGTAAAAAACAATATAATATAATACACACCATCAGCAGACACTGAGCACAACAATAGCACCTTTCCTAGTGGTGCAGATAAAAAAAAACTCCCCAGCAGTGTATTAAATGTGCAATCTGTAGCTAACAGGAGATAAAACTTATAATGAAGGAATAGACAGATACTAAATAGCATTTTCTGTTGCATGAATGAGTCTACATGGATTACAAGTAATGTTTTCTTCGTGGTCCATAGTGATTGGAATGACATTCTTGCAACTATGCAACAAAAGGAGTGGAGACAGCATTCACAGATTGTGTAAAAAGTCATGTGTTTAATGAGGACAAAAGCATCATTCTTGTATGTTACTTTTCTGGCATACAAAAGTTGGAAATTTTGGGGAAACTTCCGTTTTGTGCCAAAATGTGTCACATTTTTGCACTTTTCTGCCACCCTTGCCATTTTTATAAAACATAACCTATAGGAAGTACTTGCCAGGAATCTTACATTTGTGGGTGTATGGCATTCCAGAGTTCTCTTCTTTTCTACCCTGTTGCCTTGAGGTTAATGTCTGCCAGTCTCTTCTCATGTGATGCCTGTCTGCACCCCAAGTACTATTCCAAAGAGCCACAGTTCCCATTTCATGTGCCAGTGAGGTTTCACAGGTATAATGATTTGCATGGATCTGGCAGTTATTTTAAAACTATATATATATTCCTTGTTTTGGCATTTGTGATGTGAAGTGATGACATGCACATACCTTATGTTTTAGAAGGCAATGCCATACACAATGGTATTCAGAAGTGTGTGTTTTGTATTATTTCACTCCACCACGTTTTTACCTTATAAATGGGTTTTTTTCTATAACATTTTATTTACGTTTACTATTTTTATGATCAAAAATTAGAATACGCCTTGAAGGAAGAAAGAGAGGGAGATACTGTAAGTACCATGTAATAATTTTGTTCATCAGTATATAAGGTAAAACATGGTTTAATGGTTAATTTTGAATGGTGTAGAAAAGAAAAACCCCAAATTCCAAATTAGAATCTACCAAGTCGAATTGATAAATCTCCGGCAAATACAATAATACAGCTGACAAGATGGAAGTACAGAGTTTTATACTGAGAAGTTTATTATCCAGCAAATGTATTAAGAAAGTCTCCATTCCAGCATGCTTTACAACCTGTTTTATTTTTCTTCAATAGCCATAGAGCAGCCATCCATACCTGTTGTGCCACCTGCTGTAAGACCAAAAGAAAAAACAAGCTGTGCATCTTCCTTCAGGCATCAGCCAGGCCTGTCCACCTCCAGCCTTCCCAACCCTAAAATGAGACATGCTAAAATCCATCCCACCACCAAGAACTTAGCAGATGTCAAGAAAGAGGACAAACCGATTATAAATCTCATGGACAGAGGGACACAGACAAGAAAATGTGCAAAATCTGGTCAGCCTAGACAGAGAGCACTCATGCCTGGACATCAAAATCAAGGTTGTAGTACAGCTAGCGAGCAGACTAGTCCACGGGTTAGAGACACATCTCAAGCATTGGAAATCACTCAATACTTCTTTGAGGCAGTATCTACTCAGATGGAAAGATGGTATGAGAGAAAGATAGAAGAAGCTAAGTCCCAAGAAAACCAGAGGGCAAATGAAGATAAAATAGCCTTACAACAACATATACAGAGCTTAGAAGAGGAGCTAATGAAGTTAAGGACTAAATTACAGAAGGAAAGCTAGCAATGAAGCATGTGTATAAAGGAACACTTTAATGGACCATCTTCATCACCAAACAGTGTTTTTTGGAAGTATCCTAAGCCCTTGTGCATGATCTTACATGGCCACCGATGGTAATGTCCATTTCCACATTAAAGACAAAAAATGCACAGCATGCAACAATACTGAATGTTGATTTATGAATTGCATGGTCTAACCATCTCTTACATATTCTCACTTTTGTCAACAGATCTTGTAACATCCAGTGCAGCTGTCATGTGCCATAGGCTCACTATTTACTCTGCTGTACATTGATGCTCTAATATAGTAGACAAGTGCATGTACCACGCTGCAGTTACCATCCGCCATTCCATCTTATTCTGGCAGTGAGCATACGGTGTGACACGTGTGCTTTGCATTCTAGAATACTAGCAGCCTAAGTTGTAGTTGTATTAGAAGTGTCGTTATAGTTGCAGATTGCTTTCTCTCTGAGTAATAATAGAAGTTGCATTGAAGTCACAGTTTTCACAAAACTTGTAGCCCCATCATGTGACCAGCATTTGCAAGACCAGAATCTGCCTACATAGATAAGTCCCTGCAGAGACCCACATTCATCATGAAACCTCGTTTTTGCTACAGATAGATGCAGATTCTACAAAAGAGCAGAGATTATAAGGTCTCATCAATTGATACCTTGCAAAGCACCCGTGTAACATCAGCATTAGGAACTGCAGCATTACATTCCTGGAGTACACTGGAAAGCTGATTATCAGCATGAATAGTAAAGTCAATACAACATCTAAAAACTGTATCTGTTTTTTATCTGATACCCAATCTACTGTCAATATTTATTGTATGGTTATTGTATGGTGGCACAGCTGGCAGCTATTCCTGGCCAGTAGGTCTGACAATTGTCATGACATTGTCTTGTGTGTGTGTGGTTTCTTTTTAATAGTCACTGTATGCTACAGTATAAGGATGTGGTGTTACACACCAGCAGCATTATGGGAGCCTAGAAAAGACCAGGACAAGGGCTAAGCATACACATATACTAAGGCGTTATTCACACAAGCGTATTATTGTTCTATTTCAATGATGAATTTTTAGCCCCAAAAACAGGTTTCCTATGATAGGACCATATTATCTCTATTAATAAATGGCACCATATAATGGCTGTGTCAATGAAGCCTTGAAGGATATCGTACATCCCTCTGACTAGAACTTCTTGTTGTGCACCTATAACTACCCTTTGCTTAGTATAGCTACCATGGGAGACATCATGAACTTCTCACACTCATTCAAACATAGGAGTGAGTGTAAGAAAGAAAAGAGAGAGATGGAATTATATATATATATATATATATATATATATTCATATTCTGATTTTGGTGTTAAAAAACAGATGTTAGATGCTGATGGAATTCATAATTGTTAATGAGGCCTTAATTACTCAATGTGATATATTTGCATACCTTTTTCCCATAGGGGCATTTCTTGGCCTATAAGACTCCTTATGTATACTAGGCACAAGGAGAAATGGTACACCTCGGATCCTGACAAAGGCCTCTTAACCAGTTAAGCCAGTTCCTTTCTTTTCTTCACTGATGATTGGCTATAATCCTAAATGATGTCTCAAGGCCTGTTTAAAAGGTCGAGCATTGACTCATAGGATAACCACCTTATATATGGGGGCATCAGAGTCTCAGCTTTCTTCTTTTTATTTGAAAGAGAGCTAATATGCATACATTACTCAAAGGGAGTGTGTCATCAGAAAGCCGAAATTAGACTTACCGATAATTCAGTTTCCACGAATCCACCATGATGGCAGTCAAGAATAAGAGAGATTGCCCTCTGACCTCTGTAGGGACAGGAACAGAGAACGGTTAAATTGCCCCCTTCCACCACCAACACCAGTGTATTACAAGATTACAGTGTTCCCATAATACTACTTATATGTTTTTTGTTTTTTTTTAGTATTCCTTCATACCCATACACTATGTATATGTGTATATGTGTATATATATATATATATATATATATAAATATAAAATGTTGAGCCGTCATCTTGGATTCATGGAAACTGAATTACCGGTAAGTTTAATTCCGGCTTTCCATTTCACCACCATGACGGCAGTCAAGAAGAGACCTAACAGATCACTATTATTAAGGGGGGGGCAACAGCTTGAAGAACCTTCCGTCCACACAATAGGTCTGAGGAAACGGATAGGTCCAATCTGTAATGTTTTACAAAGGTGTTCATGCTAGACCAAGTAGCAGCTCTGCAAATCTGATCTAAAGAAGCCCCTGCTTTTTCGGCATAAGAAGAAGACATGGCCCTAGTGGAATGTACTTTTATATTCATAGGGCAAACTAAGCTCTGAATCCTATAACAGTCAGCAATGGGCTGTTTATTCCATCTAGAGATGGAAGCCTTGGAAACGGTCTTACCCTTGTTTTTCCCTGAAAACTGGACTAGTAGATTATCAACTAGTCTAAAATCCCTGGTGACTTCTAGATATCTGAGGACTGTTCTTCTGACATCAAGGGAATGAAACTCCCTTTCTTTTGCATTTTTCGGATCACTACAGAAGGAGGGGAGAATAATCTCTTGACTCCTATGGAAATCCGATACAACCTTGGTAAGAAATCTCGGATCCAATTTCAGGACTATCCTATCGTCTTTAATTGAGAGATAAGGTTCACGAGATCGAGAGGGCCTGAATTTCCCCCAGACGTCTAGCAGATGATATAGCTATAAGGAAAGCGGTCTTGTAACATAGGCACTTTATAGAGCTTTTCTCCAAGGGTTCAAAGGGTTATTTTGTGAGTCCTACGAGAACAGTATTTAAGTCCCAGGAGGGAACTCGAGATCTAATTTGAGGTCTTAATCTGGATGCCGCTCTGATGAATCTTTTTATCCATTTGTGGCTAGCCAAGTCCGTATCGAAAAAAGCACTAAGAGCTGATATATAAACTTTTAAAGACCCAACTCTAGGCCTTTTTGAAGAAAACCCAGTATCTTCTGGATTTTAGGTTTTGAGTGATTTGGTGTTGTTTCTCCTGACCTAGAGCAGAATTTTTTCCAAATTTTTAGATATATAGAAGACATCACTCTTTTCCTACTTGCTTTTAAAGTGGATATCACCCTATCCGATAGACCTTTGAGTTTTAAAATGTCAGATTCAAGAACCAGGCCGTTAGTCTGAAGAATGGATGTATGACTGGGCCCTGAGTCAGAATGTCCTTCCTGAGAGGAAGGATCCAAGGTTCCTGGGATGAAAGTCTCTTTCGGAGGGAGAACCAACTCCTTTTTGGCCAAAACGGAATAATTAGAATAAGAGCCAACCTCTCTATAATCGCTTTCTGTATCACCCTGGGAATCAACTGAAAGGGGGGAAAGGCATACGCGAGGTTCCAGTCCCAGTTCTGGGAAAATGCATCTATTGCCCATTGTCTGTCTCTGGGATTTAGAGAGCAAAATACCGGAGTTTTTGTGTTTTGTCTCGAGGCAAAAAAAGGTCTTTTTTTTACTATCATGTCGAAGACTTATGGATTTAAAGACCACTCTCCCTGGTCTATCCTCTTCCTGCTGAGGAAATCTGCAACAAGATTTTGACTCCCTTTTAGATGAACTGCTGAGAGGGATTGTACCCAGGAGAATATTTTGCCCAATAGGTTTCTTAGTTTTATCGATTTTGTTCCTCCCTGAAGCTTGAGGTAGGAAACTGTGGTCATATTGGTGGAGAAATACCTTTATATGTTGACTCTTCAATTGATCTGAGGCTACCTTTATTGTCTCCCAGACTGCTCTGAGCTCTCGATAATTTCTTGACTGGTTTGCAATCTCTGAAGGCCATGTTCCCTGAAAAAAATCTTTGTTTACTTTTGCTTCCCATCCGGAACCACTTGCATCGGTCTGGATCATGACAGATGGTGTCTTTTGCCAAACTACTCCCTTGCTTAGATTTCTCGGAGACATCCACCACAGGATAGAGTCTTTTACATGTTTTGGAATTTGAATTTTCTGATCCAGAGACGTCTGGCATTTGTCAATGTTTGTCCACACTTGGTCATTGGATCAAATAAAAGTCTATCTTTTTAAACTTCTCTGGAGATACCTAATCTCTTTTCTGGATCTGACCATTCATCCATTACCATATCTTTAATGTTCTCATTAATGGGAAAAAACTCAGGACCGTTTAGTTCTCAGCCCCCCAAACATCTCCTCTTGTATCGAGTGGGGTTTCTGGACATCTTCTATCCCCCATCGTATCCCTCACAGATTTTAAAAGAGGATTCATTTCTACCGAGGAGAAATAAAATTTCCCCTTCTGATAAGGGATTCTCGTCATCCCCTTGCCTAGACGATGAAGCCTCATATTCTAGACCATCAGAATCTGAGGAGGAATCTCTTGTCAACCTCTGGCGTTTGGGTGGCAATGGACCTGGATTTTCCTCACTTTACTTCATCATGAATCATGGATCTGAATTCTTGCATGATGGAAGGTTGTTCCTCTCTTACGATATTCGCTATGCACTCCTTACAGAGTTTTTTTGCATATTGTTCAGGCAGTTATTTATAGCACTGAATAAATTTTACAATTCTCCTAGGCTTCTTCAGAGCCTCTTTAGAGACTTATCAATAAGAGGGTAACTCCGTCAATGCAAGGTTTCCAATATAAAATGCCCCTTTTTTGTGCATGGGGAATCCAGACAAAGTGTATCTGCATATATACACAAATACATAAAGGGCACTGAATACCTGACACCAGGATAATAACAAAAAAGTATTTAATCTCCCAAGAGGCTCACATAATGCCTACAATGGCCCTATACATCCCGCTGGTTCCCTGCTGCCATAACATCCCTCACAGGGAAACTCACAGTTTGTTGAGACGGAGCCTCCAGCTCCCTGGATGTCTGTAGCTCGGGACCCGACATGCCTGTAGTAGAACTCAGATCGCTTTGGCATTCCCGCAGTCGATATTTAAAGACGCCGGCACCGACCTCAGAAGCACTTCTGGGTATGCACGCCCGCGCTCTGAACCTGGAAGTGACGTCAGATGCCTGCAACCCATGTGCGGTCTGTGCGTCTCAGCACCTGCTTATCCCACTAGGGAAAAGGAGGCAGTGGCAGCACCAGGGAAGGCGTCCGATTTACAGAACGCGTGACCCTACCGTCCCTCAGCCCAGCTTTGGAATGTACTGCCGGAGGACAGGAGACATACCTGGGCACCAACACTACTGCAAGGGGAGTTCAAAAACCCCCGATGCAGAACCCAGGGCAGCAAAAAAAAAAAGTTCTAAATGCTCCATTTCACCTCTCCCCAACTTGCAGAGAGGCCTTTCTCTGCCCTGGCCACTGTAGGGGCAGGAATACACTGGTGTTGGTGGTGGGAAATTTAGCCTTTCTCTGTTCCTACCCCTACAGAGGTCAGGAGTCAATCTCTCTTCTTCTTCTTGACTGACATTGTTTGAAGCATGTTTTTATGTTTAACAGATGTTTTAATATCATCTTTCGTTTTCCATCTCAATATCTATAGTTAAGCAAAAAACATAAAATTCTGCAGTTTTCACACTGGCCACAAAGCCTAATAATGGGCCCCCTGTCTTGGTCTGCACAGATCACATTACTGAAGTTACCTGCTTATCTCTCATTCTAATTCTGCCTGTAATGATATCACCTCTGTGTATAATAAGACAGGATCCACCATTCACAACAGGTGATTGCCAAAGGATATCTATTCTTTCCTTGTACAATGACCTCTGCACAGGTCATAGAGCATGCCTAGAAATATCTCCTATGTAAGTCAATGAGGGCAACTCCTGACCATTATGTCTATGGACAATGGGGCTGCCATAAAGCAGTTGTTTTAATGCTTTATAATTGCTGTTAAGAACAACTCAGGCAAGATGGCTGCCCCCATAATCATGTTTAGAAAATGGAATAAATCTGCAATCAGAAAATAAAAACAGACTAGAAAAAAGGATGTGTTGCTATCTGGTTTTAACTGGCAAATACAATTTTGGTGACACATTTCCTTTAAACAACAAACTGGACTTCTGCTCTGTCAGGGAACTGAGTTACGTGGCAGACAAAAATGACTCACAGGTTGGCTGCAATACTTTTTTTTTTAAGTGAAAGTGTTTTTACAAATATATTTTCTATAAATTGAACATGCTGTTATTTTTTTGTTCCTTGTTCATGTAAATGTATAATTATAATGTCCCAAAATAAATGCCCAGAAGAGCCAATGAAAACCATAACTGTACACAACAGTATTTCATTAAAAAAGGAACCAAATGTGCAACATATCACTGAAAAAGATAATTCATACAAGGTTAAAAAAACAGCTCCCAGCAGGATGCAGACAGGCCATAATGTTATATGAGGGAGTACAAAGATATATGGATATATAGTTGCACAACATGTAATAAGCAATAGGAGTAAAAGTAAATCTGGATATATGTGGCGCTATGCCGACTAAAGATAAAAAAGGAAGTCCTTAGTTACACATATTTGCAAATGCGTGATTATGCCCACTCACCAAACTTCACGGTAACTTCCTGTGGAGTGGGTCCCTACACTCATCTATGCCTCTGTTCAGACTAAATCCAAGTCTCCATTATTCAGGGCGTGTGGAACCAGCTAAATAGGAATCCTATCAGGAAGTCCTGGGTGAATGGGCGTCGCTAGGTCCAAAAGGGTTTGCGGGGCCCATTATATATAACAATAGAAAATTCGGACCAGCGATAAATATATATATATTTTCATAAGTGCATATCCATAAAGCAAAATTATAGAAATACAAAGATATATGGATATATAGTTGCACAACATGTAATAAGCAATAGGAGTAAAAGTAAATCTGGATATATGTGGCGCTATGCCGACTAAAGATAAAAAAGGAAGTCCTTAGTTACACATATTTGCAAATGCGTGATTATGCCCACTCACCAAATTATAATCTATTGTTATATATAATGGGCCCCGCAAACCCTTTTGGACCTAGCGACGCCCATTCACCCAGGACTTCCTGATAGGATTCCTATTTAGCTGGTTCCACACGCCCTGAATAATGGAGACTTGGATTTAGTCTGAACAGAGGCATAGATGAGTGTAGGGACCCACTCCACAGGAAGTTACCGTGAAGTTTGGTGAGTGGGCATAATCACGCATTTGCAAATATGTGTAACTAAGGACTTCCTTTTTTATCTTTAGTCGGCATAGCGCCACATATATCCAGATTTACTTTTACTCCTATTGCTTATTACATGTTGTGCAACTATATATCCATATATCTTTGTATTTCTATAATTTTGCTTTATGGATATGCACTTATGAAAATATATATATATTTATCACTGGTCCGAATTTTCTATTGTTATATGAGGGAGAACGCAAAATAATAAACATCCACTCATACAGCAATGATCCATTGGAGGAGGGTGTTCAGTATTATGAATGCACACAAGTAAAGCTTTGATAAGGTGTCAGTCACACAGTTACAGTGCCTTGCGAAAGTATTCGGCCCCCTGGAACTTTTCAACCTTTTGCCACATTTCAGGCTTCAAACAAAAAGATATAACATTTTAAATTTTTGGTGAAGAATCAACAACAAGTGGGTCACAATTGTGAAGTGGAACAAAATTTATTGGATCATTTAAACTTTTTTTTGTAATAATAAAACTGAAAAGTTGGGCGTGCAAAATTATTCGTCCCATTTACTTTCAGCTCAGAAAACTCACTCCAGAAGTTCATTGAGGATCTCTGAATGATCCAATGTTGTCCTAAATGACTGATGAAGAGAAATAGAATCCACCTGTGTGTAATCAAGTCTCCGTATAAATGCACCTGCTCTGTGATAGTCTCAGGGTTCTGCATCATGAAGACCAAGGAACACACCAGGCAGGTCCGTGATACTGTTGTGGAGAAGTTTAAAGCTGGATTTGGATACCAAAAGATTTCCCAAACTTTAAACATCCCAAGGAGCACTGTGCAAGCGATCATTTTGAAATGGAAGGAGTATCAGACCACTGCAAATCTACCAAGACCCGGCCGTCCCTCTAAACTTTCATCTCAAACAAGGAGAAGACTGATCAGAGATGCAGCCAAGAGGCCCATGATCACTCTGGATGAACTGCAGAGATCTACAGCAGAGGTAGGAGAGTCTGTCCATAGGACAACAATCAGTCGAACACTTCACAAATCTGGCCTTTATGGAAGAGTGGCTAGAAGAAAGCCATTTCTCAAAGATATCCATAAAAAGTCTTGTTTACAGTTTGCCACAAGCCACCAGGGAGACACACCAAACATGTGGAAGAAGGTGCTCTGGTCAGATGAAACCAAAATCCAACTTTTTGGAAACAATGCAAAATGATATGTTTGGCGTAAAAGCAACACAGCTCATCACCCTGAACACACCATCCCCACTGTCAAACATGGTGGTGGCAGCATCATGGTTTGGGTCTGCTTTTCATCAGCAGGGACAGGGAAGATGGTTAAAATTGATGGGAAGATGGATGGAGCCAAATACAGGACCATTCTGGATGAAAACCTGTTGGAGTCTGCAAAAGACCTGAGACTAGGACGGAGATTTATCTTCCAACAAGACAATAATCCCAAACATAAAGCAAAATCTACAATGGAATGGCTCAAAAATAAACGTATCCAGATCTTAGAATGGCCAAGTCAAAGTCCAGACCTGAATCCAATTGAGAATATATGGCCTATATGCTCCTTCCGCAATTGCCCATACGGCAAGGTAGGTTAGCGTTAGGTCCCGAGCCACTCTGAGATACCTTGACGTGGTTCTCGGGCTCCGGTATGTTATAAGAATATATTGGCGAAAGTCTCATTTTAACATCAGTGTGAGGGTTTAGCCATATATTGTCAATTGCCTTACCGCCGCAGTGCACCTTTACTAGTGATTGTTTGATTATATAGTTCGCCACATCCACACAATTTGTTACCTTGTGTAAGATGGTTTTGTGGTACATGTGGTCCGCTGCAGGCATCCTCCATTGTATGCATTTTTGCTGGTGATTGCTGTTAGGAACGGACCACATGTGCAGGAATTGCTCCTCCGATTTGATATGCGCAAAAGCATATGGGGTCTGAGCCATTTTCTGCCATTTTAGACCACGTTTTTTTATGTGATTGCAATTGAGAATATGTGGAAAGAGCTGAAAACTGCTGTTCACAAACTCTCTCCATCCAACCTCAAAGAGCTCGAGCTGTTTTGCAAGGAAGAATGGGCAAGAATTTCAGTCTCTAGATGTGCAAAACTGATATACCCCAAGCGACTTGCAGCTGTAATCGCAGCAAAAGGTGGCGCAACAAAGTATTAATGCAAGGGGGCCGAATAATTTTGCACGCCCCACTTTTCAGTTTTATTATTACAAAAAAAGTTTAAATGATCCAATAAATTTCGTTCCACTTCACAATTGTGACCCACTTGTTGTTGATTCTTTTTTTTTTTTTGTAAAACATTTTATTTGAGTTTACCATTACATGACAATAAAGCGTTTCAAATACAGAAAGTGACATTGGTGATGCATCACATATGTAAAGACAAAATACTCTAATCAAGGTCTGGAGATCTGATTACAACGGTGACATAAAGGGGTACAGGAATACCGTTCGCCTCGCAAGAGATCCCCAATCTGAATTCCGCTTCATTGGTCACAAAATGAATGTACCATGAAATAGTAGACAGAACATTATGCAGAAAATAAAAATAGAAAACGATACTAAACAACGACAAAATTAGGGAGGAGGTGAGAGGGGGAAGGGTGTATCTAGGAACGGTTAGGGGAAAGGTTGAGGGTGGGGAAGGGGAATTAGGAATTATAAGCAGTTCTAAGTTTTGAGTGGTTGGAAGCCTCTATAGGATGCCCATTGCCCCCAGATGGAAGTGAATTTTATGGTGGAGTGATTTTCCCATGCTATCAGTTGTTCAAAGCGGTATATTTTATCTATTTTTGCCTGCCAAAGTACAATCGAAGGTATTTCCTTAGACTTCCATAGTTGAGCTAAAAGAATCCTTGCCGCTGCAATAAGGGGGTGCAATAGTAGAGTGACTTTTTTAGGCAGATGTAGATCAGAGAACAGGTGTATAAGGTACACATGAGGTGTAGGGAGTATGTCTTGTCTAAAAATCTTAAATATTTCTCCTGAGATATTTTTCCAAAAATCAACAACTGTTATGCATTGCCACCAGATATGGAGATATGTGCCATTAGCTGAACCAAAAATTTAAAATGTTATATCTTTTTGTTTGAAGCCTGAAATGTGGCAAAAGGTTGAAAAGTTCCAGGGGGCCGAATACTTTCGCAAAGCACTGTAAGTGCGGTTTGCAAACATTGCAGAGTTCAATGTCCCTGCTTCTCTGTCCTATGCACACTACAGTGTGTTTTATTTGTCGCAGAAGGTTCTTACCTTGAAGAAGAAGCTGCGCTGTAAAACAAGTATGCTTTGTATTCACCCATGGTTATGGCACCTTTGGGATTAGGGCAGTGTATCCCGGCATACAGAGGGGACTGAGCTCTCGTGGGATCTCAGAGGCTTATGGCGTGAATGCTTGTGCACTGAGCATGTGTTATTTTCCCGAAATACAGTGCAGCTATTATGTTCCTACCATTGTCACTAACCACCTTGCTGCATGATGCAAATTAGCAACTGTTCCACTACATGGCCTCTTGCTCAAGTTTATCAGTTCTAACACAGCACGGCAACAGTTTAGCTTACAAATGAAAAAGGCAAGAGGGGAGTGGAAGCAACGCTCTGCTATGTTTATGTGGAGAACGGGAGTATGTCCATTGAGGAGAACATGGACTAAGTGGAAAAGCACCTGGTGGGGTAAATGGACCACCACAAATGCAGACGTGTCAATAGGACCTACAGATGTAGCAGCACTAGCGATCACAGGAGAATTGCTTGAGCGCAGAACAATATCGTAAATAGAGTACACATCTGATGATTTGTACGCTAATGCTATTCATAGTAGACTAATGCGAACGCATTTGTATGCTAATGCTATGCATTGTACGCTACTGCGCACGCATTTGTATGCTAATGCTTATGCATTGTACGCTAATGCGTACCAATTCACCTAATTAGCGTACTTTTACTGCGAGTGAAAGAGGAGAAATCGCAATTCGTTAGCAACGCTATGCGAACAGTGATCGCTAGGGCTGCTACATCTGTAGCCTTATTGCGGTGGTGTAGTGTCACCGCTGCCACAGAAAATATTGACCCTTGGGTTGTGAAAGACCTTTACTGATGCTGCCTGTAACCGTTGCTCCAGGTATCGATGGTGGTGTGAACCTTGCCACAGCTGGCCACCTTCTCACTAAATGAGTATACAATGGAACAATGGCTTTTTTTTTTTTTTTTTTTATGGCGGCTAGGTACCTTCTCTCTTTGCTGAGCACATGCCATCAGTTTCCTAAAGGCAGTGGGATCCAACAACTTTGCCAGGTGACAGTTTGGTTTGCGAAGAAACAGATTGATGGCCACATATTATATTATGGATGACTGATTACGGAGCACAGGATGAAGTGGAGAAGTATTTGGAACAGGAGAAGCAGTAGCTGACAATGATGATTAAAAAGACACTGTACTGCTTGTGGATGCGCCCTGGCTGCTAGAAAGAACATCTTGTTCTGCACATAATGTGCTGCAATAGAGCAGTGGTGCCGATGTTGGTGTTTGAACACTCATGACTTATTTTCATTCTGCAGATCTTGCACACGGCAGTAGTTTGGTCTGCAGGCACTGGGGAGGAAACTTGGCATATGGGAGATACCTGCCCAGAGCTACCAAAAGCCCAGCTTGACCTAGGTCTAACAGATTTTGAGCCTGCGCAAACAGTATCACCAGTTCCCAGGTTGACCACAGTAAAAGTAGATCTAGCCCTGACAATTTTTAGATTTGGCCATACGTTGTCTCTCAGGTCCTGTCCAACAAACCATCGTAGTCATCTTCCTCCCTGCCACTCTGCTCAGACTGTGATATGTTAGGGACTTCCTCCTATACTAACGATTCTCTTCTTTGTATTTCTTTGTGCCCCTACCACCACCATGGCTACAAGTTCCACTACTACTACTACCACCACCACCAACACAAATATGAATTTGAGTCAACAGATACCGTGCCACTGCCTGAACTTCCTCAAACACTGACTATTCTCATAAAACTTATCAACAGGAAGACTATCTTGAGTATATTCCACAGCACATGGGGTTTGTTGGCTATTCTTATGAAAAAAAGAAGGCACCCTACTAGGAGAGGGCAGTGAAAAAAAGGTAATGCAAGTGAAAGGTTTCTCTGGGGCTGCAAGGAGTAGAAGCAGGAGGACTGAGCTGAACTCTGGCTCAAAGTCATGGTGTCGGACTCAGTGGTGACATCAACATCATCCTGCTGTGACCGAGATGATGAGTGAGCCATCTAGTCCATATCATTCTCTTTGTTGTCAATAATAATCTGTTGCTTAACTGAAGCAAGGGAGAACCCTGGCCTGCTGCTACTATTACTGGCTGGACGGCTGGTGACAACCGTGCTGCTACTGCTTGCACTACTACAGCCATCCACATTCTCATTCGCAGATTATTTTGCATGGGTATTTTGTTTTCCATTACCTCGCCACTCTTATTTACCAGACTTTTTTTATGAAGCCTAATCAAACAATGAGAAGTCATAGATTTGGAACACTGATTATTAAATGAGCAAGCTTTTCCAACACGTTTTTGAATAACCTCTGCAGCCAAAATATAGACTGCAGTGACACTGGACAATAAGCTTATTGTATGGGAACTTATAAACTGTGGAAGCTTGACAAACAAAAAAAACCTGCAATTGTGCAATTGCTTAACCTCTTCTGCAAAATATACGCTGCTGATGTTAAAGCACTACAATATGCAAACTTATAAACTGTAGAAGCTTTGCAACATGGTTTTTTTGGGGGGAAAAAGGCGCAACTGGACAACCACTGCAGCCAAAATATAAACTCGCAGTTAGGCTCCATTCACACGTCCTGTTTTTCTTTCCTGATTCGATCTTGATCCTGATCTGGATCTATTCATTTCAATGGGTCCTGAAAAAATCAGGATCGAATCAGGAAAGAAAAACAGGACGTGTGAATGGAGCCTTACACTGGAAAATATACTTATTGTATGTACACTTATAAACTATAGAAGCTTTGCAACAGGTTTTTGGGAATAAAACACAATTGCATAGTTTATGTGGTAAAATATGCACTGCTGTTGTTGATGCACTTAAATAAATAAAATGTATTTACCTGAAATTATCTGTAGTCCATAGGCAGCACAGTCACGAATGGGTTAAAGCCCCCTAGGTACAACTAGACAGACAAGTTAATAAGCAGTAATTATCACTCAATTAACCGATCACTATGGCCTCTATAAAGCTGGGCAGGAAGAAGGAGCCAGTGTATTTTTGTAAAGCAATATTAAAATTATTAAAGGAGGGAAAGTTGTGTTGCCTACGGCCTACAGGAAAAGAAAATTTCAGGTAAATAAATGTTCATTTTCTTGGATGTCCCATGGCAGCACAGTCACAAATTGGACTTATAAAGCAGTGTTCAAGTGGGTGGGACAGAAGACCTGATTTACTAGAGGCCTGTGTCATGAGGATGTCCAGGCTGTGATCCTTCATCAAGGGTGAAGATGTTGACCATGCAGCAGAGTTGTGAATTTGTTTGGTATGTGCCCAGTTCAGCCCAAGACATGGCAGTAGTGCAGATAGACTGACTAACGAAACGGTAGTAGCACTTCTCAATCAACCTCCTAATCCACTGAGCTATTGGCATTACTTGTTCTCTAGCACTTATTAGGTCCTTGATGCCGAAGAAAGAAGATAATTACTCTTACCGGTAATTGGATATTCCTTTAGCCTCCACAACGGCACCACATGGAGAATACCCCACCTTCTCAGGGACAGGAAACAACTGTGAGATAAGCCAATAAAAGGCCCCCTCCCTCTTACCTACTCCAGTTAATAACCTAGGACTCAAAAGTATATGCGACATTTTAATAAGTTCAAACATAACAGAAAAATAACTTGATCCAGTTATAAGAAAACAACAGAAATTAAACTGTATAAAGAATAACTGGGTGGGAATTCGTCGTGCTGTTGTGGAGGCTAAAGGAAAATTCAATTACCGTTAAGAGTAATTATAATTAGAGATGAGCGAACGTGCTCGAAACGAGCACTGTACCGCTCGGCTCCCCTGCGCTCGCATGGGCGCAGGCAGCCGCTTCCGTCCTGAAGCGGCTGCCTGCGCCCATGCGAGCACAGGGGAGCCGAGCGGTACAGTGCTCGTTTCGAGCATGTTCGCTCATCTCTAATTATAATCTTTTTCCCACGCCCGCACAACGGCACCAACTGAAGGAATAACAGAGCAACTTATCAGGGGGGGGGGGGGGACAACCACAAACAAAACCTTCCTGCCAAGACATATAATTTATAGTGTCTAAAGAAAGTACGGGGCTCGACCAGGTGGACGCCCAACAAATGTCCTCAAGAGAAGCAGAGGCACCTTCTGCCCAAGACGCCACCAATGCTCTGGTGGAATGAGCCCTTAACTCAGAAGGAGGAGTAATCCCCTTTTTTTCATAACAAAGAACAATATACTGAGCAATTGTCGCCTTGCTAGCTGCCTTCCCCTGATTAAGTCCAAAATAATGAATGAACAGCTGGTTTGACTTCCTCAGCTCCTTAGTCGACTCAAGGTATTGAAGCACACATCTCCTGACGTCCAGGTTCTGGAACAACTTCTCTTTATCCAAAACTGCACGGGAATCTTGTTGACAATGGATTTCAAAACAATCCTATCTTCCAAAACTGTCAAGTAAGGTGGCATAATAGAAAAAGCCTGAATCTCCCCTATTCTCCTAGCTGTTGTAATGGCCAACAAAAACATGGTTTTAAGTGTCAACAGTCTCAGGGAAATATCACTGATAGGTTCAAAGGGGGGAAACAGAAAGGACTAGATTCAGGTCCCAAGCAGGAACAAAGGATCTAAATTTTGGGCATACTCTATATGCTCCTTCTAAAAAGGTCCAGCGCTGCTAGTTTTGTCCCCATGAAAGCACTCAGTGCCGCAACCTGAACCTTCACTCACTCTTAGACCCTTGTCTAGCTCTGTTTGCAGGAAGTCTAAGATCAATCTGACATTAGGAGCCATGGAGGTGTCCCAGGAGTCTTTCACAAAACGTAAGAAGGCCTGCCAGGATCTCAGGTAAATTTTAAAGTCACAAGTTTCCTGCTCTGCATAAGAGTGTTGATAACTGCATCTGAAAAACCTTTCCTTCTCAAGATGGCCCTCTCAACCTCCAGGCCGTCAGATGGAGCTGAGGAACTCTGGGATGCATAACAGGATCCTGAGATAAGAAATCTGGTAGGAGGGGAAAAGTCTTCTCCCGCTAAATTTTTCAGCACAGGAAACCAAGCACTCCTGGGCCAAAATGGTGCTATCAGAATGACTTGAGCTCTCTCTTCTATGATCTTTGTTAACACTTTGGGAATCAGAAGGAATGGAGGGAAGGCGTAAAGGAAAGGCAAATAAGTCGATCCTTGGAGGTCCCCATATCGCACAAATTTGGCTGAACACCTCTGGACTCAGACTCCATTCTCCTTCTCTTAGCTGCTTCCTGCTCAAGAAGTCTGCCACCAGATCTTCTTTGCCAACACAGAGAGAGAACGACTTCTCATCCCCCCCTTGTTTGTTCAGATAAGCCACAGTGGTGGTGTTGTCGGACAGAATTCTTACGTAGTTTAACCGAACCTCGGGAGCAAAGGCAGTTTCCACATGTTGGAAGATGCTTGTTCCAGATCCGTCTGCCATAAGCCTTGCTTCATGGCACCTTTCATGTGAACTCCCCAGCCTTGCTTGCTTGCATCGGTTGTTATCACTTGATTTGTTTGTCGCCACTCCACTCCTCGGGACAGATTCTTCTGTCTGACCCACCATGACAGAGAGGACTGCACCTTTGCCGGAATTTTTACCTTTTTGTTCAAAGAGGTCTGCTTCTTGTCCCATACTTGCAATAGAAAAGACTCTAGGACTCTTGATTGTGCTTGCAACCACTTCACTGATGGAGTAGTGGAAGTCATGAGGCCTAGAATTGTCATGATTTCCCTGATTGAGGATATATTTCTCCGCTGAAACGTTAGAATTTTCCGGATCAAATCTACCTGCTTCTGGAATGGAAGAAAAGACGACATTTGTTGGGAGTCTAGTAGTACTCCTAAGAATATTTTCCTCTGCTCGGGATGAAGACAAGATTTCTGAAGATTTATGATCCAACCCAGGTCTGAAAGGGTGTCTAATACTGTCTGAAGTTGAACCTGCAGGTGACTTTCCATCAGAGCTGAGATTAGGAAGTCGTCCAAGTAAGGTAAAGTAAGATTCATGACAGATGGAAGAATCTTGCTACATCCGACTCCTGAAAAGCTGGCGATTAGAAACCTTGCTTTGCAACTGTGTCTTGATGGTGAATAGCACTGTGAGTGATTTTCTTTTTTTTCTTAATACAGTCTACAAAAATATCCTGGGCCTTCAGGCAGCTAAAGTGTTAACAAAAATCATAACATAGGCATAACAGGTTGTCCTTGCCAACTTGCACACCATGAGCTGTAACTTGTATGGATGAAGACAAAGACACCACTTTCGGAAGAGAAGGTATGAAATGTCTGGCAGACTCCAGTAACTGTCCTTTGTGAGTGACTACAGAAACAGGAACCATGCCAAATGAGACCTTCATGGGAGAAAGCCTATGACTTCTGTAAGCTCCTCCAGACTCTTCCTGAGCACTTTCAGTAATAAGATATTAGAATATATATACACCAGCTTCTCTCCCAAGCTGATCTACAGACCACCTAATGCTAGAACATGGTGAGTGCAATAAATAGAGAAAATTTGGATATCTTAGCTTTCCCTCTCTGTCGCCATACCTGTTGCCCTTCTCCTCTCTACAGTATCCAAGAGAAGATTGTAAAGTTCAGGTTCCACTCCTTGCAGCCTGTTTATTGAAAAGAACTGTTAGGTAAATAAGGTTGATTGAACAAACATTAGATGGTTGTGAGGGTAAGATTGGAAGTGAGATAAGGCCAGTCTGACAGCCCTGAGATCTTTCAGGTTGGGTGACAATCCCTTCTTGTGCTACATTTTATGAACCCACAATCTTTCTACATGTGTACCTAAGTTGCAAGGTCTTTTCAGAGGCCAGGGAATCAGAAATTTGCCACATAGCAGATGCTTGGATACAAGCAAAAGTTTCTTGACTCGAGACATCTTTTCCAAGAATTGTATATTTTCTTGGGGGAAGTTTACATGAAACATGGCCCCTAATATTACATGTATGATGACGATAGGAGATCCAGCAATTTCATGACATAGCAAATGGACACTTTGGGGTGAGGAAAGAGGTGACTTGTACCCTTCAGGATGGCATCTCTCTTCTCTGAAGACAACTTTATCATTAGCTGAAGACAAAACCAGGTATTTCAGCTCTTGAGTTGGGACCAGCTGTGACTCCTTGCAATTAATCAGGGAGCCATTATCTTGTAACAGCTGCATGGTCATGTGCAGATCCATCAGAAGCTGTTTGGAGAATGTCTTTACCTGCCAATCATCTAAGTATGTGATGTCAGTTACAACTTGCATCCTTAGGGAGCTTGTCAAAATGAAAAATCCAGATTCTGTGTTCACATCCCTACCAGGCCCTAGAGGAGCAACCTCTAGTGGGGCTATCATGGAGGACATCCAAGAAAAGATGCTTTAGAATTGTTATATTATAGGGGAAAAAGATATTGTCCCCCACATACCCTCCAGCAACTGTAGGATGCGCTGCAGCCAGCATGGCTCCAGATACCTGTGACAACCTTCCAGGACCTTAAAGAAGAACTCCCGCAAAAATTTTTATTCTCTGACCTGTTAGAAAGGTGCATGATATAATCTGTAGTGAATGTAATTTTCTTATCAGAGGCTGAAATTGAGAGTTTCCACTCTCTTCTAATTGTAGCTGGGTCATGTGACCAACTCCCTGACCTCCAACTGACCCAGGACAGCAAGCCAGTCACTTCTCTATTCATTCCTATGAGACTGAAAGTGAGGCTCCCATAGGAATGCATAGAAAATTAGACTTCCTGTCCACACATAAGGTGCTGTGTGAGTTGGTGGGTCTAATTCCTAGTCACATGACACAGATAAACTTCAGGATGATATAACTCAAAAATTCAGCTACTGGTAAGAAAGTGACATTCACTACAGATTACATCATGTACATTTCTAGCAGGACATGGAATAAAATTTTTTGTGGGATTTCTTCTTTAGTCACTCCCAGCCCGTCTAGCTGCTGTCCGTGTTGCACACAGCAGTTACTCTCGATATTAGCTGGTGGTCATAATAGTCTGACTGCACTGTGTATTTAAAAAAAATAAATCCTAAACCTGCAATTTTCACACTGGTCACTCAAGCCTGTATTACACCTGCCGATATTTCAACAGATGATCATTAACGAGAGACTGCATGAGCAAACACTTCATTGGGCAATCCAAATCTTTTCACATGTTCAAAAATTATTAGTTTCAGGGTGCGGACTGTGGTGTCTAATCACGATCTGCCACTGGCAAACCCCAGCATAGCAATCTCTCCTCGCCATGCTGTGGAGGAGATCACTGCATGTAATTGTAGCGGTTTCCTCCACTAGCAAGGAGGCGATTTTGACAATTGTCTGCCACATCCGGCTGTCTAATACAGCCTTAAAGGGGTTATCCCATCTTGGACAATGGGGGCATATCGCTAGGATATGCCCCCATTGTCTTATAGGTGCAGGTCTCCGTCAGCTCCATAGAAATGAATGGGAGCCGGGCCGCGCTTGCGTGGTACGCTCCCATTCATTTCTATGAGCAAAGCGGGGAGCTGAGTCTGGTGGTGGTCGGACCCCGGGAAACTTCGTTTTCAATATAGGTGTGGGTCCCAGCGGTGGGACCCGCACCTATAAGACAATGGGGGCATATCCGAGCGATATACCCCCATTGTCCAAGATGGGATAACCCCTTTAAAGGGAACCTGTCATCTCCGAAACACCCCCTGAACTAGAGTAAGCGTTGTATAGTGTAAGTGATGCTGAATCCGAACATGCAATTTTTATCTTCGTACTCACTTGCATTCTGACGCTGTCCTCCCACAAACCTGCAGTAAAATGCACTCACTGGACTCCAGTGCTCACTCACATAATGGAGAGGACTCAAAGAAGAGTCCTCTGAATGTATTTTACTGCTGGTTTGTGGGAGGACAGCGTCAGAATGGAAGTGAGTATGAAGATAAAACTTACATAATCGGATTCAGCATCACTTACACTATACACCGCTTACTCTAGTTCAGGGGGTGTTTCGGTGATGACAGGTTCCCTTTAAGCCTAGGCGGCCACTTTCTGTGCTGCACTTTTCAACAGTCACCTCATTGCCATCACAGCCAGGATTACAATTACAGATAACATGTATCTATGGAGAACAGGATTCACCATCACATCAGGTGATGGTCAAAGGTCATCTATTCATCCATTGCTACTCAATGAATTCTGCACGTCACATGAAACATTTTCATCTTTATTAGCTTTCAAGAAACATTTTAAAACATACAATTTCTCATCCCAGAGCATATCTAGAGAGTCCTCTCCTGGCCATTGTGTCCAGGAACCATATGATTACTGTATGTGACTACTAAGCATCTGTTTAAATGCTGTTAGGAGATCAGGTAAAATAGACGCCCCATAATCATATACAGAAAATAGAATATATCTACAATCAAAAAAAAAAAAAAAATTAAGTTTCACTATCTAGTTTAAAATACAACATAGGGGAAACTTTGATATCTAGAACTCATAAGGTAGAGATTACAGAGATCTGACACCCAGGGGCATGGCCGAATGCACATGGATTAAGCTCCAGAGCTCCTAGGTGAATAATCCGGCACAATCCAACAGTTTACCTAGCCAACTCAACACAGTTACTTTCTGTCATCCTACAACTCAATGAGGAAGGTGAAGAAAGGGGAACAAACTAGAATGATGGAATTCTTTGTGTTCACGTGCTGCTAAAATGGCGCTGCCAGGGAAATCCATCACCCAGAGTATGCTGCTCCTGCACCCAGAGTACGCTGCAACACTTGCCTGCAGGGCATGTAATCTCAAGTGTTAATGCATTGGCCATATACAGCATAGCTGCCCTCTGCAGCAACTTATCCTGACTCACAGAAGACTGCCGACTTACATAACCATGAAAGCATGCAAGAAAATCCTTATATTCAACTGCTAATAATGGATCAATATCCAGCCAGTGCACAGATGGGCAACACTATTATTATTCTCAGCTATCTACATTCAGGTTTTAGAAAATACCACCAGGGCACTTCTGCTAGACCTTAGAACCTGCCTTTTGCAACATACAGAAAATAGAATCCAACCTCTTGGAGATAGAATTTCTCATATAGAAAACAAGAGAACAGAGGCCCACAATAATGTAGTGGGCAATAGTACTGCTTTAGAGGAACAATAGCTGGTGGCAGACTAGATTGATCAGGTTTAAAAAAAAAAAAAAAATAATCCCATTTCACAGTGTTTTACGGAATTTGTGAAGGTGGGGCACCGGGCTGATTTTCTCACATACTACTTTGTTGCATTTTACCAGTTACGCCGCAACCACACTGAACCATTCATAGAGTTCATATGCTTCAGCAATGTAAGACTGGATTCGATTTTATCACTTCAAAAAAAATATAATTTTCGCAACTAGAGATGTTAAAAACTTACTGGAGAATTTCTAGGACATCAAGCTCTTTGAAGATTTAACAGCTGCAACGATGATTCGTTGCCATGACTTTGCGCTGATTATGAGGATCCTATCCCTATAAAAGTGGTTTCCCAGTAAAGATGGTGATTACCAGAAATGGCTCCAAAGTTACAGTAGACTCTGCGACCAAAGCTTTGAGATTACTCCATAATTTTCACATTGCTTTAACCCAACCTTCAAGATCTCCTCCTCGATCTAAAGGCCTCAACGCTTTACCCTTAAAGGGAACCTGTCACCTGAGAAGGGAACCCTAAGGATGAAGACATAGAACCTAGGGCTAACACAAATACTCCACTTGAAAAGGGAGCCACAAGGAGGCCATATTGTAGAAGCCATGAAATGTAGTACTAGTGTAAACCCTCCATCTGTAGTAGCCACAGAGTAGTGCTGGCTTATATACTCCACCTGAGGAGAAGGCCATACAGTAGTAGTCAAGGTATGTAGTGCTAGCGCAATTACTTCACCTGAGATACAGTATGCAGAATCTGTGAAATACTCGACCAGCTGACCGGTTGAATTTGGAAGTAACCACTGTATTCTGTTCCAGAGTGGATGCTCGACCTATTGAAGGTGACAATGACTAACATTGTAGAATAGTTTCCACTGGAGCTTAAAGTACAAGAAAAGTTCTATTGTAGGGATAATGTGGAAGTATCGTAGTATCCAGTGCCATCTGTTGAGGATATGGCAACAGTAGGTACCATCTCTTGCAAATTCTCCACCTGTGGAAGGAGAGGAACAGTACAGGAAGTATTGGAGCCGGATCTAGGAACAATACTCCACTGTGGTGAAGTAGTCACAGTATCCAATGTTGGTGCAATAACTCCACCTGTCAATGTTATTACTCCACCTGTGGAAGGAGGTAATGGGAGAGGATACACGGTATCCAGTGGTAATGACATCACTCCACCTGTGGAAGGGGGTATCGCATCCGATGCTGGTAGCACTATTTCACTATGGCGTAGTAGTGCAATTACTTTACCTGTGGAAGGAGGTAATGAGATATGATATGCAGTATCCTGTGGTAGTGTACTTATTTTGTAACCTGTCCAATGGTAGCGATAAATATTCCACTTGTGGAATGAGTTATTGAGGCAGGCTGTACAGCATCCAGTGGCAGTGCAATTACTCCGCCTATAGAAAGAGGGTAATGCGACAGGGTGTACAGCATCCAGTGGTAGTGAAATTACTCTGCCATTGGAAGGAAGGCAATATAACAGGACATATGGCATCCAGTCGTAGAGCGATGGGGGAACTGACACCAGCCTTCCTCCCTGGGTAAACAGAGAGGTGAGACGTCTCTGTTTCCCATGCCTAAAGTAGAAAAAAGGTAAGAAAACAAACGAGAATAACAGAAAATGGCAGGTCTGGAAGGTCTGTGTGCTACAGACACTAAGCTAACACTGAGTAGCTCAGTGTATGCAGGAGGGGTATAGCTGAGAACAGGGGCTAACACTTTTGTGCTTAGTGTTGCCTCCTAGTGGCAGCAGCTCTACCCATGGTCTCCAGTGTCCCCCAAAGATACGAGAAAACTGTGACAGCTAACCACTCCTATTTTCCCACCCTTTTTCAAAACTGGACTGGTGTAAAAATGCAAAAAAGTGCTAATTTTTGTGCAGGTAACCTCAAAAAGTCGCAAAGCCCGACTATGCAACTTTTTGAAGCCAGAACTCTGGCGTGCAGGGTGTGATAAGTTCCCTCCTATGTATATTCATTTCTTCATTCTCATTTTAATTTCCAGAAGTACCTGAACAACTGGACTAAAGGAAAAAAAAATTTTTGAATGCTTATGGACTCATGGCCAAATCTTTGCATCATAAAGGCTCCTTAGAACGGATATTTTAACAGTGGACTGTTCCTTTAATAAACCAGAATGATACAGTTACGAATGATCTTTATTAATCTGCATAGCTATGGGGGTAACAAAAGAAAAAAAAAGACAAGTGTGACAGACAAATAACCTGTATGTCCTAACAATATAGTACAAAATGTTCAGGCTTCACAGTATAATGTTGTGATTTACAATACAGAGTATGGAAAACAAGTTAGACCACAACAAGAATAGAAATGTTTGGATTCTCAGATTAAACGGTTTTAAGAGAACTTTGGTTTATTACAAAAATAAAACCTTGGATTTTTGTATTTGTTTTACTCGGGAAAAAATACAAACGTCCTACATCTCTACATATTATGCCTTACAATCTTTCCCTTCACGTGTCCATCTGCTTGTGTACTGCTAGAAGTGTCCTTCTTCGTTTCACCATAAACTTGTTATGTTATACACGAGAATGGCTGGTGGGTACTATCACATATTTGAACGTATGCCATTTTCTACTTAGGAGGTACGTTGCATAGCTTCCTGCATCACTGAAATGACTTGACCTGAGCCGCAGGACATGCTGTTCTATTCCACTGTTCACAGTTCAGTAAGTCTTTCCCAGTCATCTCTCCATTCTGCTGCTGTCAGACTGCAGGCGGTTGTGCATGTTTCCAGACATGATCTACACATGTTCTGAGGTAGTCACCAGCTCAAACCACTGCCTGAGGGCATCACCCAGGGTCTCTGGAAGAGTGTTTACATCTCGAAGGATAATGTAGAATGGAAATGGAAATTGCTCCATGTAAGATATCATTTTTGGCATCTCTTTGGGGTCGGTAAAAATTGGCACTTTAATATCCAAGATGGAATCCTAAAAACAATATAAGAGTATTTACAGGTACAGTAAAAAATTACAAAATCAGAAAAGGCAGCTCTATAATGGTCAAAGTGATGCAAAACTCTACTAAGTACATAATTACATGTAATTTACCTTACGTTAAGGAACACCTTTATTTGAAAAGATATGCCCCAGTCTAGTTAAAAAACCAAAATAAAACCCAAACTTAAAGAATTTAGTTAAAAAAATGTTGCCCATAGCAACCAATGACAGCCTAGCTTTTAATTCTTACAGTGCTCTTCAAAAAATGAATGCTGCACTGTGTTTCAATGCGCAACATTGAGACAGTTTCAGAAATCTGCCCCTTTGTTCATTAAGCACTGGAGTGATATGTCAACTAGAAAAATCTCTACGAGTAATATATAGTTATATACAGAATATATAATTTTTTTTACATATTTTTCATTGACATGGTGGTCTTAAAAGTTCCTATTTTTGGGTTAACCGATTCTGGTAAGTATGGAATTACTACGTCAGCAAAGAGCCACTACAAAACTTAAAACTCACCTTGGAAGTAGGGTTGTCCAAAATAATGAAGATAATAAATATGTTAGAATTGCGAGCTGCCTTTACTGCCCTTGTGACACGGTCCTTTCCCTCTACAAACAATCCTCTTCCATCAGAGACTATTATAAGTAGTTGAGCAGTTTCTGAAACAAAATATAATAAATATATTAGGAATCATTATCTAAAATAATATTTCTCCTTATTGGCTGATGTTGTCACTGTCCATTCTCTCCAGAATTTCATAAATAAACTGTTCAATTTAGAACTGATTCCAGGGAGTAGATGGAAACAAATATAAAATGATTGAAGAAAAATGAGAAACGGTTTCATGGATCACTAACATGGTTTCATGGATTATTCTTTTAAAACAAGTTTAAACAAATGCATCTTTTTACTACGTTCATAAAGGGCAGATATGCAGGGGATTTTCAAATCCGCTACACACGCTTTCCTGCACACATCTGCACTGAACTGCAGTAACTACATAAAATGTAAAAAGTTATAAAAAGTACATTTTTGGGGCATAAATTAATGCATAGCTAAAAAGATACTATAGTTTATGAATACCAGCCATTCTGTTGCGAGTCTTCTAGTTCTAAAAGCAAAATGTTTTTGACATTACAGTTAAAACAAATATAACTCCAGTGCAGTTTAAGTTACAACAAGCCGGCATATAATAACAAAAGTAGTAATATAATACAAGAAAATGCTACAGTGGGAAGGCACAAAATAAATGAGTATATTAATTTCAAAGAAATAAGTCAAACATTTAGAAAGACTGCCTGGGGGAGATTTCACTGATCTTTAGAAAGGCAGAAATAAGATCATAAAGGATAAATACTCATTCATGAATTCCTTAAGACATGAAGAATATATAAGTTTACACGTCTGTTGGTTATAGTGGTATAATGATCAAAATGTGCTATGTAATGCAAAGAACCATGGTAACGGAAAGCAATCTGCAGGCAGCATGTTATAGAGCAGGAGATTGTGGCAAATCATATGGCAAAACTTCTAATTTAACCCCTTGACGTCAGCCATCTGTGTATATACGTCCTATCTGCACATGCCCCGTGCAGATAGCACGTATATACACGTGCAGGCTTTAATCGCGCGCTTTAATCCCAGCGCTGATCAGCGCTGGGATTAAAGCTCCTGCTCCTGCAATCTAGCAGGAGCAGGTCGGGTCCCTGCTCACAGACAGAGCAGGGACCCTGAGGAGAAGACAGGAGCGGTTTATTACCGCTTCTGCCTTCTCCTGTGCAGGAGGAGAACGTACCTGCTGCCATGCTGGAGGAGGAAGGAAGCGCAGAGCCGCCTCCTGTGTTAGTCCCGGCGGTCACGTGACCGCCAGGTGTCTCGGGGCCACAGCAGTGCTGCAGGGTCTAAGGAGACCCTGATCAGCTCTGCCTGTGTCCAATGCCCCCACAGAAGGCTGTTTTCCCCTGTAACTGGGGCTCCTGTGGATGCCCCAGTTACAGTGGAAACAGTGAAAAAAAAAGTGTTAAAAAAAAAAAAAGCCAACGGAAACAGTCACCATAGTCGCCCTGTTCAATAAAATATATACATGTTATATATCAAAACGATCGTCATGAAATAGGGAACCCATTACAATAATTAATTTGTGTGTCAGTTTTTATATTTAAAAAAGAAAAATCTATAATTAAAAAAAAAATACTTTTGTTTTAATAAGAATTAGCGGTTTTTCGTCCAAATTAAACCTAAAAAAATATAAAAAATCTTTGAAAGAAACATTCTAATAAAAAGTCCTAACTGTCAAGAAAAAAAATTGCAAAAATTATTTTGGTATTCAAACGAAATAAAAAAAAATTATAGGTCACTAAACCACCATGTGCCCAAATCACAAAAAGTTGCCTGGACATTCAGGCCTTTTATAGGTCCGGTCATGAAAGGGTTAAACATCCAAATCTTTGCTCTTTCTAAGCTTACTTGTCCAATTGGGCAGTCTCATCAGTGACTGAGACCTATGAGACCTAATGATTTTCGGGTTGCCTCTGATCAGCCAGTAAATGATCAAATCCATGTTTGTCGGCTAATTTGCATCTTTCATCAGGATCTCTCAATATGATGTGCTGCTGATAATCAACAGAACTGAATGAAGGAGGAAAGACTGCAGTAGTGATCATTCCTCCTCATTCACTCTCTATCAGAGTGTGTAATAAGCAGATGCAAGCGAGCACCAATGACGTGTTTATTGGCACTCGTCCGGCTCGAAAACTGGATGGCTTATTTGGGCAACTGAACTCCGAGCAGAGATTTAAAGGTATAAATTACTAATTTTGCTCAATCTTCTCCCACAATACTATATATCAATGTGTTCAGCTTCTACTGTTCTAGAACACGCTGCCTGCAGATTATACTGCATTTCATGGTGACAAGTTGTTTTTAACCTTTTGCATGTCTCTGCCTACCTGGATTACTGCTTTGAGGCATCTGTTGTGCTGCAGCAAACATTGGCACACACGATTCTAAGAACTGTAGGGGAAAAAAAAAAAGAAATGAAACATCACATTTTGGTACAAAAGTCACAAACATGAATTAGATATAAATCTGCCTGGTTACCTGAGCAAGCAGTGTTTTCTTTTGCTGAAATTTGCATTGACTAAGTATTCTGGATCCAGACTGCTCACTGAATTGTTCATGGAAGGGATGTAAAAGCTTGACATTTTCTCCAAAACTAAGGTAGAAACAGACCACATGAGCTTATGAAAACTTAGAAAACAGACAGGAGCCTCACATGAAAGGGCTCTTAACTTGGTGAGGGTAAACTGAACTATGGTAATACAACAAGCAGTAACTACAGGAAGGATAGTGTCACAAATCGCATCGTCTGCATAAAAGGGACCAATCTAGAGAAGCTAGAAAACTGAAAATTGTCTCCGTGATTTTTCAACAGCAAATGCAGACTTTTCAAATAGTATCAAGGGCAGAAAAAGCAAGAAGCGCCCATGAAACTCTTTGTCAACTTTGTACATTTTTTACAAGACATTTTTATAAAGGCTTCTTTAGGGGTTAGTGATAATATTCCTGTCGTAATGAACAAGGCTTGAAGATACAGCAAAAGTTGCATACCTGTACACAGCAATTTGACCAACTTCTAGGAGTGTCAATGCATTTCCTATCACTGCCAAGGACTCATAGGCAAGCTGGAAAATAAAAGCAATTTCATTTTATTCCTTTAAACTTGATAAACAAATCAGATTTAAGGATATTAAATAGGTGCAAATTCAAACCTGCTTTGAATGGTTGTCAACCATACTAGAGGAATCATCTATGGCTAAACAGATCTGGTATTCCCGTTTGCTGGGCTTCGTTCTGCGCAGCCAAATTTTGTCTTTTCTGAACTGACTGGCTATGTATGGAATGACTTTTCGCATATTCAGTCTCTTTCCAGTTCTGTAATCCCCTCTGCAACAGTCGAAGAAAAAGCAGACTAAGAAATAGGTTGCAAAGGATACCAATACATTTTCGTCAGGGACTTTATTCCGATCATTTTATAATATACTGTACGTCAATATCAGTCTCTAGAACTACTATGACAATAATCCTACACTGGAAACAATAGCATAGCACTAAACTCACTTGAGCTTTGCTGCTTTTGTCGGCTCTAGAATAAGTCTTAGTTGTTCACATAACTGCTGAGATAGAGGAGCAGTGAGAAGTAGGTAACTCTGCCACATTTCAGCTGCCGACTTCTGAAAGAAAAATGAGAAATGATTGCTAGTATTTCATACAGTTAAAATGACACAATTTTAAATGACATTTTTGTATGCCAATGTTAGGATGAAATAGTGGACTGAGTAAATAGGATGAGACCATGGAAAGGTTACGTGGTGCTATTTGTCATAAGGAGGAAGGTGGAATGAGTATAGAATTGTAGGAGCAAAGTACTGTCGAGTTCACAGCGCTTCCATGTGGAAATAATGACCAGACAGGTGAATTTAACAGAAGTAGTGAAGGTGACCAATAAGTGAAGAATAGGAAAAAGGTTTTCCTGGGATCACAGGACCTTGGAACTTCAATTACACTGAACTCTATATATTGAGTGGTACCATACTGTAACTTAACCAAAAGGAGGCTGTGGTTGAAATACTTACATCTTCAGCATTACCATGTGTATACCATGCTTCAAGCTGCTTTTCAAGTTCTTTCCTAAGCACTTCAAGATCTTGAGGAGACTGCTAAAATGGAGAACAGTGTATAATATAAGGTTTATTTGCATGCTATTAACAGTCATATACATGAAGTAAATTAAAATTAAAACCTTAAAAACAGAGTCGACGTACTGCCAAGCTTATTAGTAACACATAGAAATGTATATTCAAAACTGTCCCGAAATATCAAAGCAGCTATCTTTAGATGCCATTTAGTAATACTAGTCATACATATGGCATTCCTGCAGCTGGACAAATCCAATGACTTCTTTGTGGTTCAGCCTTTCAGGCTGAAATGTGTAAAAAACAAGATATACAGTATTGAACCCCAGCGGTAATACCTGCACAGGTTGCTCTCGTAAAAGATCCCAGGCAGTATGTATGGTGGATTCTGTGCTTCTTTCAGGTTTCTCCATGTCTGCATTTGTGGGTTCAGATTCTTGAATCTGTAGCTCATCTTCTGTAGGTACACCTTGCACCTCTAGTTCGGGTTCCATGGGTCCTGTATTTGAAACAGGCCACACATTGGAGTTAGACTTAGCATTAAGGGCTTGTTCACACATCAGTTATTTGATCAGTTATTGTGAGCCAAAACCAGGAGTGGAGCCTCCACAGAGATCAGGTGTAATGAAAAGATCTGCACCTGTTCAGTGTTTTTGACCAGCACCTGGTTTTGGCTCACAATAACTGATGGAAATAACTGATGTGTGAACAAGCCTTAAGTCCTATTGTGTATTCATCACCATGCCATATATTTAAAATTCTTTATAGAACATAGTAAATTATGAAGGTGCACATTTTTGGATATTTCACCTTGTGCAAGGGACTCTCTTGATTTTGGTTGCTCTGGCTTTAGCTGTTCGACAGTAACTGATTCAAGGTGCTCATCTTCTTGTATCTCCATTTCCACATCTTCCTGTGCAGCACTGTCATCTTTTTCTTCCTTTTGAGGCTGCATGGATTTCTCTTGTTCTTTACTGGCTGTATCTTTAACACCAATACAAGACATCAGAGACCACACATGCACATCATATTTTTAGGGCAAATATAAAAATGTCAAATTGAAAGTCACTAAAATAGGACACTACATTTATTGTGTATTGCACTCAAGTGGTATTACATGTCCCAACTGCATGCATTAGAAGATGTTACTCAGAATAACGGTGATCATTAAAGAGGTTGGCAACTGGTCATCGTTGACCAATATATTTGTAAGATGATTATATGGCACTTAATATAGGCTTTCTATATTTCTTATTGTATGCCCCCTTGTTTACTAGGTCTTTTGTGCTGTCCCACAGAGGTCCTGTCCATAAATGGCTACTGATGTTGAGTCTTGTGACCAGGCAAATCCACTCTTCGTGATGTCTCCTGCATTCAAACACATTTCATCTGCACTAAATTCCCAACATTACAAGTGCAGAAGGCAGGTGCAATGCATTTAAATGTAGGAGACATCACATGCAAGTGATTTGCCTGCTCACATGACCTTCCATCAGCAGTCATTTTATGGGCAGAACCTGTGTGTGGACAGCAGAGAAGACCTAGTAAACAAAGGGGCATACAATAAGAAATATAGAAAATGGTGCAGAATTTCCCAAAGCCTATATTAAGTGCCATATAATCATCTTACAAACATATTGTGGTCAACAGTAACCAGAAAACGGCCTACTTCCTTAAGTATGTCTTCAGTTTCTTGTCATGCAGTGATAGAACACTGTAAGAAAACCCCAATTCTTTGGAAGCAAGCAATTGCTCTTGTATGCACAAGATTATGGGCTCAAAACTGCCAGACCCACGAAACTGGACAGATGGGTATTGGGCAGCAGAGATGTTGCTTTTTAAACAGGAGTCCTCCATGCACATAACTCCTGTAGAGGTATTCCCAATAACCCAGAAGATCTTAGCCTTGTTCAGACAGTGTCCTCATGTGAACCTAAATGAACTGCAAGGGAGAAGCTCAACAATTGGAAGCTGGTGACAGATTTAGTCTAGGGTGGATCTGTCTACGATATGATCCTATAACTATATAAGGTAATCCTTGTCTGTGCGCCTTCCCTATAATACAGATAATGTTATACATGTAGCTATAAGTCCAGTATATGTGCATTAATGTGTTGGATCTGTATAAATCAGCTGATAACATGGTATATACCATATGTCTGTGCATCATAAGATTCTGCTCCCTGCTTGATGTGCTCATAAGCATCAGCTTCTTGTGCCTGGCGTTCAGTTTGCTTGTCACTGTCTTCCATTTCATTGCTGGATTCCATGGTCTTCAGCCTTTTGTGGACTTGTTCAGAGAAATCACCCAAAGTGCGGCTGTCATCTGATTGGCCTGGTTTACGCTTGATGCTCTACAATGCATATCAGGTAGATTTAAGTCAAGAATAGGGATGAGTGAACCAGAACTTTACAGGTTCGGGTTTGGGCAGTGGAGGAATCCCGTTATGGATTCCGTTATAAGGGAATCCATTACAGGATTCCTCCACTGCCTGAACGCCGAACCGGTAAAGTTTGGGTTCACTCATTCCTAGTCAAGAACAAACTTACATTTATTATTTTGAAAAAATTGAAACTCCACAGTTTTAAGAAGCCATGATGCCTAAACATCTATTTTATCTACATTTGTGGACATTATAACCTATAGTTCACTGTAAATAGCCAGTTCAGACATACATATTTATGAAGGGTATTAGCAGCACTTCTTTTACTTTAGTATGTAAGCTGTGCACGTTACATTCAGGTGCTGCTTCCTAATAAAATGACTACCATGTATAGCTTTGTTCACAGGTCTCTTCCTTGAAACATAATACCAATGAAACATCTCTGCTTTATTGACCCCAACCACAATTATGGATGGTTTATCACCAGCGTTTTTTATATTGGTTATTTATATAGCATTACATTTTCCAAAGAACTGTACAGAAAATACAGGCAAATTATTCCCTGTTCTCAGTGAGTATTATCAAGGCCTAGTCACATCGCTGACACTAAATAGTAAATTTGGGCCAATGACAGTGAACTGATGAACTGCAAATCCTCAGATAAATTAGGAGGCTGAACATGAAATAGGTGGTAAAATATACATCTTTTTCTACAGACCATTTACCTGTGTAGGACGGGCACTTTGTTTCTCTAACGCCATGCGTGCCATCAGTTTCGACTCATGCCCTTCAGACTGACTTGCATCTGCAGACCCGGTACCATGATCCTAGATATGATGAAGTATTAAGCTGATGAATTTGCAAGGTAAAAAGGCTACGATAGGACGATAATTATCAGAGTTACCAGCTGCAGAAATTATATTTTTGATATTAAACCTTGAACATGTTTAACCTCAAACATATTCAGTAAGTCACCTCCTTAGCTTCATCCCTTTCGGAAGCTGCACCAGCCAGCTCAGCGGCACTGTCACTCTGTAGGTTGTCCTCTGCAGTTTGACCACAAGTCTCATGTTCCATTCTATGTGCAGAGTCAGGGACCTCCTCATCTTCACCATTTTTTACTTCCTCCTCATTCTGACAGCAAAACATAGATGTTAGATGTTATTTGAACATAGAGAATACTGGGCTCTGTAGTCCATAACATGTACTGTTACATGTCGTTACTGATACTAATTTATTGTAAATGGGTTATCCAGTGGGAGATAATGAGGACTTATCCTCAGGATAGATCACAATTATCAGATTACTGGTTGTCCGAGTCCTGGCACCCCCACAGAGCTCTGGTGAGGATAGTAAGATCAAGGCAGCTTTCAAAGAACAGGGGCTGTGTTTGGTATGGAGCCTAACCCCACTGAGTGACAAAAACAAATGATATCTTGTGCATAGGTGGTCACTGCTTTATTCATATGTTATTGCATGTAAGAGATAAACTGGAGCAATATTAACTGTCTTCTGCTATTATCTTCACAGAATGAATATAACACGAAATATCAATCTGTACTTTTCATTCATTATGTGATAATACTGTTTGAGCTCAGCTATTTTCGGCACTCCAACAGAAGTGAATGGAGGATGGCTGCACTTGCACCCTTGTTTACTTTGGGGGCTCAGTTCAGGTGGGACCTGCACCTGACTTTAGTGGTATATCCTAGTGATATGCCACCAATGTGTGAGACGGGCCCCATATAATCTACAACATAAGCTGCAAAATGGGACAAAGATTATTTTGCAACATTTACATTTGAAGCTACAAATGAATCTCTAAAAATCTAAAGTTTTACCTGAGGCAGGAGTCCACTGTCTGTTTGCAATCCATTTTCATCCTCTTTTTCTGGTTCTGGTTTTAACTCCTCATTTGCAAGATCTGTGGTATTCTCTCCAGCCTCATTTGCAGACTCTTCCTCTGCTTCTTGTGGGCCTATTTCTTCCTGCTTATCCTTGTCCTCATTCTCCTGGTCAGGTTCATTCATTTCCTGGTCCTCTGTATTTGGTTTCTCCTCATCAACCTCTTCTTCACCAGTATTTTCTTCCTTTATGTCCATTGGCTTCTCTTCTACATCAAATGGATTTTGTTCTGGGACAATACATAAACATTGATTTGCAAGTTTATACTTGGAGATATACTTACAGATAAGGAGAAAGCCAATGGGGGGAGCAAATAACCAGCCTATCCATAAAAGAATACACAATGTCCATTTTCTTATTCTATTATCTTGCCTGCACGTTATAGAAGGGCCGCAAGCATGTGTCCTCTGATCACTCCCAAGGTGTCAAAAATACACATAGGATTCTGTCTTAAAGGGGTTGGTCACCTCTGGGACCCACACCTATCTCTAGACTAAAGACCACAAAGTGAAGTACAGTGGAGTGCGCATGCACAGCTGCCCTCCATTCATTTCTATAGTACCATCAGCCCCATAGAGGTAAATGGAACGGTAGCAGTACTTGAGCGGTGCCCTTCCTATTTGTTTCTATGGGACTATGGGCAGCACTCCGCTATTTTCAGCACACTGATAGAACTGAATGGAGGGTGGCCGGGCATGAACCATTCCTCTCTCCTTCACTTAGCAGGCTCCACTGTAGAGACAGGTGTGGGTCCCAGGTGGGACCTGCGCCCATCAGACATTTGTGGCATATGTTAGCGATGTGCCACCAATGTGTGAGATGGACCAACCCCTTTACATTGCCTGACATGACAGCATGGGGGACGAGTGATGGCATTAGCGCTCACTCCTCCACATACTGCGCAGGAGGTTGTGGCATTTGACTGCTGCGTTCTGCTTCACCGACAAGCAGGTGATAGAGAGAGCCATACATACATCGAGGAAATGGGGCTCAATATATAAAAGATTATGATACAGTCAAGTAGTCAACCATTAACACGAGGTTCCAACATTCGTGGAGCCAATTCCTCCTTCCCTGTATGGCTGGGACTCATGTGGAGAGCAAGACCACTATGGGTCAAGAACCACAAATGCCATCTCTATGGCATATACATCCACAAATAATGCAGTAACAACTACAGATAACCAGGACTTCTAGCTTGTGGATGTCTGATGTTCCTATATCATTTCGTTATCTTGTAGGAAAACAGGCCGAACTGGATGGACAGATGTCTTTTTTCGGCCTTATAAACTATGTTACTATGTTATTACCTTCACCGTTTTCCTCAGCTTGCTCATCTCCACTGGCTTTACCCTCGTCAGTCTCTAGATTCAGATCGTCAGGAAGGTCAAGGGCTTCTGGCTCTTGATTCGCATCCTGCTTCCCATGATAAGGATCAGTCTCGTTCTCATCGTATTCACGCTGAAATGTGAACAAAAAAAAATAAATTGATATTACATTTGGGAAAAAAATGTAAAGTCCAAATCAAACAGGGTTGTTATAATATTTAATATGTTATAGTGAAGCATTTTGTGCAATTTCTCAATAATTCACTGCACATACAAAGGTGAGCAGCCTCTGGACAACATGGCCACTGGCTATTCCATTCAATTTAAAAAAAGAAGAAGAGTAGCTGGGAGTGATTACAGGGAATATACAGTTCGATGGTGCTTTCACACAAAGGTTTTTGCTGCCGTTTTTAGTCTTTTTTTTTTTTGTTTGCATCTGCATCATTTGCAGTAGAAACGCCAGCTCCAGATGTTAGCTGAATGTCTTAAGAAATATGTAAAGCAGGCCACACTAGATACTTTTTTACTCCTGGTGTTATTTATTGGGTGTTTTCAAAAATAGCACCCCTCCCCCGAGCATCGCTCAACGGGAGGTTTCTCTGTAAGGTCTATGACCAATCTGCCCCAGTAATCGAACCATCTCTGTCCAGTACATGGTAGAGGGAGCTGTGCAGTTTCTACGCCTATTTCTGGCACCAGAGCAGCATAAAAACAGCTGATCCGCGGGGATGCCGAGAGGCAAAACACATGCCAAACCCATATTGATGAACTATGCCAAGGACAGGCCATCAACATAAAAATCCTGATAACCCATTTCAAATGAATACAATTTCAGCTTACCTCATCAAGCTGCTCATGAATTTTGTCTTTGTGATTTTCCTCCCCTTCTTTAGTCTCATCTTTTGGGTCCTGCTTCTTATCTTTTCCTTGTTCTCCAACATTCTGATTGTCATCCTTGGCAACCAGCTCAGATTCACCCTAAAAACATTGCAAGACAGTGTAAAACAGACAAACTACAATGACACTTAATATCATTTTAATGAGTTACAAAACATTTTAAGAAATTATATTTCAGTATTTTTAGCTTATATTTACAGATCCCATTTCTCCTCCTTTAGTGTGAGGATGCTAAATGCTAGTAGACCAAGATGATGATGGGTAGTGCTGCTATTTTGGCAGTCCGAGAAAAACAAAACCTGGGTGGAACATTTTTCAATAGTGTGATTATCCCTCACAGGAGCATCCCAGATCTCAGCCTCAGAGAAGAATGTATCTTAAAGCCTTGGCATGCACACTAACTTATTTTTTTTTTCTGCGGCTGTTCCATTTTTTTTTTTGCGGCCCGTATATGGAACCATTCACTTCAATGAGTCCGCCAAAAAAGTACCGTATTTTTCACCCCATAACACGCATTTCCCCCCCCCCCAAAAGTGTGCTAATGAATGCTAATGAGCGCTTCCATTATGCTGTGCGCGCCGGGTCACAGCACAGCCGACAGCAGGAAGAAGACAATCGTGCTGGAGGAGAAGAGCGGTGGCATCCGGAGCAGGAGAGGTAAGTGGCTTTTTTATTTTATTAAATATGAGGTACTGGGGGCTGACCTGAGGCAAAGGGGGCTGTGGGGGGCTGACCTGAGGCAAAGGGGGCTGCTGTCGGATGACCTGAGGCAAAGGGGGCTGCTGTTGGGGGCTGATCTGAGGCAAAGGGAGCTGCTGGGGGCTAAAATAAGAGGCAATGGGGGCTGATGAGAGGCATATGGGGGCTGATGAGAGGCACAGGGCTCTTATCTGAGGTCTGATTGGGGGTCACTCACATTGGGGGTCTGATCTGAGGTCTTGTTGGGGTCTTATTAACATTGGAAGTCTGATTGGGGCTGTCAGCAATGGTCTGATTAACATTGAGGGTCTAATTGGTGATCTGACCTGAGGTCTAACGAAAAATATTTTTTTCTTATTGTTCTCCTCTAAAACCTAGGTGCGTCTTATGGGCCGGTGCGTCTTATAGGGCGAAAAATACGGTAAATGACTCCATGTGCATTCTGTTTCCATATGTACGCCAGTCCGTTCCGCAAAAAAAAAAAAAAAAAAAAAAAAAAAGATAGAACAGGTCCTATTCTTGCCCGCTTTGCAGACAGGGATTGCTACAATGGATCCACACAAAAAAATGGAAGCAATACAATGTCACATGGACATTATCTGTATTTTTTTGCGGATCTGTGTTTTGAAGACAAAAAAATACATATGGTCGTGTAAATGAGCCCTTACTGTGGGTGAAATATTGTGGCATCAATAAATGTTGAATGCAGCACGAAAAACAAGTTACTTTAGCAATTTAATTTCTGTTTCAAAAATGCTCCAGTTGCTCAGCTAATGAAATAAGCCATGAGTTACAAGAGCTGCAGCAGAAAGGACATGCCCCCTGTGATAGGGAGCAGGTTGCAGCAGAAAACACACACACACTGAGTTGCCAGCTTGAAATAAATCTAGCAGTGCAATTGTAGATATGAATGGGCAGATCTCTGGATCCATGTTAAAGGGGCTCTCCCGGGAATTAAGAAAATGAACATACGTCAATATAACTTTATTATAAATATATTACCAAATACCTTTCATTAGTTATAATGGCTTGTTTTGTCTGGGGAGCAATCATCAGGGGAAATAAAATGGTCGCTTTCCTATTAGTACACACAAAACCTGTCCTAATTACACAACACGACAAGTTACTTCACAACACTGAGGTAAAGAGCTGCCTCATCCTTCTCAGGTATTATGATCCTGAATACAGTTTAATATGATATTTAGCTGAATCTCTGTGGGAATGGAGTTCATGAGGAGACATGAAGTACAGAGATGACAGACAGGACAGACTGTGGTAATGGAGACTGCATACAAGTGCTGCTGCTCATTAGCCACATCTCCTCATGAACTCCATTCCTACAGAGATTCAGCTGAAGATAATGTATATTCAGGATCATAATCCCTGACAAGCAGAGCAGAGAGGAGGATGAGGCAGATCTTTACCTCAGTTTTGTAAAGTAACTTGTCCTGCTGTGTGTTTAGGGCAGGTTCTGTGTGTACTAATAGGACGGCTGCCATTTTGTTTCTCCTATTGATTGCTCCCCAGACAAAATGAGCCATTATAAATAATGAAAGGTATTTGGGAATATAGTTATAATAAAGTAATATTTAAGTATTTTCATTTTCTTAATTCCCGGAGAACCCCTTTAAGTACAGGGCTGATTCTAGCTTTGTTAGAAAGATTGTCATGTACTATATGATTTAATTTTTTGCATCATTTATGGCATAACCCCTATAAATGTAATTATTTTTTTTTTTTATTTCAAAAATTATTTGTGTCACTAGGAAGGACAAAAAACGTGATAACACTAAGGGCTCTTTCACACAAGCGGATGCCGTGCATGGAATCCACTGCGTAAAAGACAGCCAAGTCCCGTTCAGGACAGCAGAGGCACGGAGCATTAACATGATTGATAACGCTCTGTGTTTCTCTGATCTTTTTACTACAAAATCACAGTGAGATAAAGTTGTCACTGTGATTTTGTAGTAAAAAGGTCATAGGGAGGCACCGAGCATTATCAATCATGTTAATGCACTGTGCCTCTGCTGTCCTGAACAGGGATTGGCTCTCTTTCATGCAACGGAGTACCCGCAAGGCATCTGCTTGTGTGAAAGAGCCCTAATACTAGTAAACACAACATGCTATAGTGTTTTAAAAGGATATATACAGTACAGACCAAAAGTTTGGACATACCTTCTCATTCAAAGAGTTTTCTGTATTTTCATGACTATGAAAATTGTAGATTCACACTGAAGGCATCAAAACTATGAATTAACACATGTGGTATTATATACTTAACAAAAAAGTGTGAAACAACTGTAAATATGTCTTATATTCTAGGTTCTTCAAAGTAGCCACCTTTTGCTTTGATTACTGCTTTGCACACTCTTGGCATTCTCTTGATGAGCTTCAAGAGGTAGTCACCTGAAATGGTTTTCACTTCACAGGTGTGCCCTGTCAGGTTTAATAAGTGGGATTTCTTGCCTTATAAATGGGGTTGGGACCATGAGTTGTGTTGGGCAGAAGTCAGGTGGATACACAGCTGATAGTCCTACTGAATAGATTGTTAGAATTTGTATTATGGCAAGAAATAAGCAGCTAAGTAAAGAAAAACAAGTGGCCATCATTACTTTAAGAAATGAAGGTCAGTCAGTCCGAAAAATTGGGAAAACTTTGAAAGTGTCCCCAAGTGCAGTCGCAAAAAACCATCAAGCGCTACAAAGAAACTGGCTCACATGAGGACCGCCCCAGGAAAGGAAGACCAAGAGTCACCTCTGCTGCGGAGGATAAGTTCATCCGAGTCACCAGCCTCAGAATTCGCAGGTTAACAGCAGCTCAGATTAGAGACCAGGTCAATGCCACACAGAGTTCTAGCAGCAGATACATCTCTACAACAACTGTTAAGAGGAGACTGTGTGCAGCAGGCCTTCATGGTAAAATAGCTGTTAGAAAACCACTGCTAAGGACAGGCAACAAGCAGAAGAGACTTGTTTGGGCTAAAGAACACAAGGAATGGACATTAGACCAGTGGAAATCTGTGCTTTGGTCTGATGAGTCCAAATTTGAGATCTTTGGTTCCAACCACCGTGTCTTTGTGCGACGCAGAAAAGGTGAACGGATGGACTCTACATGCCTGGTTCCCACCGTGAAGCATGGAGGAGGAGGTGTGATTGTGTGGGGGTGCTTTGCTGGTGACACTGTTGGGGATTTATTCAAAATTGAAGGCATACTGAACCAGCATGGCTACCACAGCATCTTGCAGCGGCATGCTATTCCATCCGGTTTGCATTTAGTTGGACCATCATTTATTTATCAACAGGACAATGACAGTCACCAGACCTGAACCCAATTGAGATGGTTTGGGGTGAGCTGGACCGCAGAGTGAAGGCAAAAGGGCCAACAAGTGCTAAGCATCTCTGGGAACTCCTTCAAGACTGTTGGAATACCATTTCAGGTGACTACCTCTTGAAGCTCATCAAGAGAATGCCAAGAGTGTGCTAAGCAGTAATCAAAGCAAAAGGTGGCTACTTTGAAGAACCTAGAATATAAGACATATTTTCAGTTGTTTCACACTTTTTTGTTAAGTATATAATTCCACATGTGTTAATTCATAGTTTTGATGCCTTCAGTGTGAATCTACAATTTTCATAGTCATGAAAATACAGAAAACTCTTACAATGAGAAGGTGTGTCCAAACTTGTGGTCTGTAATATATATATATATATACACTCACCGGCCACTTTATTAGGTACACCTGTCCAACTGCTTGTTAACACTTAATTTCTAATCAGCCAATCACATGGCGGCAACTCAGTGCATTTAGGCATGTAGACATGGTCAAGACAATCTCCTGCAGTTCAAACCGAGCATCAGTATGGGGAAGAAAGGTGATTTGAGTGCCTTTGAACGTGGCATGGTTGTTGGTGCCAGAAGGGCTGGTCTGAGTATTTCAGAAACTGCTGATCTACTGGGATTTTCACGCACAACCATCTCTAGGGTTTACAGAGAATGGTCCGAAAAAGAAAAAACATCCAGTGAGCGGCAGTTCTGTGGGCGGAAATGCCTTGTTGATGCCAGAGGTCAGAGGAGAATGGGCAGACTGGTTCGAGCTGATAGAAAGGCAACAGTGACTCAAATTGCCACCCGTTACAACCAAGGTAGGCAGAAGAGCATCTCTGAACGCACAGTACGTCGAACTTTGAGGCAGATGGGCTACAGCAGCAGAAGACCACACCGGGTGCCACTCCTTTCAGCTAAGAACAGGAAACTGAGGCTACAATTTGCACAAGCTCATCGAAATTGGACAGTAGAAGATTGGAAAAACGTTGCCTGGTCTGATGAGTCTCGATTTCTGCTGCGACATTCGGATGGTAGGGTCAGAATTTGGCGTCAACAACATGAAAGCATGGATCCATCCTGCCTTGTATCAACGGTTCAAGCTGGTGGTGGTGGTGTCATGGTGTGGGGAATATTTTCTTGGCACTCTTTGGGCCCCTTGGTACCAATTGAGCATCGTTGCAACGCCACAGCCTACCTGAGTATTGTTGCTGACCATGTCCATCCCTTTATGACCA
The DNA here is from genome assembly GCA_900303285.1 of Rhinella marina. Lineage (NCBI taxonomy): Eukaryota > Metazoa > Chordata > Amphibia > Anura > Bufonidae > Rhinella > Rhinella marina. The sequence continues at coordinate 299,335 of ONZH01026668.1, forward strand.
CAATGTACCCAACATCTGATAGCTACTTTCAGCAGGATAATGCGCCATGTCATAAAGCTGGAATCATCTCAGACTGGTTTCTTGAACATGACAATGAGTTCACTGTACTCAAATGGCCTCCACAGTCACCAGATCTCAATCCAATAGAGCATCTTTGGGAAGTGGTGGAACGGGAGATTCGCATCATGGATGTGCAGCCGACAAATCTGCGGCAACTGTGTGATGCCATCATGTCAATATGGACCAAAATCTCTGAGGAATGCTTCCAGCACCTTGTTGAATCTATGCCACGAAGAATTGAGGCAGTTCTGAAGGCAAAAGGGGGTCCAACCCGTTACTAGCATGGTGTACCTAATAAAGTGGCCGGTGAGTGTATATATATATATATATATATATATATATATATATATATATATATATATAAATTTATTTATTTTTTTGCTGTCAATGAATATGAACGCTGCGTTAAAAGGTCTGAGGAGGCGTTAAATCCCATACATCTACAGGTGTCCAAGATTGCTTGGTTATTTATTTTGCTTGCACACTGCATATTGCTCATTTACTCTTTGTGGTTACACAGTATTATGCCATTTCATATAGTGTATTGTGGGCTAGCCAATTTTCTATCACAATTTCAAGTTTTCAATACATGTATGTAAAAACTTGTGCAGGGATCAGCAACCTACGGCACTTCAGCTGCTTTGAAACTATAACCCCCAACATGTACACTTACTCCCACACAAAAATGACAGGAGGATTCTGTGAGCTGAAGTGCTGGAGGATGCTGATGCCTGGACTAGTGTGCACTTATCCTGCCTCGACATCCCTACATCATTTTTGTAATTTGGATAGTGTAGAATTAATAAAGTAATTGTGTCTCTACCTTATTTATTGGTCATATTAGGGGTGTTCTAGTTGTTTAATACAGTATAACAAACTAGCTACTTTGTGCAGCTGCTGCTAACCTATTTACCTTAGAAAACATTGCCTACACTGGGTACAAGTGTATTCACTACTCATAAGAGCAGAACTAGGGCAAATAAACTCACCACATCCATTCCTGGCCCAGTCTCTTCTGCTTCATCACCATCACCTTCATCATTGTCATCATCATCATCTCCCCAAAGGCGTTCATCTAGTTTGTCTGCATCACCATCACCGAGATCTCCCATTTGTTTATCAAGGTCATCTTCCTCACTGGTGGATTTATCATCTTCATCTTAAGTAAAAACAATCATAATAAATGACAAATACTTGAATTATTCACCCGCATCCCACCCATAACTGTGATTAAGTAGCATTTGTATTAGAGTTTTTCCGCATTGACATGAACAGGGGTAAATGAGTGTACTTGCAGCAATTGGGGTTTTCCACAGAAGCAGTTCTAGCAATACAAAACTCCACTCAGGTAATCGGCACATAAAAGTATACTGTACATATCTGTGTACTCCCAAGAGCCCAAATTATATACAATTGGCACTGAGAAAGGCAATGCCACCAGTAAGTACTTCACTGAAGGTCCCAGCACCCACCATGCTGCTTAAGAATCTGTGAATGGGCACTTTTTAAGCTCTACCCTTTGAGCTGTCGGAGCAGCATTTTATTATACAAGGATATGACTTCACTCCTTCTTATTGAAGTTACTAAAAGGTTTAGATAATATGTATATACCTTGCTTTTCTTTGTCTCCATCATGCATTTTCCCATCAAAATCATCAGACATCTCAATAGCATTATCTTCTGCCTTTACATCAGGCTTGTCATCAGGATTATCCTTATCTTTTTCTTCACCCTTTTTCAAGGTATCTTCAACCTTACAAATGTGCCAGAAGAAAAAATATTCATACATGTTCATTATATACCAGATGAAACATAGTACATTAATATGTTTGTGAGAACTAATATCCATACCTGGTCTTCATTTTCAATTTTATCACTCACATCCTTCATGCCTTCACCTTCCCCTATACCGCCTCCCTCATAATCATGAAATTCTGTCGCTCCCTCACCGGTAGAATCGTCAATCAGTTCTTTGGGGAGGCAGAATCCCTATAGGATTTTAAACAAATTTGATAATTGACGATTGGTTTAAAGATTGGACACATTTCACAACAAGACAAGCAACAAGCCAAATCAAGGTGGCATAGAGGAAACTGTGTGGACCTGCAAGACAATTCTGAGCAATGTAAAAATGGCTTCCTCACACAATGCAACTGCTTTTACAACACAGTGAGGATAGTACGTAATTCTTAAAGCAACAAACGCACCAATTTCTTTACCCGTCCTCAATGAGATGTGCATTTTTCTAATTTACCATTTTTAATAGTTTTGGTAGCCAAAATACTTCTTTCAGTTTACACATGCAGCTAAGTGACTTTGAAGGGGTTGTCCCACGACAAAGACTTATCCCCTATCCACTAGAGTGCATAAGTGTTGGATCGGCAGGTCCTGACCACTGGACCCCAAATTTCTCCATTTGAATGGAGCAATGGACATGCATGCTGCAGCTCCATTTAACTGTATGCGGCTGCTGGAGCTACAGTACAAGCACTCAGTTATCTGTGGCAGTCCAACAGAGTTGAAAGGAGCAGCTGTGCCTATGCGTGACCGCCACTCCATTCCAACGTGGAAACACGTGGCACCGCTTCTCGTGATCAGAGAGGGCCCTAGTGCTTGGACTCCTGATGATCACACCTATCCTCTATCCTATGTGTTTTCAACAAGACAGTTGGCCCACCAGCTCATTCACCACCTCCTAAGTGCTTCTCATAGTCCTAGATTCACACTTTTTCCTTATGAACGGCAACTGGCAAGAGACAAACTTACTAGAAGATTTATTTCTGAGGATATCTGTGTATTTATTTTGTAAGGTAAAACTGCCACTACTTTTTTAATCACAGATGGATTAAGAACTCTGGGCACATACTACGATATCCGCAGAGGCCAAACCAAACACTTACCTTCTGTGCAAGTTCAGTAAATGTGTAAGTCAAGATTGAGAGTAATTTGCTTGTAGCCCTGTGTGTTGCCAATGACACAGTAAGGTAAAACAGGAGAAGGTCAGAATAGGAAGATACTATTGGTAAGAGTCGGACAAGCAAGCCACAGCACTGGTTGAAGAACTGAAAAAAAAAAAATAATAATTCTAAAATGCTGTAAGTTGTGATCAAGAAACAACCATTTTAGCAGTACATTTGTACACAAATGTAACAGAAGTAGGCCTACCATGTGTTTATCCTTTATGCAGTCCTCCCCATAGCTTTTGAGCCGCTCAAGGAGCTCTGAAACGGCAGATATTATGGCCTGCACATCCAAAGCCTTCAAATCATGGCAGAGATCTTCAGTTAGCAATTTGGTAATGAGGCCTTCCTGAAGACTGTCTCCTGTTGTATGGTCTTCAGCTATAACAAGAACAAAATACGAACTGCTCTGAAAATTGATAGATATAGTGGCAGGTTTCTGGCTAAAAAGCACACTAAAAGATTACCATCTGAAGAACTTTCGCATTAAAGGGGTTCTGCAGTTTTTAAAAACTGATGATCTATCCTGGAAGCCCGGGGGGTCCGTCACCCAGGGCCCCCGCCGATCAGCTGTTTGAGAAGGCAGCGGCGCTGCAGGAGCGCCGCGGCCTTCTCTGTGTTTACCGCAGGCCCAGTGACCTCACGACTACTATCACTGGCCTGGGCGGGGCTAAGCTCTTTGAACAGAGCTTAGCCCCGCCCAGGCCAGTGATACTAGTCGTGACGTCACTGGGCCTGCGGTAAACAAAGAGAAGGCCGCGGCTCTCCTGCAGCGCCGCTGCCTTCTCAAACAGCTGATCGGTGGGGGCCCCGGGTGTCGGACCCCCGCCGATCAGATGCTGATGATCTATCCAGAGGATAGATCATCAGTTTTTAAAAACTGCAGAACCCCTTTAAGAGGTATTTCCAGGATTTTATATTGATTTATCCTCAGGACAGGCCATCAATATCTAATAGGAGTGAGTTGCCCTGCACTCCCGCTGATCAGCTGTTTTGTAGGAGCTCCAGCACCAGAAATGCACAGCTCCACCCACTGTGTAGTGGACGGAAATGGTTACTGCAGTGCTGCTTTCAATCAAGTTGATGGGAATAGCGCTGTAGTAACCAGCACGGTCCACACACAATGATCGGAGCTGTAGTTCTGGCATAGACTTCTGGTGTTGGAGCTACTGCAGAATAGCTGATTGAAGTGTGGAGCTTTTGGACCCCCACCAAATACTGGTGGCCTATTTTTAAGATAGGCCATCAATAGAATAGGACTGGAAAACCCCTTTAAAGCTGAACAATTTTACATTTAGTGTTATCTGGATCTTTGAGAACCATGTTACAGTTTATATATAATATACGTACAAAGATGAGCAACTCTGCATTACTTCGTCATAGGAAACAAACTGCATAGCTGAGCTGCTCTAATGTGGCCTGTGAGTCACTTTCCCTTTATCAGACCATATGATGTTGTGCAAATGGTGCCAAATATATTACAACTGCTGATGAGAAATGATACATCTATTTTCCTTATGCCACCTCATGGCTGCCATACACAGCTGCTGAAAAAGGTGGACATATTACTAGCTTTACAGCATTTTCTGACTACTCTTTTTTTTGCATTTTCCTCAAAACTGTTGAGGGAAGTGCAAACTAAGACAACTTGGTGAATACCACAGATTGCAAACGTTTCTTAATAAACACAACACAAGGTAAATCGCCAGAAGAAACAATAAGAACAATAAATCCTGGCAGATTTCCAATATTAATAATCTATGATGTAAGAGGTTATAACTGGAGTTTTACCTTCCTCCTCTGTTTTCACAGGTTCAAGTGTTTTCTTCTGCTCCATCTTTTCTGCAAGTTTTTGAATGGCATATAAAATACTCTTGATGGCGGCCTCCACATGATCTGAGTAATCTTTTACATATTTTTCATCTGACTCTTGGTTCCCTTGTGATGAACACAACAATTACAAGCAAAATTAGAAATCCCATCTTAATTGTAAAGTATCAAACCATTCCTTTTACTAGGATCGTATGCCCAGATTACTGGTTTAAACAGTGCTTGTGGCAAAGGACCAGATGCATCCAACGTACAACGTAAATTGCCCTTGAAGAAAGTCTAATCCCACTAGACTGCCAGGGACGAGAATAACATTCCTACAGGATGGCTATGCACATCATTAATCCTACATTAAATCCAGAGACCTGGAAAGCAATAGTCCTGCTAGGCAACCAAGGTTTGGGATAGCTCAATATAAATAGGCCAAGCAGGGACACGGACCACTTTACTACTATAGGATAGGAAATTGATGTTTTATCTAGTTTTTTTTTTTTTTTTGCTACAAAACCTGAAAAAAAAAAAAAAAAAAAAAACGTAAAAGGTTTCAATGGAGAGTAAATTCAAAAAAACACTAAAAAACAGACCACAAGTAATGAATATCAAATCTCCCCGGGGTACTGGGAAGCCTTTTTTTAAACTAGGTCTTTAATGAGCTTATTACTGTGGACACCAAATACAGTAAATAATTAAATCACTGCGCAGAAGGTCCTCTATCCCAATAAACAAGTTATAAGGGGATGAATCATCTGAAAATTAGTTCCACCAAATTTTATGACGACTGTTCATATGGTACTGGGAGAGCATACATTGTCAACAAAGCTAAATATATGCATTTCCAATATGTGAAAAAACACTAAAGAGCTTCCATGTTTGTTAATCTTGAAAATGTAAATGGTGAGATAAAAGGGTAAGGCCAACAATGCAATATTAAAACTTGCTATATGCTTTTTTTTTTTTTTGGAGATGAAAAAAAAAAAGCCTGAGTTAAGCTGCCCTTACATATTATATGCACATTAGATGCTGATTTCAGAGGGACGTGCCAACCAGCTCTCCCATGACGCCAGATATGTATGGGGTGGTGGGGGAGAGAACAGACATTGGGTTGACAGCGGTCTAATGTGTATGGCCACCTTACTGTCAATGTAGAGATTCAGGTACTGAGGTTTTACAAAGGGCGAATAAGCCATTCAGTTTAATCTAGTTTAGGTAGTTCTTACTCTTTGCTCTTCCAATTGCCTGTAGACGGGATTTCCACAAAGTGAACTCTCGGACCGCTATACGAACTTCTTCTCTGATGTAGTGGATGCTCTTCAGAAAGGTTACGTGTTGTGCAGCCTCTTTTACTTCTGTCTCAGGGAGGACAAATAGCAACTCTACCTCTCTTAAGTCCAGAGCAATCTGTTGCATGGTATCCAGTGCTGAAGAACAAGCCTCAAAATGTTTCCTAAAAAAAGAAAACAAAAAATAACGTGATTGCTGCACTAGTGACTACTCTACTATACTCGTATTATAAAAAAAAAAAAAAAAAAAAAGGTTGTCACTAGAGTTGAGCGAACGTGCTGGTAACGAGCACTGTACTGCTCGGATCCCCTGTGCTCGCATGGGCGCAGCCATCCAGATCCGTCGGGTGAGGAGGACGGATGCGGATGGCTGCGCCCATGCGAGCGCAGGGGATCCGAGCAGTACAGTGCTCGTTACCAGCACGTTCACTCAACTCTAGTTGTCACACAGCAAGGCGGGTAGGGTCTACTAAACCATATATTTGAGAAGTGTGCAGAAAAGAGGTAAAGAATAGAGATGAGCGAGCAGTGCTCGTTACGAGCACTGTAACGCTCGGGTCCAGTGTGAAATGCCCGCAGGCATTGCGGATCCGTCCTCATCTGCATGTAAGTCAATGAGGACGGATCGTTTGGTATGACACTCATACTAAACGATCCGTCCTCATTGACTTACATGCAGATGAGGATGGATCCGCAATTCCTGCGGGCATTTCACACGGGACCCGAGCGTTACAGTGCTCGTAACGAGCACTGCTCGCTCATCTCTAGTAAAGAACTTAAAAAGGACCTGTCACCACTTCTGACATTCCTGTTTTACTAGCTACATGCATTCCCTGTATGCAAATTGCAGCACTGATTGGATAGAGTGAGACTATGCAGGCACACCGCCCAACTTGTTACCTCCCCTCTGTACCCTTACTGCAGACTGCTAGCAATTCATTCATAACTTCTAGTAGAAATAATAAAGGAATGGCACAACATACAGACATAAGAATAGATGTTCCAGAATTGTTATTACATGGGGAATGCATGAAGGTATTATAACAGGGAAGTCAGGAACAGCGACAGGTCCTCTTTAAAATCCCAATAAGGGGGTAATGCTGTTTTTGGATCAATATTGCATATTTGTTAACAGTAAGATATTAGGGAAAGGAAAATCCCTTGTAATGTATGTTCTGTAGAATAGCTTGAACGGGGAAGATACAAACTAAGGAATAAATTAAAAAATATAGAGTACTGTGACTCTGAAATGATCTGCTGCTGTAGCCAGGTCCACTTCTAAAGACCCCTAACCATTAGTGTATTGTCGGCTGAACCCAGAGTGTCTAAAGTTTGCAGGGAGCTCTCAACTACCCCCCGAGAGATGATGCTTAAATTAGCTCTCACCAAGAATAAAACAGAGTCTCGCAAGACTGCAGTCGAATTGTGTCCATGTCTGTTTTTGTGGCTTTAATATCTGCTAACATCTTTGTTACTGTCTCATACAACTGCTTCCAATCACTGTCTGATCTGCGAATAGTGCATAATTTTGGCAGCCAGTCTGCAGCGGCTGGAGAAGGAACATCTAGTGCTGCGGTCCAAGGCTTGGCGTCTTCACACTTTTTATCTTCACTTTTCTCATTATTTACAGGACAGCATTCCAGTAACCAAGATAACTGTTCAAGTACAATGCTGCACTGCATTACAAGGTGCTGCAATCTTTCAAGCCACTGCTGCAACCCATCCTGTGGTGGGAAGGCAATCTTGTAGTCATTAGATGATTCCACACGGCAGTTGATCTCCTTCATACAGCTCAACAAATTTCTGTAAAATATGGAGAACAGAAATTACTGGAAAGCAGAGAGAATCGGCAGGATGTTCTCTGCTGGAACAGCCTGCTGCATGTAACAAGCGCTAGCTTGAAAAGGAAATCACTAGGGTCAGATTTACTAATGTTACTACTGCACCAAAAAGCGGTCTACAAAAGTGGCACAAATTGGCACATCTAGAGTTTTGAGGTAAAAACCTGACAAAGTAAGCCAACCAAAAGTTGGTATAGAGTCAGGGGAAGAGTCTATCCCTGCATCAGATTTATCATCCAGCCTGAGCCACTGTGATAAATCTGGTGAAGGTCTAGACAGTCGTAGAAGTTTGTGCCACCTATAGCATTAGTAAATCTAGGACTTTTTTTTGGTGAATACATAAAGAAATCCACAGGACCATTAACTATGTTTTTTACTTTTTATTGTGAATCAGCATTTAGACTGATGTAGTCTATCATTAACATGGACAGTTTAACATATGCAGAAATATGGAGCCAAATTTGGATCACTATCCTTATTCAGCTACGTGTTTCATCTGCATCTCCTTCTATACTGTAGAAGTGTACTATTCTGTAAGAAGCGAAAACATGAATGAGCCGAATACATCTGTGACACAGCCTCCCATAGACCGAACTGCATATGAATAAATATTGCTATGAATATTAAGTGGGTTTTATGCAAATAGCATTTATCATGTAGAGAAAGTTAATACAAGGCACTTCCTAATGTATTGTGATCGTCCATATTGCCTCCTTTGCTGGCTTGATTAATTTTTCCATCACATTATACACTGCTCGTCTCCATAGTTATGACCACTCTGGTGGTAAACTGCTGTGGGGGCACTTGGCAGGACTCAGAACAGAAGGAGCGCCATATGGATTTTGCAGAACAGATTTTGGTTTGCGGGAGCCATTGATTTTTATTTTTTGAGTTATTGTCTTATGTGGGGGCTCATTTTTTGCGGGATGAGCTGATGTTTGCGGGATGAGTCAAGGTGAAAAAAAATAGCCGTTTTGGCATAGTTTTTTTTTTTACAGCAATCACCTGAGGGGGCAAATCATGTGATATTTTTATAGAGCAGGTTACGGACGCAGCGATACCCAATATGTCTACTATTTTTATTTTTATTAAATTTTACACATTAGATTTATTTTTGAACAGAGTAAAATCTTTTTTTTGTGTTGCTATTATGAGCCATATTTTTTTATTTTTTGGCGATTGTCTCAGGTAGGGTCTCATTTTTTGCGGGACAAGATGATGGTTTGATTGGTACCATTTTGGGTTAAATACGCCTTTTTGATCGCCTGCTATTACACCTTTTGTGAGGCAAGAGGGGAAAAAAAAAATGGCATAGTTTTTAAAAATGTTTTTTTACAGCATTCACCTGGGGGGCCATCTCATGTAACATTTTTATAGAGCAGGTTGTTACAGACACGATACCCAATATGTCTAACATTTTTATTTTTGGAAAGTTTTAAACATTAGATTTATTTTTGAACAGAATAAAATCTTTTTTTTCTGTTGCCATTTTCTGAGAGCCATATTTTTTTAAATTTTTTTGTCTCAGGTAGGGTATCATATTTTGCGGGACAAGAGGATGGTTTGATTGGTACCATTTTGGGTTAAATACGACTTTTTGATCACCTGTATTACACTTTTTGTGAGGGAAGGAGACCAAAAAATGGCTGTTTTGGCACCGTTTTTTTTTTTTTTACTGCGTTCACCTGGCGGGGTGGATGACGTGATATTTTAATAGCTCCTGCACCTGCCCGATCAGCGTGCCATAGTACTATGGAGCCGGGCGTCAAGCCCCTTTACGCAGCACCACACTATTACGGCGCTGGGCGTGAAGGGGTTAAGAAAGAACAAAAAAATGCTCAAGAGAAGTGGGCAAGATTTTGGATGTAAAAACATGATCGGTCACAAAATTTTATTTTTCCCTTATCTCCTTGTTTTAACTCAAGAAATAATGAAAACAATATCTGTAAATTACCGTAGAATAATCCACTGTTCTGTTACAGTAGTAAGGGAGCTTCTCTGTTTCAGGATGATCTTTAAAAGATGACCAGAGAAACCTTTGCATCGCTCAATGTTCCCTAGGCCAAGTTCCTACACAAAAACACACAGGAAGATTTAATGTAAAACCATAAAGAGAAACAGAATGAATTCCAGGAGTAAAATTAAAAAGCAAAGATCAAAGTATTTTATATTTTGGTCTTTATGAATAAAACAACTCGCACATCTTGCTAAAAAGTGCCTGTGTCCTAATAGTCTGCAGTTGGGAGGTCCAGCAGTGCCAGACCTCCCTGACTGCCTCCTTAAAGGGATTTTCTCAGACTTTACCTATTTGGCATGCTGTTCTGATCGGTGGGAGTCGGACACCTAGGACCCCAACTGATCAGCTGTTTGAGAAGGCACTGGCAGCTTTCCCTAGGGCAGTGACGACACATTCATCGATCACATGGCCTAGGCACAGCTCAGCCCCAAACAAGTGAATGGGGCTGAGGGCGATAAGAAGCACATACTATGTACGGCGCTGTGCTTGCTAAGCACTGAGAAGGCACTGAGAACCCTTTAATGATTCGGCAGAGTGCCCATACTTTGCTTCTCTCTCTCCCTGTATGACACCAATCTGTGTGATCAGTGCAAGCAGGAGAAAAGGCTGAATGCACTCGAGGTCTACCAGATGCAGCAAAAGGAGATGAAAGCTCCACTTAACTGCAGCTGAAGGACATTATGATATTGGTAACCTATTCTGAGGATAGGTCATCAATAAATATAACTTGTTCAACCCCTTTAATGCCGGTAGCGTCCAGGCCCCTGCCGGATCCCATTATAGTCAATAGGCCATCCAGAGGTAATCTGTAGAATCTGGTGAGCTCTGGCAGGCTGTTCTATGACGGATGTGAACGTGGCCTAATGTCATGATCATGGAGTGTTTATATAAAAAAAAAAAAAAAAAAACCTGAAAAAGTAAATTTAGCAGAACAACCATGAAAGGACACTACAGAGCAATGACTGGAGGCATTTACTTTTATAAGTACACTTACTGAGGTGTCATTGCTGTTTATTTCAATGGTCAGCAGATGACATGTCAAGGTTAACATTTGCTGACGAACACTATTAACCCCCTTTATGCTAGACCTCAAAGCTAGTGACCGTAACCCTTCCAGTTCATTAAACCACCCGGGTAGGTGTAATAAGTAGAAAATATATAGATTTTTTTTTTAATTTTCTGTTGTCTAAACCCAGGGGGTCCAAAATATGTTAATTCAAATAAAAAAGAAAAAAATGCTCAATATGTACAATACATGGCCAAACATGTGGGATACTGACTATTATGTCTATATATGAGCTTGTTTGTTTTTTTGTACATCTAACAGTCTCCTCTTATCTGGTATGGCTCTCCACAAGATTTTGGAGTGTGGCTTCAACCAAACTGCATTTGGTCAGGCACTGATGTTGGAACGAGAAGATTTTGCTCCAAATTGTGGTTTTAACTCATTTCAAGGAGTTCCACCACCTCAGCTGACTGTTATCTTTGCATATGCTGATCTCATACTTGTGTGCAGCGCTTTACCATGGAAACCCATTTCAGTAAAAGCTTCTGACAAATAGTTCCAGTGCGGATGTTACTTCTAGATACATTTTAAAATTCTTCCATGGTGTTCTGCTACATGGCTGAGCTGATACGTCTAGAAGCTTCCTCTTCACAATAATAGGACTTTAATTGAGCTGGGCAGATGTAGCAGATCAGAAATTTTATGTCTTGCGGCAAAGGTGGCACTTAGGACAGTTCCAAGTTTAAAGTTCCTGAGCTCTTCAGTATGGCTATGTGCAGGATTTTAGCCAGCCATAAGTGATAGGTGTGAATGTAATAATTAGGAGGGGAGTCCATATGAAGACACTTTCGGCCATACAGACCATACAGCGTTCTTCCCTTCCAATATCTTCATTAATATAAATTTGTATTTTTATCAGGTAAGGTGATATTTGCAGAACTTGCACTTAAAGTAAAATGTGCTAATTTAAGATCCTCATTATACAAATCCTAATTCCAGTTATGCAAAAGAAACTTTTGTGACTACTCCATAAACATGCATGAGTTACACATGAATTTACTATGGATTTCACTCGACCACAGTAGTTTTGTGGTGCAAAATCGGCAGCATATACTCCCCATGTGAACATACCCAGTCTTCAGCCTCCAGGCTTACACATATTCAGTACACATTGTACAGTGTCCACATCAAAATCCACCAGTATATCTTACCTTCACAGGATTCAACAATGCAGTCTCCAGTCTAGCATTACGTGCAAGACATCTGTAGAAATACTTCTGGCACCCATCCCAAGTGGTGGTGATTTCTGCAAGCAGCCTGAAGGAAACATTGTTCAATACTTAAGTACCAGTTTATCTGTTGACTTAGGAATGCACATTTTCTTGCATTGTTAAATGCTTGCAGCCTAAGGCACTGACTCACAAACAAGGTAAAAACCCAAAATGTTTGCGTTTTCCTGGACTAAAAAAGGTCTGCATTCATATTTTTACATGTTCTCATGAAAGGGTAAGTGACACTACAAATGGAAATGGATTTGTTTTAGTTAACAATTCAAATGAATAGCAGATTAAGTGCACTTATGAACTAAAATAGACAAGGCAGTAACTATTCTAAAAACAATATTCATACTCAGAATTGGTGTCCAGGGCACTACTTGAGACTGCGAAAGCACTGCGAAGGTCCAAAGGATGGAGGCAGAGCATATCCTGATTGTCCTTTGAACGCATCCATGCAATTCCCCGACGATAAGACAAGCCTAGAAGTGATGATATTTCCCCATGTTAAAGCATTTCCATTATTAAATAATGATGCAATGAACAGTACATACTGGGGTATGGGACAAATGGAAAAGAAGTATAAAAATATATTCCTAACTACACACAGTATACCTGTTTTTGACAACATTTTAAAAAGATCTGCAAGGGCCCTTTGTTTTTGCATCAATATGTGTTTGGCCTCTGATTTCTGCTTCTCTTTTTCTGCAGTCTGGTCTACAGTAAGATTCCGGAGCTCTTGAACAGATTCTAAGATTCCCTCTGTAATAATAAAAATAAAATGAAATTTCTTGTCACTGTGTGAGACAAACGACAGCTAAATTGTCAGACTGTCAGAAACAAGTATGGAAGAGTGCTGCAGTTCTTCCTACCTGTAAACATATTGAGGTTTTCAAACAAAGTTGGCATTTGGCTCTTCTTTATGAAAGAACTGCACAAGTGTCTCATTTTTTTTGTCAGCTTTGGAAGGCGGCACTGAAGCGACTCAGCTGTATAAATATTCTCTCCACAGTTTAGCTGTTAGAAGAATAGAATATATTAATGCTTTACAGTTGATCACTTTAATAAAAACATTCAATCACATTAAAAAAATGGCTACATGCTGATGAATTAACCACCTAACAGATTTGCCAAAACTCAATTTGGACTTTGAGAAAATCACTTAACAGTTCAGCCAGAACAGAGCTCAGGCAACAGGGTGGTGGGCTGCTTTAGCTGATCATATCTCAGGATTAGTCACAACTAGAGATATGGGCCTGGTCTTGTTTGAAAGCTGGGACTCCAAAAGTATTATTTCCACTACATATGGAAATACAGTTGTTAGAAATCAAGTCAGGGATGAAAGCAGGGAAAACTGCTTTACTTTCAGCTGTAGTCACTGCCATCCCAATTTCTAACAGCTAAATCGTCTGATGTAGTGTAGAAAATGCTGTGATTCTGGCTTGGAATGCTAGCTTTAAAACAAGACTAGGCCTATATCTCTAGCTGCTACCAATCGCCAAGACATGAGCAGCTAAAGCAGCCCACCTCTCTTCAGTCTGGAGGTAAGGGGGAGGGGAGCAACTTTCCTTCCTGCAGTAGGAAAAAAAAATTAGTTAGAAGTGCTGTTTTTTTTAATCTTTACCAAATTAAAATAAAAATTATTTAATACACTATATGCCTCCCAAAATGGTTGCTAAAAAAACAACAAAAAAATGAAAAGGTTTTGACTGCTGTCACTAGGGGTTAAACATGCAATTGTGTCCCAACAATATTTACTTTAGACATATAAAATCTACAATATAAAATTGACATTTTCAGGAGGGTTTTTCCAACTTTAATGTAACTGTGGTTAATCTTATATAGAAAAACTGGCATTTGGTAAAACGGATACATAAAATTCCATCCACTTAAAAGCAATGTAGTTGCCAATGGTAATTAATCAGGTTTCTAAAGGGCCCTTTGAAACATGGGAGGTGGAATCTGAGTGCCATGGAAACCTATTTTACATTTCTTTCAGCCTACTTTTAATAAATGAAACACTTCAATCTCGAAATAAAACTAGAACTAAAAAACATGAATATACAGTAAATATTTTAAAATGTTAATTATAAACAATGTCCAAACAAGAATCAAAAAAAAAAGTTTGGGCAAAACAGAATTTAATTGCCTTACTGGTACACTGCGCCCTCCAGATAAGGCAGAGCTCAGTACAGAAGCGAGGTGCTGGACTGCATTTCTTTTGACTTGCAAGTCTACTGTAGTGTCAGTGAAATCCGGCTGATCCTCGTGGACACTTTCCACTAATGCTGAAGAGGAGGCTTCATTCAGAGCAGCTTCAAACTTCTTAATGTATTTAAAGAGTGTTCTAAAAGGAAAGCATGACCAACATAAATCCAGGAATCTACACTTAATGAAACTCAACATGAAAGCAATTACAGTGTGCTGGGTTGACATACATTATATCTAGTTCCATTAATAAGCTGATCTCATTCAATGTATAGTACAATCCCAATAATCATCTAACTGAATTGAATCTTTGGCCTATGAATATTGTCTTACCGATGGGTTTTTTCCACAGACTGTTTTACAGCCCAGAAACTGACATCATTCCACTTGGATATACTCACAAAATCCTGCAAGAATAAAATGGTTAACATTAAAAACATCAGGAAGAATAAATGATTTCTGTGTTGTAAGGTACCACTTTATAGAAGTAATATACAGCCAGTGCCTCCCCCCATCGATTACCAAGTGAAGATATAAAAGCTGTTCATTAAGCAACTTCTATTCATTCCAATCTACAAAAAAAAACCCTGATAACTGATACTTTAATAACTTAAATTGCTATTAGTGGTGACTGCAACAACTAATCCATACTACAGCATAACCAGCATTACAGAACACTACTTACTTTTAGCTCTTTCTCCACAGGCTTACGCAATTCATTAATTCTTGCTTCAACAGAGGGCAAAAATTGCTTATAATAATGGTAAAGATTCCAGAGAAGACTGCATAAAGAATCTGCAACACCAAAGCAAAAATACATGTACCAAGGATCTCCTTACAATTTTAACAGTAGAAGGCTCTATACATATCTGCACTTAGACGTTTTCCAGCCAACATGACAGACACTTCAG
Source organism: Rhinella marina (assembly GCA_900303285.1). Lineage (NCBI taxonomy): Eukaryota > Metazoa > Chordata > Amphibia > Anura > Bufonidae > Rhinella > Rhinella marina. The sequence continues at coordinate 314,722 of ONZH01026668.1, forward strand.
CAGAATCGGCACAGCACTGGGGCTACCATTATAAACAGAAGCAACAAGGCTAATTTGAGCACAGCCTTAAAACCAACATGCTGTAGTAATAAAACCAAATTAGGAACTGTTGACAAAAAAAGCAAAGGACCCAAGAAGATTGAAATTACATCATTTTCTTCAGCTGCTTATTAGGTTATTCAGTTATTTGACACTAAGGCCCCTTTCACACGAGCGGGAGACTCGCATGTCTCCCGCAACGGATCTACAGGGCTGGACTCGGCACTGACAGGGATCGCATATAATGCTATGCGATCCCAGTCAGTGCCGAGTCCAGCCCTGTAGATGCGTTGCGGGAGACATGCGAGTCTCCCGCTCGTGTGAAAGGGGCCTAACTCTTCTTAAAGGGAATCAATGCTAGGTCACTTTCTTTAATTGACCAAGCTGTTTTGCCAAATTCTTTTATTGACGGTTCCAGTGCATACGGACGAGCCCCGAATATTCATGAGCGCCTGGCATGAAGACCTGTGAGCTCATGAATATGGGGACTCATTGGCATGTGCTGGAACTGGGCGGCAGAAAACTGGTGACAGATTCCTTTTAAAATGAACATACTAATGCATTTAAATTTCCAAAGAGCATGCCATCTTTCCATTAAAAAGTAACTCCATTTTGTACCAATTAAATGAAAACAGTTGATGCGTTAGGCCCTTACACTCATGTATTTTGGATCTACAGTAGCTGTCTCATTCAGTTTTTTAAAAAAAATGTCTGTGTGAACTGACTTTTTTGCTTCTTTTTTCCCTACAGTGGAAGAGGTAAAAAAAAAAAAAAAAAAAAAAAAAAAAAAACCTGCCACGCTGAGTTTTTGAAAAGGCGGCAGAAAGACAACAAACACTACCTACTAAACAAAAACGTCTATGTCTTGCATTGCATGCTTCCCATCAGGAGCTGATGTTTTTACTGCAGAAAATGCAGGTACAATATGCCAGTAGAAACCTCTGCGTGAAATCACTCTTGAAGGGGTTATCTGGTTTCAAAAGGGCCTGACAAAAAACAAGTATGTTTTTAGCTAACAGACTTTGCTCTGCTTGTGCTCTATTTACCTAGCTGCAGCAGTGAAGTCACATCAACAAGTGATCACTGCAGCCAACCAAAACCAAAAATAGGATCAGAGTGAGTTTAAAAATACAAAAATTACACACTTCACAGATTCCTGCTCCTCTCCACTTACTGGTCTCGGGATTGACATGCAAGAAATGGGTTGGACAGCCTGCTCCACCAATCTATGATGGAGGCCGGTCACCGGTCTGTCAAGCCCAACACCAGGAAGTAGTGAAGCACAAACCAAAGCAGCAGAGCCAAGGGGGATCAGTTTTTAAATAAAATTATTCTCCTTTAAATTTATATGATTACAAGAGTTGGAGCTGGGTTTTCTGATCCAGAAGCTCCAAACCTCGCTTATAGCTGTCATTTTGGTAGTCTGTCAACACCCTACTATGGAACGTATACTGCATATAGATTTATACAGGTTACTTTCTAGTCAGGAGGCTCCTAAGCTTCTCCCAGGGGTGACTTGAGAAAAAAAAAATACAAAGATTATCAGATGTAACCTCTTTTCATAATTAAAACAATGGCCTACCTTTCCTGGATGCTTGAGGCACAAGCAGGACATGACAGTGAAAAACCAGCATCATGTGGAGACGGGAGGGGAATTCACCCAAAGTGGATCCTTCAATAAATGCTTGTAGTGTCTTTGTAACAGACTGCAATGACTGCTCTTGGCCGTTCTCTGCAAATATAAACCAGCATACAAACTAATGTCAAAGAAATCATTTTTGTACCCTGCCATGACAAAGTTTCTTTTACTGGCATAATGTGACATAATGGTCTGTGACATAATGGTGGCCACGATAACTAACTACGTCCGTGTCCTGGTGCAGGTGGATCAATGCAAGGAAGTCATTGCATTGCCTGTACCACAATACTGATGGGCAGCAGGCAGCAAGATGATGAGGCTGCTTGTCATGGAAAGGAGGATGTGAATTTGTCCATTTTTGTTTATATTGGCACAAATGGTGACATTATAATGCGGGGACACATAAGGGGGACATTATATTACAATGATAATGTCTGTAAAGCCCTTATACTGAAGGGCACAAAGGGGAGACAATGTAGTATTATTGGGGGGCGGGCGCATTATTATATTGTGGAGCATTGCCATTTAGAGGGCACTGAGGAAACCATTACTGTGAGGGCAGTCTGGGCAATGTTACTGTGTGGGGTACAAAAGGGTGGTACATTTAACTCCCTGGAGCACCAAGGGATGTTATTACGTCCTGGGGCACTATGTATGCGCATTATACATCACCTTGCTCCTGTTCCAATTGCAGGTAATCTTCAATCAACTGATAAATGGAAAACCAGTGTCTATGGGATTTTTCAGCATGTCGCTTCATAGCGTTGTCAAGACTCAAAGACCAGCAGCTGCGAGTCAAGAAAGAAATGCACGCATTTAGTTTATAATGAGATAACAGCATGTTATAAACTTACTATTCTTAATTTGTCAGTGTTAACAGTTAAATTATAATTGATAAGATTTCAATAAACCACAGACGTGGCTCTGAATTATTATTATTATTATTTTTTTTTTTTTAAAGTCCCATCCTGACTGATATTTTCTCATTTATCCCTTGACATTTCTGTAAAGGCAGAGCTTATATTAACGCTCATTTTACAAGGGTTTTAGTAACAATCATTACAAATCTCAATGCAGCAGGGTCATAATATTGGATGTAACTAAAGAAATAAAAAAACAAAAAAAAACAAAACTTACTTTAGTTCAAGTTTACGCCACTGGATAATAAGCTGTGTAATTTCATCTAGGTTCTTTCGCAGAGACACATTCCGGCTGGCGCTTTCTTCCCAGTCCTAATGAAAAACGGAAAAAACGTTGTTATAAATTCGAATATTAAAAAAAATTATATATATATGAAATCCATGGTGAACAAAAAAAACCCACTGCAAATTTTACCTTCTGACATAGTTTCAGAGAACAATGGTCTTTATTAAGAGGCTGACTGGCCATTCAAAAAGCTCCACATGCTGTAAAATAAGTTATACTCACCTTAAGGCTTCATTCACACGACTGTATGTGATTTGCGGTCCGCAAAAAAAAACGGATGACGTTCCGTATGGCATCCGTGTTTCCGTTTTTTTTTTTGCGGATCCATTGTAACAATGCCTATCCTTGTCAGCAAAATGGACAAAAATAGGACATGTTCTATCTTTTTTGCGGAACGGAAATGCGGACATACGGAAACGGAATGCACACGGAGTACCTTCTGTTTTTTTTTGGGGACCCATTGAAATGAATGGTTCCGCATACGGTCCGCAAAAAAAACGGAACGGACACGGAAACAAAATACGGTCGTGTGAATGAAGCCTAAGGGTCCTCACACCGGTCTCTACTTCCTGGTCCTTCTAGACACACAGGAAATGACTGTTCAGCCAATCAGAAGCCACAGCAACGGCACACCTCAGCCAGTGATTGGCTGAGTAAAAGTTACCTGTATTTTGAGAGGGACCAGGAAGTACAGACAAAGTACATAGAATACCACATATTAAACAATCCCAAATACAAAGAATATCAATCAGAATTTTGATATTAGCAATGGGAATGGTATAACCTTTGTAGAGATTAAATTATCATTTTAACTTTAAAATTTTAAATTAAAAAAGAAAAAAGTAGAATTGATGGGAAAAAAAAAACAAAGAAACATAACTGATCGCACACAAACCCCACCACTGCCACTCTGCTGGTGTCTACTTCCTGGCCCTTCTCGACACAGGAAATGAGTGTTCAGCCAGCAACTGGCTGAGCATTCATTTCCTGTGTCTCGAGAGAAACACCAATAAGTAAAAAAATAGCAGGGGACTGGGACACATTGGAACAGAGCTGTGGTGGATAGGAATATAAAATATAATTTTACACAATGTGCTGTCTTAGAGGGGTTGTTCACCTTTTTTCACAGGATAGGTAGAGGAAGGCAAAAAAACACTCATGAGGCCAAAGCCAATTGTCCTCAATTTAAGGGGAAACTTCCCTCCCGACTCCAACCAGGCAATCAGAATAACTCCCTGGATCAAGGACCCTTCTCCAAAATTCTAGTAACTATAACCCGTAATATTAATACACTCCAGAAATACATTCAGGCCCCTCTCTTTTAGGGAGTTCACCATCACCACCACTTCCGGCAGAGAGTTCTATAGTCTCACTGCTCTTACAGTAAAGAATCCTTTTCTACGTTTGTGTAGGAAACTTCTTTCCTCTAGACACAGTGAAGTCCCCTCATCACAATCCTGGGTATAAATATATCATTGGAGAGATATCTGTATAGACCCTTAATTTATATGTAGTTATCAGTCTTTTATTCAAAACTAAACCCTAATTTTGATAATCTCTCTGGGTACTGCAGTCCACCCATTCCAGTTATTACTTTAGTTGCCCTCCTATGAATCCTCTTTAGCTCTGCCCTTCTTGTGTAAAGAAGCCGAGAATGGTACATAATAGTCCACGTGCCGTCTGACTAGTTCAGTGTATGAGAACTACACTGCACCCTGGAGTGGACAGGGCTTTTCAATGCAGTACTGCTCCCATAGACTTCAGTGACGAGTTCTGTCCACTACAATGTAGATGTCCACAGTAGTTTTGGCTGCATAGATGCACAGAACAGTTGATAGGTGGGGGAGCGGAGCAGGCCATCACTTCAAAAAGGCTTGACATGCCCTTTAAAACTATTTACACAGCTATAGTACCCCTTTAAAGGTTTAGTTTTGTAGGAATTCACGTTTTATCAGGCCTTAAATGTAACATCATGCAGCAACGTCGGCAAGAACTAACAGGGGGGACATAGAAGTTCAGCAAGCTGAAAAAAGAGCAATCAAAGTGTAAGGTATATTCCAAGTTCATGTTTAACTTTCCTGCCCAATAAAGCTATCTGAATTACCTGAAAACCCCTTTAATCAAGTTTTAGGCCCCAATTTGAGATATAATGCCACTTCTCCTGCTCCATTTTTTTTTGGGCACGAGACAATCAGACACCACATCCATGAGCCAGCCTGATATCTCCATACTGGCCTTTTCAGATAACTTTTCTAAGGGTATCAAGCAATACATGTACGGTATTTTTCAGACCATAAGATGCAGGTATAAACAGGGAACATATTTTCTGGTAGTTTAATGAAGTGGAGAGGTCAATGTCACTAACTTTGGGGTCTACCATAGAGAGAGCTAATAGCTTTGGTTGGTTGCTGTTAACCTTAGTGTGTCATCTTCTGACCACTGGAACAAATAGCAATGGTGTGTGTTGTCACCTCATTAAATGTGTCTCCTGTCACTGTTCTGTAGTGTCCCACTAGATTTTTGTTTGTTTTTTTTGTCCGTGATCATGACATTATACAAACACATACGGCTCTGCAGCAGGCACCTTATACAGACAGCAGTACAATGCACACATTACACACGCAGACCTGCAGCACATGCACATAGCTTTAATAAAAACTCAAATTCCTGCTCTTTCTGGTCTGGCTTCTCCCAGTGGTGACATCACAAAAGGTCCTCAAATTGCAGTTAGTCAGAGCTTTCATCTCTTCTCTGCAGCTTGGAGACCTTTAGGATGGAGAGGAGGTCTGCACTGACCATGCAGATCAATTTCGGATCATTAAGGAAGTAGTCAGCGAGGTCTGGCACAGCTGGAACACAATGACTGCGGTCTATAAGATGCAAGAACTTTTTAGCAAGGTTTTTTCTTACTTAATCCACTCTGCCATAATTTGCTGGCAGATACATTTTCATTTGAAGAAAATTAGGAAGCTAGGAAAAGACAAACATGTCCGTAATAAACATATTTGCAAATGTACTTACTTGAGATTTCGCTAAAAGAATTTCCAGCCCGTTTAGAAATTTGGAAAGAGGGCTGGAGAGTGGAAATCCTTGAATTCTATCAATTATAACAACTAGCTGTAAATAAAAAGATAAATAGGTAAAGTACAAAATAAAAACTGGAACAGATTGCACAGCAGCAGAGTTCATTACACTAATCTTCATAGTTTGACTCGACTGATTAATGGCAATATGCTGGATAATCCAGTGCTGGCATATGTATTAAAAGCTGAAATGAATTCTAAAATATATTGAAAATGTTTTGCCAACAAGGAGGAAGGATATTTTTCTCAGTCAAAACTAAAAACTGTGTACATACAATGGGCGAGATTTATCAAGACTGGCGTTCCCATATGCAAGTCTTGATCTCCCTGCACTGCAGTGACATGCGCCTAACTTATTAAGAGGCTCATCTCTTAATAAATCAAGCGCATCTCTCTCACTCCGTGCACCAGAAATGCAGGTCTACACCAGCTAGGAGCTGGCATAGACTTAAGCTATAACCCATTTCCTGGGGTAATTTATAGTAATTCCGACCACTTTTGAAAAGCGTTGAGACTCTTTTCAAGTGCCATAACTTGCAACTTTTTTACGCCACTGGTGTGGTGTAAAGACAACGATATATATCCCCCAATGTTTAAAGTGAATCTCCATGTTTTATCATTAAAAGGTTTAAAATGCCATGCTAATTAATTTTTTTATATAATCTTTAAGCCTCATTCACACATCATTGTTTTGGTCAATGATTTCCATCAGTGATTGTGAACCAAAACCAGGATTGGAGCCTCCACAGACATAAGGTCTAAGGGAAAGGTCTGTACATGTTCTATATTTAGAGCCGCACCTGGTTTTGGCTCAAAATCACTGACCGAACAGAACTGACACCACATAACTTCATATCAATCTAATTATTAGATATGTGCTGGTCTCCTGAGTAAAACGCTCCTGATCCCACCCTGATTGTTGCCCACGTCGGAGAAGTTCTCTCATATGCAAAGTGGTAGTTGTAATGAGGGCACCACCACTGCACCTCACACAGTACAGCTCTGTTACTTGCCAGGGCTGAAGTCATCTGTAATGTGCATGTGTGTGCAGTTGCTTTGGGAATCAGTACAGAAGATTTCAGCCCTGGCAAGTAACAGGGCTGTACTGTGAATGTGCCAATTCCAAACGCAACTGCACATGCACAGTAACAGGGCAATGCTGAACTACAGCACTGCCTGGCCTGTTAGTCAAAACGGTCAGGAGTAAGGTCAGTTTCACTGCAGGAAACACTCTTCATGTGAGGTATGTCCGTGGGTGAATGCTGTTCCTTTAAAATGACCTCATGGCATTATGATTTATAATGCTGTGTGTGTGCCTGACCTCTGTGGTTATGAATTGTACTGAGGTCAGGCAAAGACACAGCACTATAAATCAGAATAATGCTGTGAGGTTATGTCAAATGAGCGGCATTCAACCTGGGAAGTATCTCTGACAAAGAAAATGCTTCCCTCAGTGAACACACTCTTCTGAAACTAGCCTAACGGTGACTCCCTCATGGTACTGAACCATTAATTTGCAAATACAGAAAAAAAGAATTTCTCCAAAATGCAGGCAACGATCAGGATGGGATCAAGAGCATTATAAGGTATGTGGTGACAGATTCCCTTTAAATGGGTTTTCCGGGATTTTCATCGGATTTGGATCAGCTGTTTAAGAAGGCACCAGCACTTCTGTGAGCACCCCGGTCTTCTCTAAGCTTACCAAGCACAGCGCCATTCATTGTATAGTGGCTGAGTTTGGTATCGTACTCAGCCCCATTCACTTCTATGGGGCTGAGTGCAATACCAAGCACAGCTGCTACACAATGTACGTCACTGTGCTTTGTAAGCAGGGAGAAGGCCGCGGGGCTCATGGGAGTACTAGTGGCTTCTCAAACAGTAAATCGGCGGGGGTCCCGGGTGTCAGCCCCCCCCCCCAACTGATCAAATACTGATGACCTATCCCAGAAAGCCCCTTTAATACACTGCCTACCTGCAGTCTCCACTAGGGGGGAGTATGGGAGTTTACTGCATACTGTGTTACTACTGAATGCAATGGATAACAGTATGCAGTGTCTCAAGCTCTAACTAGTGGCAGCTGCAGTCAGTATCTATACACACACACACATTTCCCAGCATGATCCACCCTATTAAACCAGGCATATTGCCTGTTAGGGCTAACCATGCCGAGTTAAAGGAATATTCTGATTCTTAAACGTCACCCCCTCTACAGGATAGGGGTTAACTATTAGATGGGTGTGGTTCCTACCACTGGGATCCCCACTGGTTACAAGAAAAAACCCTTTGAAATTGAGCAGTGGGTCAGGCATGCAAACTGCCACTCCATTCATCTCTATAGGAGTTCCAGAAATAGAGGAACTCCTTGTACTTGGCCGTCTTCAGCACTCCCATAAAGATGAATTGCTCAGCAGTACACATGCACAACCCGATGCTCTTTTCATTTCAGGGGGCTCTGACGAGTATGGGGCACCTATTCTCATGATCAAGACCCCCACCAATCTAACAGTTATTCCATATCCTGTGAATAGGGAATAATGTTTAACAACTGGAATAAACCCTTTAAGCAACTTCTGAGCAGTTGAAATCATTCACTGGCAATGTTGTAGAGAAATCGGCACTAATTAGGTGTTCGGAGCACCAAGAGGTAGGTCTACCCCTCTGAGTACTGTTTATAAGTTTTTCTCAAGGACCCATTGGAACTTGCCAATATGCTTTCCTCACCTGAACCAAAGCAGGGTGATCTGGCCAATCTCCCAGCAATTTGTTCACTTCTTCTCTGAAGCAACTCAGCACACACTGGCACTGTCTAACCTGCTGGATGTTGGGATGCAGATAAAAGTCATAAGGGCCTTCGTGCTGCACTACAAGGTCAGAGGTACTGTTTCCCAATATTGTGTTCTGCATGAGCGTGCTAGCCAGCAAATGGCTGCTGGAAAGATGATCATTTAAGTCAGCCCCTAGAAGTTAAATAAAAACATAAGACTTCAAACTAAAGGAAAAGATTAAATTCAATTAAGTGGTAAATGCAGGCTAGAATCTAGGAAGAGGCAGCACAAGAGTAGTTCTTAGACAACCCACTAAATTTGCCCAGCAACATTAAAATTCACCAGAAATTAGTTTATTTCAAATCTGAACAGTGCCCTTTGCCAGAATTGCATTTCATCACACAAATCACATATATAAATTTAGCATTTTGTTCGGTTTACCTCCTCTGCAGGTTTTCCTTCCTCTCCAGGTGCTCAGCCTCCGCTCCTGCCTGCACTGACCATACAGATTGGTGTCGGGCAGGGAGACAGTAGTGTGCAGATGCACAACTCTCTACTGGATCATTAAAGGGAGTCACCTCCATATGACCATATGCAGCACTTACATTGTCCTATAGCACACCTATACATGAATTTTCACACATACAAAATCTGTAAAAACGAAGATTAATTCATATGCAAATGAGCACTCGCAAGCGCCAAGTGGCGGTGTTCACATTGTTGGAGCCCAGGCTGCTCTGCCTTTCTTCATTGTTTTCCTGCCCCAGCCCCTGCCTATACCCACCCTCCTATTCCCTTGCATCATCCTTTGGTACGGCCGAGATTCCGCGCCTGCGCACTGCCTCGCCGTACGCTGGCACATGGGGATAGGAGAGCGGGGAAACAATGAAGTCAGAGCAGCCTGGGCTCCAACACTGTGAACGCTGCCCCTGGGCACTTGAGTGCTCATTTGCATATGAATTAAACATCGTTTTTACAGCTTCTGCAAGTCTAAAGAAAATAATGTACCATTACATTCATGTATAGGTGTGCTATAGGACAATGTAAGTGCTGTATATGGTCATATGTAGGTGACAATTCCCGGACAACCCCTTTTAAAGGGAGTCTAAGAAAATTACTGAAAATACTTTAACATTAGATTATTATAAATATATTCCTAAACACCTTTCATTAGTTATAATGGCTTGTTTTGTCTAGGGAGTAATGATTAGGGGAAATAAAATGGCCGCTGTCCTATTAGTACACACAGAACTTGTCCTATTCACACAGCAAGACAAGTTACTTCACAACACTGAGGTAAAGAGCTGCCTCATCCTCCTCTCTGCTCTGCATGTCAGGGGTTATGAACTTGAATATAGTTTAATATGATATTCAGCTGAATCTCTGTAGTAATGCAATTCATAAGGAGACAAAGTACAGAGAGGAGGTGGGGATGAGCAGCAGCACTTGTATGCAGTCTCCATTACTACAGTCTGTCCTGTCTGTACTTCATGTCTCCTCATGAACTCCATTCCCACAGAGATTCAGCTCATGTATCAGCTGTATACAGGATCATCATTCCTGACAAGTAGAGCAGTGAGGAGACCGAGACAGCTCCTTGGCTCAGTGTTCTGAAGTAACTTGTCGTCCCGCAGCCATTTTATTTCCTCTGATGATTGCTTCCTAGACAAAATGAGCCATTATAACTAATGAAAGGTATTTGGGAATATATTTATAATAAAGTAATATTTAAGTGTTTACATTTTCTTAATTCCCGGGGAACACCTTTAAGGAAGCAGTTGGACCACCCTGACTGCAGAGTATAAGACGCAATATTTTTTTTTTCTTGCTAAAAAGTGCGTCTTACAATACAAAAAAATATGGTGCATATATCCTGCCTATAGATGAATGTACTCCTAAACTTTTTAAAAACAAGTTGCTAAAACTAACCAATGCACACATTTAATAAAGCTAGCCATTTCACCACTAAATGTTAGCAGTATAATAAAAACAATTGTCATACCTATGAGAGGGTAAAGGGACTCTATGAGGGCAGCACTGGTTTGGTAACATGAGAGGAACACACTCAGGTAATGTTTGGTTAGATTTTGTGCTGGCTTCTGGTGATACCAAAGAGATCTGGCAACACTTAGACAGAGCTGCTGATGAACGAGCATCACAGTTTGCATTGAACTCTGAGACACGAGCGTCGTCTGATCATCTGCCTGACTATCTCCGCCTTGCGTCTTCATAGGTTCATCCAGACTGAGTTGCTCTGTTATGTCTGCAAAATCCTGTAAGTAAGCAAATAAGTACATCAAGAAACTGCACTATGATTAATGAACAACAATTAATGTACAATTTAAAGATAACCACAAAACACTCCTGGGGTCACCAAGCACAGCGCCATACATGGATTAGAGCTGGAAAGGACTTTCTCCCGAATGAAGCAACGGATCACTAAGTGAAAGGTACAGGGTGGCCCACGAAAAAGTAAATGCCTCCAATATCTCTAAATGAAACTGTCTAATAGTAAATCTGTTGTTCAGCGCATCAGAGCTCAGCTTTCATTTTTTCAGAGCCCTGTAGGAACTGAAAGCTGAGCTCTGGTTGCTATGAACAACTAAGACAGATTTATTATTCAGTTAGATAAAAGTGGCCAATTATGTCAGAAAGATGATGTTCTCCCTGGAATAGCGATTGTGGAAGGCTATGTGCGAAGGATATCGATTAAGGAAACGCAAGAGATCTTTGAATACAACATTTAGCTGGTAGTTTTGTTCCTGGGTACTTGTCGGCAGAGTCTGGTTTGGAAACGGCATCAAACTGGCTCTGTTGCAAACATTAAGAAATCAAGGCCTCCATCGATCAGGATTGTTGAAGTTGTGCATAAGATTTAGCAGAGGATTGCTAATAGACCCCGAAAATCAACTTGAAGACTGTGTCAGCAAGTTGGTGTATCACAAATCACACACAGCGAGTCCTGAAATCTCTGAACCTGGAACCGTACCGAATAACGTGTGCGCAGGAACTGTCTGACAAAGCTAATAATGTAAATTACTGGACTTGGCTGCTGACTGGAGGCGGACTACTTTTTTCATTGGGTCGCCCTGTATTATTACACTTAGTTGAGCTGTTCCTACAAGACATTGGGCATGGTATAACAGTGAATTTCCTGGAGTCAAAAGCCAAAATGAAGCAACTTAAAGCTTTTGTTCTGGCTTGTGAGTTCAAGTAGAAAACATTGAGAAGCCCAGATATAGTGTATGGAGATGCTGGGTAAACAGACTTCAACACATGCAGCACACCCATATGATAATATTCCTGTATCATCTGTCCATTCGTCTCCTATAAAAAAAAAAATGACAGCGGGGAAAAAAAAAAAAAATTCCTTTCTTCAGCACATTTACCAATAAACTTAAGCTCAATTTGTTAATACAGTTCTAGTAACTTTCAATACAAAACACATATTTGACGATTTACATTTGCATAGGATGTTTAACCCTTTCACTCCCAGAGGTTTTTTCGGTTCTGCATTTTCGTTTTGCGCTCCCTGCCTTCAAACAGCCATAACTCTTATTTTTCTGTTCACATAGCTGTATGAGGGCTTGTTTTTTGCGGGACAAGTTGTACTTCCAACGCCACCATTTAATATTGCATATGGTGTGGTGGGAAGCGGGAAAAAAATTCCAAACCGGGTGAAATTGCAAAGAAAACGCTATTCCGCTACAGTTCTATGGGTTTCTTATTTACAGCGTTCGATGTGCATTAAAACTGATCCGTTACTTTCATTCTACTGGTCAGTACGAATCCGGCAATACCTAATATGTATAGTTTTTCCTGCGTTTTCATAGTGATAAAATAATTAGAAAGTTGCTCTTTTTTTTTTTTTTTCCTTGTCACATCTTGACCCCTATAACTTTTTGGTATTTATGTGTACAGAGCTGTATGGGGGATCATTTTTTGCGGGACGATCTGAAGTTTTTATTGATACCATTCTGGGGTGTGTATGACTTTTTGATCACTTTTTATTTAATTTTTTTTAGAAAAAAAAAGCGACAAAAAACGGCAAATCGCCATTTGGACGCTTTTTTCCGCCACACAATTCGCCGTATTGGAATTTTTTTTTTTTATATTTTAAAAGTACGGGCGTTTTCGGTCACGGTGATACCCATGATGTCTATATTTATTGTTATTTAGGTATTTATTTTTTAATTATACGGAAAGGGGGGTGATTTGAACTTTTATATCTTTTTTTATTTTTATATATTTTTAAACAGTTTTTTTAAAATTTTTTTTTACTATTTGAAAGCTCAAATATGGGCTTATATATTGTGGCTTTTTTTTTTTCTTTATGAGCAATCAGGGATTTTCTAGACTCAGAAATCCAAGAATTGCTCATTTCTTATCCTGGCCTGCCATCTAGTGGCCAGAATAAGAATTGCACTTTGAAAACTGTAATCCTCACCAGCGAGGATTACAGTTTTCATATGGTGTACAGACGCCCCGATTCGTCTGTTCAGTTGCATCTGTTCAGACGCAACTAGATGCCGTGGTCACGGCATCTAAACGCCCAGGAAGACGCCGCCGATGGCGGTAAGTAGCGGCAAGTCTCTGCTGTTAGAAACAGCAGAGACTTGCCGGCCATGACGCCCGCCGCACTTGCGAGCGGGCGCCATGTGCCCGCATCGCCCCAGCGCCGTACATGTACGGCGCTGGGAGTGTAAGGGTTAATCATTCTCCTAGCACAGATCATACCTGATCATATACTGGAAACCGCATGCGAAACTCGCTCTCCTCTTCCTCCTCTTCTGTAACACCGGGACCAATGCTCTTGCTCTTATACTTATAGAGGCTGCTTTCTTGCTTTTCCTGCTCTCTAGCACTCTGCTCTTGCTCATCCCACTCATTGATAATGACCTAAAAACAAACATACATTCTAAAAATCAGTCCGTAAAGTCAACACACATTTCTTGTCTCTAAAATGCAAACTAAGTGAGGAAACACTGACCTGACATATATGCCTGAAGAGCTCCAGAGACTTCTGGTCCATTTCCCCCTTTGAAAGAATATGAGAGCGCATATAAAGTAACCCATTGACAAGCAGCTGCTCTTTAGTTAGGCAACAACTTAAATCCTTTCCTTGTGGTGATCGTTCTTTGCTGGGATATTTTTGAGAAAGTTTTTTAAGGCTCTTGAGGATGTCAAGGCAACCAACAGAACACAAGCTGTCGGCATGTGAAAAGTATGTGGGAAACGCTTCAGACGTAGATGGAAAAGCGAGAAGGGAAGCTATCAGGTTGGTTATCTTGGGTGGGGAAATTAAAGCACTGTTCATTGTGACGTAGAGCTCGGAGGCTATTACTCTCATTCCATGTTGCACTTGCAAAATGGCGGCTTGAAGAGGAGTTACCATGTCTGGATACAGGGAATACTCCTCTGAAAGACGCTTTCTGAACTGGTGTTGGGATCGCTGCCACGTGACCTCTTCAGACAGCAGATTGAGAATACTCTGCCTCGACTTGTTACCCTTCCCACTGAGGGCTTTTAAAAGTCGTGTAGCAAAATCCTGGATAGAAGACATCTTGCCAATGCTGTTGAGGTAGTTGTTAACATCCTGATACAAGGTGTTGTAAGTGGGACTTGTGGGGCGGCAAGCCTGCTTTTTGGAAAGATTATATATGATTGCTTTCAACTTCTGAATTCTGTGCAGCAAAGCACTGTGGAGAGACAAGGTAATTAAAAAGTAGCAAAAAAAAAAAAAAAACCACACCATCATACTACAGTTACCAGACATCTTCAAAGTTAAAGCAGATCAGTGGCATAAATCGCCATCTTCCTACAAAAAGCCATTTTTCAAACACTAATGACAATTAGAAACACTATGAAGGCGCATCTTAGGAGTTAGTAATTTAGAACGTATAACGGTAAAAGGTAATATATGACAAAAATAGCTAATCGGAAAATCAAAGGTTTATCCTAAAACAAATTACATTTACACTGGCTGCATCAGAATCGGTTATAAAAACACGCAAATACCTAAAGAGAAATGTTATCTGCCAGTTAAATCCAGATAGCAACACATCTTTTTTTCTAATCTGTTTTTATTATCGGACTGTAGATTTATTCTATTTCCTGAACAGGATTATGGGGGCGGCCATCTTGCCTGAGCTGTTCTTAACAGCACTTAGAAAACATTAAAGGGATTCTGTCACCACCATTTTCCATATTAAGTTATTTATGCCACTGGATTTCTCTCATCATAAGGATCTCCAAATGGTTATTGTTATAGGGCCCAGATGAAGATTTGAGGTGTAAAAATCGTTTTTTATCAACTGTCAATCACTTACATTAAGGAGCCCAAGGGGAGTTGCCCATGGTTGCTGGAGCCCCGGCTCGGCGATTCCGTTGGAGCCCCGGACCGCCCACCTAATTAATATTCACTTAACTGAGTGAGTCAGTGAAGCTCCGGTGTGGCTGAAATCCCGCGCAGGCGCAGTACATCAGGTGAGGCCGCTGCCCGCACGGGCGCAGGCCTCTTGACGTACTGTGCCTGCGCGGGATTTCAGCCGCGGCGGAGCTTCACTGACTCACTCAGTGAAGTGAATATTAATTAGGTGGGCGGTCCGGGGCTCCAACGGAATCGCCGAGCCCGGGCTCCAGCAACGATGGTCAACTCCCCTTGGGCTCCTTAATGTAAGTGATTGACAGTTGATAAAAAACGATTTTTACACCACAAATATTCATCTGGGCCCTATAACAATAACCATTTGGAGATCCTTATGATGAGATAAATCCAGTGGTATAAATAACTTAATATGGAAAATGGTGGTGACAGAATCCCTTTAAGAAAACTGCTTTACAGCAGCCACCGTGGGTCACAGACACAATGGACAAGAGGGGACCCTATTGACTTTTATGGGAGAGGTTTCTAGGCATGGTCTGTGACCTGTGCAGAGGTCAGAAGGAAGCTGAAAACTTTAATAATCACCTATTGTGACTGGAGGATCCTGTATTATCTATACACAGAGGTGATATCATTACAGGCAGGAGTAAAATGACAGATAAGCAGGTAACTGTAGTAAAGTTATCTGTACAGACTAAGAAGTGGCGCCTATTATTAGGCTTAGTGGCCTGAGTGAAAACGACAGGATTTTATGGTTCATGTAATACTGTAGAAACTGGTACAAAACAGGGGCGACAGGTTCCCTTTAAAGGCAATGTGTCATCAGAGAATAAGCTATTGTTAGCCATATGAGAGCTTGTTTTTTGTGGGACAAGTTGTATTTTTAATTGCACTCTGGGGTGCATCTAATGTATTGTATAGCTTTTAATTTTTTTTTTTGAGGCAAAGGCTGAAAAACAAAAATATTCCACTAATTTTTAGGGGATTTTTTTGAGGGATCGTTTGTCAGTGGAGTTGTAGTTCTTTGGTGCCGTTTTGGGATGCACAATATTTTTTGATCACTTTTTATTGTTTGTTTAGGTGGAATGAACAATTTTATTTTTTACGTCGTTCACTTTACAAGATAAATAACATGAGTACTTTAATGGATAGTGGCTCATTACAGATGCGGCAATACCAATTGTGTAGTTATTCTACGTAGTTAAAGATGTTTGTCGCAAAAAAAGCAATTTTTTTATTTTTCCAATATACAGTACTTGAACATATAATCCTCTGATTGTCCATATAATACACTACAATACTAGTTTTACCATTTTTTAATAAAAAGAATTACATCCACTTTGCCGCTACTGTATATACCATTGCTATTCTGCATGCAGTATATCTGCCACATGTGGCTGTGCCCTTATGGTAGGAAATCACAAGCTCACCTTATATGAGGGTGAATGTGCTTTTGCAATGCACCATCATTAAGCTCTTTTCCTGTAAGCAGACTGCATGACAAATTGCGTGTCTTCCATTCAAGGTCCAGTTCATGCAGCTGAAAAAAGTGTAACAAATATGCACACATTTAGTCTTGTTCAATTAACACCAAGATGAAATAATAGAATAAAAAAAAAATGTAAGGGGTTTTTCTGAGACTTTACTACCGAGGACCTATGACCTCTGAACAGAAAGGTGTATAACAGGTATAATGCTGCTGCTTTCCACAGTTAAAATTTAAAACCCCTTTAAACACAACAAAGTAAAAAAAAAAAAAAAAAAACACAAAACTTCTTAAGAAGAGGGGTACAGTCTTACATTGGTGGAGCAAAACACTTTCAAATATCAGCCTCCAACTCATTTCTGTGCATACATAATCATAGAATGTGCAATGTGTTTATTAACCGAGCAAGCATGCACATTAAAAGTTTATTTCTACATAAAATTCAATCTTTCTCGTTAATGGCACTGGGGGACACAGAACCATGGGTATACACCCGGCTGCCACTAGGAGGCTGCCACTAGAAAAATAAAAGTGTTCGCTCCGCCCAGGTGGGCTTTACCCTCTCCTCAGCCACTAGGCTAATCAGTTTTAGTCTAGTGTCTGTAGGAGGCAGACATGACCTGCTCTGTTTTTTGCAGGTCTTGCTGCATTTTCATTTTTATGCTTTTTTTTTTTTTATTTTATTCTTTTTTTCTTTTCTTCTGCCTGCTGCAGGATGGGGCATCATCGTGGGTCTGCACTTTAGTTGCACCCCCTGCGGGTGCGTACTCTGGTACCTCGCCGGTCACCCAGTCCCCCTTTACTGCATCCGCAGTGGCATGCCGGTAATCCCACATATGTGCGAGTTTGCCGAAGGGGTGACCCTGCGGCACCCGAAGACGCCGGATGGTGAGTATCATACCCCTAGTGTCCCTGCCCTTCTCCGTAGGGATCCCCCAGGTTAGACCTGCGCATGCGCAGCCACCCTCCGTTCATTTCTATGGGGCCGGCAAAAATAGCCGAGTGCTGGCTCAGCTATTTCCGTCGGCTACATAGAAATTAATGGGAGCGGTGGCCGCGCGGTGCGCTCCCATTCATTTCTGGGGAGCAGCGCCTGGTGGTGGCTGGACCCCAGGAAACCTGGGGTCCTCCAGGCGCAGCGCTTCCCCCCTCCGATCTCGATATAGGTGCGGGTCCCAGCAGTGGGACCAGCACTTATAAGACAATGGGGGCATATCAAAGCGATATGCCCTCATTGTCTAAGATGAGAATACCCCTTTAAGACAGGTTTTGTGTGTACTAATAGGACAGAGGCCATGTTATGTCCCCTGATGATTTCTCCTTAGACAAAATGAGCCATAATAACTAATGAAAGGTATTTGGGAATATATTTATAATAAAGCAATATTTTAGTATTTTCATTTTCTTAATTCCCAGAGAACCCTTTTAAGTATGTGAATAAAGCCTTAACCTAAGGATTCATTTTAATCCAATACTCTTACCTCTTCTTCAGCATACTGTAATTTATATTTTCTTTTTACTGCTGGGTCAAAGTTGGTTTGTGGAAGCCAAAGGTGAATCTGCAGTAAACCCAAGTTAATCCACAGAGAACCCCGATGGGCTGCTTCGGAGGCTTGAACTGCATCATCAACATCAGCATAAAACTGCTGTAGGCATGTCAACCAGAGCTTAACAATGTTTCCAGGTAACCTTTCCTCATTAGACCAGTCTCCCAAGATATCCTGGATATAGTGAAATGCAGAGAGGTCCTTCATTGGAAGGTGGTCACAATATTGTAAAAATTCCTCTTGAAGACTTTCTGGTACAAGGTCCTTCAGAGCCACAAAATGATGATACAGGAGAAGACCCTGAAGTCTGGCATCAGTGTTTCTGTAAAAACAAATACATAAATAATCACAATCTTTTCTTGGCAGATGTAGACTTTAAATGTAGTGTCGCCAGAAATATTGTGTCCAACCTGCATATTGCATATTTTCTTTCTAGTAAAAATATAAGCAATATGCTTCCTCTCACAGGAGGAGTCTTTCACTAGATGCTGGGGAAGAGACACTAATACAGCTTCCCCTTCTCACCCTCTTTCCTGTCTAGTACTTACTGCTTTACTAAACACATTTTTTGGGAAAACTTAAGTGTCTATGAATATTTACTGAGAGTTTTAAGACAAATAATTAAAGGACATCTGTCAGTAGATTTGTAGCTATGAAACTGGCTGACCTGTTACAAGTGCACTTGGCAGCTGAAGACATCTGTGTTGGTCCCAAGTTCATATGGGCCTGCATTGCTGAGAAAAATTATGTTTTATTATATGCAAATGAGCCTCTAGGTGTACTTTTATTAACATGGTCAGGAGTGATGATGTTTTCATTGCCTGACCCTGTCAAAGTGAAGAGGGTGCGGCAGTTGCAGAGAAAGCAGAGCCTATAGATGTAAGGGCAACACCCCTTTGCTCCTAGAGGCTCATTTGCATATATTACAACTTAATTTTTCTCAGCAAGCAGGCACATATGAAAATGGGACCAACCCAGATGCCTTCAGCTGCCAAGCGCACATGTAACAGCCAGTTTCATAGCTACAAATTAGGGACGATTGATAACCACACTGAGTGCAGTGTGGTTATCAATCAAAAAGACTCAACATCTACTGAATAGATGTGTGAAAGGAATGTCAGACAATATGAGAACAGTAGCCTTCTTAAGACACTAGGGTGGAACCAGATACCTTTTCTGAAAAACAACTAAAAAAAAAAATCTTCCAATGGGCTGAAAGATTGACTGTCAGCCATTTAGATAAAGGGAAGGTGAAACATAACAGCGGACTTCCTCAGTCTGCACTCAGAAGTGGGCAGTTTTGCAAGTGGACCCATTCATCTCATGAGAAAAAGCAAATGTACAATGAAGAGCGCACACACAGTCTTCTACCTACTTTTCTCCCTTTCTCTCTAGGAGAGAACTGCCAGTCTTCAGCAGATGGGTGGAGGGAGCAGGAGATTATGAATAACCATGACTCTTCTCAGGTAGACTGGACTCTTTTCAAGGCCTATGCTGAAATGATTATGATGCTGGTTCTCGGTAACCACTTTTAGCTCATGAGTGACACACCGCTGAAATCAGCATTTCAGTCACTAATTTATGCTGCCCTCAGTGACGTCCGCATAAAGTTGATGACAGGTTCCCTTTAAGTCAAGTGGATGGACTGCTGGAGGATGTATTTAAACTATGACAAAGTGTGCACCTACTCCAGAGCCACAGGACCTATCAAGACCAACATGGAATTATGCTACGGTTCCATACCTAAAGCCTGCCAAGGAAGAGAATGCCATATTTGTCCAAAGTGTGGAACTGATTTCATGCAGTTGCTGAAGTCTCTCTACTCCTTCTCCAAGACTCACACGTGAAGACAGAAAATCTGGAAGCCCATTCATTTTCCACAATGGTGCCTTGCTGCTCCCTGTCAGAACTTCACAGAAGCATTTTGACAAAACAGCTCTGTTTAAAATACCAGGACCCTGTAAAAGAATGACCCTATTAATCAAAATATAAAATGGCATGGTTCAACTGGAAGCACTAGATAACATAGTAACAGTTTATAAGCTCGAAAAAAAAGACATCTGTCCATCCACTGATTTGTATGTGCACTGTACTTAGTGGTAAAGCATAATATAAACTTGCAGGAATGGATAAACTGCCTTTTCACACAACCAAAAAATATACAAACTTCTCACCACCAATATTAGTATGACAGAATTTGTCACATACAGTTATTGTGCATTTCTTACAAACCTTCATAGAAAGCTCCATGAGAGTTTGGGGAATGGTTGCATCATCTGGGCAGATGTGAAGTTTCCAGGATGCCCAATAGTCTGGATCAGTGGTTACAGTGCTATTCCAGAACGACGACAATACGCTGCTGATCAACTCGGACCACAATAACGCAACATCACCAGAGTTAACCTGTAATGAAAATTCCTAATTTAAATG
This sequence comes from Rhinella marina, assembly GCA_900303285.1. NCBI lineage: Eukaryota > Metazoa > Chordata > Amphibia > Anura > Bufonidae > Rhinella > Rhinella marina. The sequence continues at coordinate 335,302 of ONZH01026668.1, forward strand.
CACATTAAATACAAGTAATAATTTTGTATGTTACAATAAAGTTAAATTGAATCTAAAAGTATACCAGATAAAGAGCCTACTACATCAATACTATCAATAAGTGTGAAATTGTATCTAAGGGCTAGTTCACATGTGGATTTCTGCTAACTTCTGCTGTGGTTCATCAATCTGAATGCAGCAGACTGGCTTGCGGTTTAGCCTCACTGAATGGAGTTATATTGCTGAAACCAGACAACCCCTATATGGCCACATTCAAACATTATGGAACCATGGCCCAGACTACGCAGAAAAACTACATGTAGGTACAGTGCAATAAAAGGGATTGAGTCTCAAAACTCTACACAATGGTAGATTAGAGGGCCTGCTGTGCTTTTAAATAGATACACAAAAGATGAAGTCTGCAACAAAGTCATCATGTAACATAAGCAGATTTTGACCCAAATTTAACACAGGTTTTGCCATAAAAATCACAGCACAAGTGTGCAGCTGTAAAGGTTCCATGCACACATGATGTCTAACAATGCCTCGGTTCATAAACATAGTAATACCTCGGGCTGTTGGCTAAGAAAGCAGAAGGCTCGAAGATGCTCTACAGAAACTGGTGTATGTTCCAGGCAAAATGCAACCAACTGGTTTAGGTCTGACTGTATGTTCTTCCTGTGGAGGAGGAGATTGACAAGTGGTCAATCACTTGACATAATTACATGTACAGTTTCCTAATACAGATCTGCCACATACTCACCGAACATAATAAGAATGGGACAACAGGTCAGTAATCATTTTGTACTGCCACAAGAGCATGAAGTACTCCATTCCAGGCCACATTTGAACACGACTTGAAAGCTTTGCCAAACATTCTTGGTTGAGTGGTGTACACATACTCTCTTCCTGACTCTTGTCTCCAGGACCAAGAAGAACTCCTTGTTTCTGCAACTGTAACCTCAGTAATTCCACAGACTCAATTAGGTGGTCTTAAATTAAGAACACAATAAGGTATGGTTACTTGTAAAGTAGGGAGCGGCCATTTAAAGAAAGAATCAACAGTTTAAAAAAAAAAAAAAAAAAAACATAATACAGAAAATCATGAAGTAAAAATAGATGAAGTAAAAAACTCGTTGACGTCTGAATCATATATTCAAAGGGCAATGGTTGCTGTCAAAGAACTATAAAATCTCTAATCTCAAAAGATTGAGAAAAAAAACGAACAGAGAAAACCAATTATTACTCTGCTCATTAAAAGGCAATGATTACAGGCTGAGGATACAGACAATTTGTACAAAAGTTTGTTCTGATAATTGTCCCATGTAAAGCTAGCATCATCACCAAACAAACAGGCAAAACGGTTTGTTCCCAATCATTGCCCATGTAAACTGGGCCTTGGTTTTGGATACCCAAATGAAGGTTTTCTACCTTCTGAATACTTACCAAGAACAGGGCAATGAATTAAAGCTAAATGTTTTACTACTGGTATATACCTCCAATAATAATACTACATCATAAAATCTCTGTAAATACAAAGATGCTGCTAACCTGTTATATACCTATATATACCATACAAATACTAAATGTGGTTAGTAATGTCTGCAGTTTACCAGCATTAATGTCTTCCTGATGATTTGCTTGAAGAACAGAGGCCCAAGCTTGCAGCAAACTGAACTTGGTTTCCCAAGATGAGCAAGCTGCTTTTAACTTGCAGATCTCCAGCTCCCATGTGCTTTCTTGCTTCACCGGCCTCAGCTCTGTGACACTAAGAGGAGCACTGAGCTCTTTTAACTTCTGCACACATTGTACTACAGCGTCTTCCTGTACAATGCAAAATAAAATGTTGAAGCATGAAACAAAGAGAATTCACTTACACACCACAGGGAAATAACAGGAACAATCCAATAACTCAATCTATAACTATGCTAATGCCGGGTACAGATGTATAGATGTCTTGTTCATTCTAAAAGATTAACATTGTTGAGATATCTGGAAGGTTAACAGTTCAGATTATCCCAAGATTCAATAGAAAACTACTGTCCATGCTCAAAGGTATGATTGTAAATAATTGCAGTACTTCTACACAATCTATTGTTCTGGATCTTCCACCCACATCACTTCTTGGCCTTATTCACACATCAGTGAAGTATGTTCTCCATGGACAAGTCATGGATCCATTGAAGTATGTTCTCCATGGACAAGACATGGATCCATTGAAATATGTTCTCCATGGACAAGACATGGATCCATTGAAGTATGTTCTCCATGGACAAGACATGGATCCATTGAAGTATGTTCTCCATGGACAAGACATGGATCCATTGAAGTATGTTCTCCATGGACAAGACATGGATCCATTGAAGTATGTTCTCCATGGACAAGACATGGATCCATTGAAGTATGTTCTCCATGGACAAGACATGGATCCATTGAATATGTTCTCCATGGACAAGACATGGATCCATTGAAATATGTTCTCCATGGACAAGACATGGATCCCATTGAAGTATGTTCTCCATGGACAAGACATGGATCCATTGAAGTATGTTCTCCATGGACAACACATGGATCCATTGAAGTATGTTCTCCATGGACAACACATGGATCAATTGAAGTATGTTTTTCATGGACAACACATGGATCCATTGAATTCAAAGGGTACATTCAGAAGCATATTTCTTTTTTTCTGCAGACCAATAAAGGTGGAATTGAGCACTACTTTGGTCAGTTTCTTCACCTTCCAGATGCCACATGCAGAGAAAAAAGGAGGATGGCTTTATAAATAAAATTTCTCTCGTCAAGTTCATTTGGGGATGCAGGACAGTGGGTAAAGCTGCTGCCACATGCTTCACTAAGAGTCGGACACTAAGCCAAAAATTATTAACTCCTGACAGATATACCCCTTCTACCCGGAGAGAGCAAACTATTTTTAGCTTAATGTCCATAGGAGGCAGACCTTCTGCTATTTTGTAATTTTTTTTTACTACACTAACAGCATGACAATAAATAGAAGCAGTAAAAGTAGAAAAAAATCTAGAAACTAGAAACTCACAACCCATACAGCGAATGGAAAAACAATGCACACCTGGGTGGGTGCCGTGTCCCCCAATAAACTCGGCAACAAAGATTTTTACACAAAAAAATCTCCTTTTCATGTTTCATGGGGAACACAGGACAGTGGGACATTCAAAAGCAGTCAACAGAGGAGGGAAAGAATAGGAGACCCCCACGGAGGCCATTCACACCAATTGGTGCCTAGAGCACAGTAGGCTGCAACATCTTTTGGCCCAGGGAAGCATCTTTGGATGCAAAGATATGCCCCTAGTAATATTTTGTAAATGTGTGAAGAGACAACCACGTAGACGTCTTACGCACTTGGAAAGCTGATGCATAAGGGCAGTTGGTGCTGCTTAGTCAGTGTGCCGCTGTCAAATGTGCTATGACTGAGAGGGTGTGCCTTGTCCTTGGTGAAATAGGCCTCAAAAATAGCCAACCAAATCCACCGTTCGATTGTGGCTTTGGAGGCCGTTGAACCTTTCTGGGGGTCATTACGGACTAGTAAACCGTAGTACCTGGACAACATCCAGATAAGTGTTTTCTAGGATAGGCTAACGAAGGGAAAAGGAAGGAAGCACAATGTCCTTGGTTAAGATGAAAGAAGGAAGCTACCTTTGGGAGAAAGATGGCACCAGAGGTAACCAAAATGGCTACCTTCCAAGAGAGGAGACAAAGCAAAATCTAATGGAGGCTACTGAAGGGAGTCAAGAACCAAGGACAAATCCCACAAAGAAGAGAGAGGACGATAGGTGGGAACAAAGCGAGCTATCCCTTGCAGAAAAGTCTTAATTGGAGCCTTTGAGGGCAGTGGAAGTTAAAAAAGAACATAGGGCTGGGGCTTAAAGGAGGAAAAGGCAGGGAGTCGTCGAAAGACATCTGCCAAGAACCCAAGAGAAAGATGGGAAACGAGGGGGGAGAATACAGTGAAGGAGACCAACACTTTTTCCTCCCCAAAAATATAAAGGATATAGATAGCAGAGGTGAACCCAGTTTCCCACCTGAGTAGAAAAAAAAAAAATTACAAAAAGAGCAGAAGGTCTGCCTCCTACAGACACTAAGCTAAAAATGGTTAGCTCTCTGCCAGTAAGAGAGCGTATAGCTAGAGGTAGGGGCTAACACTTTTGGCATAGTGTCGGCCTCCTAGTGGCAGCAGCTATATTCATGGTCCTGTGTCCTCCAAAGACACAAGCGAGAAAAATGCACACACAGAACAAAAATGGATGCAACATATACGCCGTCAATGAAAAAAATGATTTTTTTTTCTCCATGGATGAAAAATGGGCATGGGCATGTGAATAAGGCCTCACCAGGGCTGAATAATATTCTGCCCTACTGTTTGACAGTGTATCTACAGGCAAGATATATTACAATACAAATGTAGAAAGCTAGAAAACGTTTAATAATGCAAAACAACATTTTAGACAAGCAAATTATCACCGTATGGAGGGTACTGATACTTTACTTCGCATGGCTATATGTAAAACTAAATGGTAAAAAAATTGTCTGAATTTGAATACCTTGAATGGTAGCGGTCTACCAAGAACTTTCTGCAATAACTTTATGCTAGCAGGTGATTGAGAAGATGATAGACACTCCTGAATAGTCACAGATATGGACTGGACTTCTTCGGAAAGTCTAGAAAAGAAAATTAAATTGACATGGCAGTTAACTTGGGCATGAAAAGTAGCAGCATAGACAATAACAAAATTTAGAAGTTACCCTCTCCAGGTGGTACATGTGCTAACAATATTGACACAAAGGCTGAAAGTTATAATGAAGACTTGCAGAAGCTACTTAATAATGACAGAGAAGGAAGAGACTCTCTTACTGAAAGAAAATGAAACAGGTCCTTTAAAACCATTGCTCTGACACTAACCTGTGAAGTTCATGTCCGAGCAAGATTTCTGAAATCTGTTTTACGGAATGCTTCGCAACCCAGTTCCAGTGAAGAGTTAGCACAGCTAGATCACCATGCTTTAAGCCAACATTTTCAGACACCAGCCTGAATCTATCGCGCCACCTCAGGCAGGAGAAAACCTACAAAGCAGGAATCAGCAAGTAAGTTATACTTCAGAAAAGACGGAAACTAAGCAATTCCCTAAATTGAGAGTTCTTAGCCTGGGTTTTTTTTTTGGCCCCACATAACTTTAGGCTAATCACAGGCATGGCAATGCCAAAATTGCGGCAGATTTGAGGTGCAGATCTTGTACCACAAATCCACGGCATATAGAGCAAGATCTGAAGATCAGGTCAAGCTGGGTGAGAAGAAGACTGAATGGAAGAGGGAATCTGCTGACAGGTTCTCTTTAAAAGGGAATCCATGACCATATAAATGCAATGAAACCAACAGACAACATGTTATAGAGAAGGAAGAGTGGAGCAGATTGATATATAGCTTTGTGGGAAATAATTCAGTAAAACTTGTAATTTTATTCTACTGGTCAGTGAGGGCTCCCACGGTTGGACCCACAGCGATCATACATTTATCAACCATTCTGTGGACACATGATATGTTTGCCATGGGAGAACTTCAAGTTCTCTTTACAAATGCATACTAAATTGCACATAAAATCTACCTACCTTATTAGTTGTTTCATCTGTGAGTGGAGAAAGGCTAGACTCAAGGTATTCATACACAAGCATGTCCCAGAGGTCAAAAAACGCAGCGAGATGGGCTACCACTGGATGAGGAAGGTCCTGATGGACAGCTGGATCTAATCACAAAAGTCAATAAAAATATAATAGTCTCTTTTTATGAGATTTTGTTTCTTTGGAGAAAATACACTGAAGCATGCAGTGCCAAACTGGGGTTCACTGAACTCACCAGAGGAGTGCCCACACTCCATATAAAGAACATATGCGCATTTAATTTCACTGTATAATTTATCATTGTACATACAGTACTATATGACCTACGAAATAGGTGGACATTCCTCCACTGAACTCGATATTACATAATACACGCCTGTTGTTAGACAGGGAATAAAAACATCCCACTGTACATGTACTGCTAATAGCAGAACATTTGTGAATCAGATCATCATCAGATGTATTATCAGTTTGAAGGCATCACTTCCTTTCAGGTCACATCTATATTTGAGTTTGTGATTACAGACATACAGTAACTGGGGGAAAAAAAGACAATTTCTCCCAGCTTTAAATTAAAGGGGTTCGGTAGCGTCATGATATTTTTTGACCCATCTTCCAGGGACCAGGCCCCTTATACAGAGAAAACTTACCTTGGGGTACAGGTCACCCATCACCATCACAGCCTGCTATTGGCTGTTCATGAGAACAAATCTCCTTCTCCCGCTGCAATTGGACAGCAAGGAAGACGGAGACGGCCACTGAGAAAAGCTGATGTCTACTCCTCTCTATACCGATGCTCTGCATTAACATATACGGTGCCAAAACTTTGGGGAATCACAGCAGGATGGCCGAGGGGTGTTATAAAAAAAAAAAAATTTCCTGCATCATCAGTGGAGGGCACTCTCCATTATAAAGGTTCTCTTTAAATGAGTGTTTATGAGCTGTCAGGAAAAGAATTGGCTGCGGGTTCTCAGCCAGTAGCCCTTAAGGGCTATACATTCAGCCATCAAAGCAGCAAGAGTCAAGTGGGGCTTTTAATTTAGAGAAGATCGTTACACAGATAATGCAGAAAAACCAACAAAACAAAGCCTACCTTTGTGAAATTCAACAGCAATTTTGAAAGCACTGTGTCTTTTTGGCTTCCTGGACACATGTGCCTCGATGAAAGATTGCTTTTGTCGGTTGATTAGAAGAATTGACCTGTCAAGAAAACATGTAATATGTTAAATAATTTTTGTGATTTTAAACCCTCACTCTATCATACTACAGCTTACCTCCTAGCTTAACAGGAACTCCCACTTCCTGGGAAAAGTCATGAAATAATAAGAGAACCAAAATATAAACACTCTTTATGTAATTTAAAAAACCTTAAACATTCACCTCCAATTGTGTTATAAAATATCTGTTCCTTTAAGAGCTGCAGCAGTAAGGAATGTTCTCAGAGAGGACAACTAGTGTACAGCCTGTGTACACAGGGGGGAACTCTGCTACTGCCTGGCCTCAGGTCCTGCTGGATACTGTGATATTTAAGGCGTTGCCTCATCTGAGACATTGGTGTCATATCACTAGAATATGACACCAATGTCAGATAGATCTGGGTCCTAGGGGAAAGACCTCCACCTACCACTAGTATGGGGCTACCAAAGTGAATGAGAGTGCACTAAGCAAAGCGTGGCCAGCCTCCATTCACGTCTATGGGAGTTCAGAAAATAGTCAAGCGTTTTAGAGACCATGATCTATCAAACCAATACAGATGGGGTGTAAAAATGATGGGTAATGGTTTCTTTTTTAAAAAGTATTTCCAGAGTGCTGCTGGGCTCTTGCTGATAGCAAATGTGGATTACTTTCCACTAAAACAGGGGAACACAACCTTATGATCTACCCGTTTTATTGAAAATCTACGAAAGCTGACCAACTCTAACATGTATGACAAAAGCATAATAACTGGTAAATAATTCCAAAACAACTGAATTGAAAACACTACAACAATGATAAAGCTGGTGGAGAGGTCTACTAGTATTGATGGGCAGGGTTGGTTTTAGTTCTACTTTACATTAGCTTTTTGAATGTATTATTTAGTAAGGCAGCCATGTTAGGAGTGGTGACTGGTCCAAGATTCTGACAAATGATATGCCGCACATAATAAATCTTACCTGTTTATTATACTATCCAGCTGGCTAAATATTTCCATATCTGGTTCCATGCCAGTATCAAATGTGAGGGAATGCTTCATTATGTCCAATAATTGCATATTCCAGCGAGGATCAAGTGGGACATAATTGTCTCCTATATTAGAAAGTAAAACATTAATATGTTTCATGAACAAATACAGATTTAAGCAGACATAACCATGGAAAAAAAAAAAACTGTAAAAAGACCACAAATCAACTTAAAAGGTCATTCAGGAGAGGCGTGAGTGGAGACCATCAGACAACAGTCTGACTTATCTGTTAGTGAATACCTTTCTGCAGTGAGACAAAAGCTGCAGAACATTTTTTAATATAAACCTAATAGCCCCAAATATCTAAAGTCTATAGACGTTGGCCAGGGCAGATGTTAAAAAACCACAAGATTTCTGCTGCATTCAAGAGCCATAACCATTTTTCAGGGATGTAGTCATTCTGGTTACTGTTGACCAATGTGTATGTAAGAGGATTACATAGCACTTACTAATATAGGCTTTGTTGAAATTACAAAACACACTGCATCTGCACTAAACTCCCAACAGAGCAAGTGCAGATGGCAGGTGTAGTGTATTCGAAAGGAGGAGACATTACATAGAGGTGCTATGCTTGGTCACATGACCTCATTTTATGGACAGGACCTCCCTGTGGACAGCACATAAACAATACCCCATGAAATATAGAAAATCCCAACGAATTTCAACAAAGGCTATATTAGCAAGTGTCATATAATCATCTCACAAACACATTGGTCTCAAGTAGCTAGAAAGAGGCCAACCTCTAAGTCATTAACGCTTTCTATGGTAAAAGTGATAAAACACAGCAATTCTGCCATATGGTAGAATTTCTTGTATTATATTTGGCTAAAAAAAAAAACAAACTTGCTTTTTATGATGTCACATTTATTAAGCAATAACGTTTTTATTTTTCAGTGGGCTTGTTTTTGGCAGAACAGGTCATGCTTTAAAAAGAACCACTGTTGATCAACTTTTATTATTTGGGCAGTTGTAAATAACGTGTCAACTTTATTGTTACGATTTCAGCAATACCAAATACACAAATTTTTGTGGAACAATTTTAATAAACATTTTTTCTACTAAACCTTATGTTAAAGGGGTTATACGAGACTACTTCAAGCCCCCTTGACGTACTGTGCCCGTCACAGTGATTATACTTACCTGGGTCCCCGCACTGCTGCTCCTCCCCATGCAGGGATGAAAACATCCGGTGACTAGGAAGGGGGGGTGGGTGGGGGATACAGCCAATGGCAGGTGCGGACCAGGAGTGGTGCAGGGACCCAGGTAAGTATAATCACCTTGTGGGGCCGGTACATGAAGGGAGCTATATATAGTCTTATAACCCCTTTAAGTTGCACAACTGGAAGTCAAAAAACGCAAAAAGCAAGGGTAGCTTTTGAGGATTTTATGTTTAAGAATTTGTTTCAACAAAACATCCAATAAAAACTTAGAGGAACTGTCACCCAAAAATGCAATGCAATATAACAGCACCATGTTATAGAGCTAGAGAGGCTGAGCAGATTGACAAATATTGTTATTCAGTAAAGATTAAGTAAAACATGTAATTAAGGCCACTTTCACACTAGCGGCACCACGGATCCGGGAGGTGAAGGGTCCTGTCGGATCCGTGCTGCCGCAGGTGCAGGCCGCGCTCCGGCCCCACACGTGTCAGACACTGTGTTGAGGAGGAGGGGGGTGTTACTTACCTGTTCCAGCAGCTCCAGACCTGTCCCAGCAGCTCCAGATGAGAGGGACACTACAGAGGAGGAGGACGGAGCGCACAATGGGAAGATTCCCCACAGCGCCCCCTGCTGGAGGGAGCTGAGAGGGAAAAGTGCAAGGTGACGGATCTGTCATGAACTCCATTGAAAGTCAATAGAGGACGGATCCGTTTACTAGTGTGTCACACCAAACGGATCCGCCCCCCTTGACTTGCATTGGGGGTCATGACGGATCCGTCTCAGTGCGGATCCCCAGTACGGAGGTTTGTCCCAATTGACAATGAATGGGGACAAAACTGAAGCGTTTTATTCCGGTATGACGGAGCTCAATACCGGAATATGTAAACGCTAGTGTGAAAGTAGCCTTATACATTTCTATCTCTGCTTTTTCCACTTCCTGTGAAATACCATAGGCACAAGAGGTTATCAGTGACTGAAAGTTCTTATGCACTCAATGCTATCAGTCATTAACCCCCACCCCACCCCCTGTACCAATAGCTGTTCACAGGAGGTGAAAAAAGCAAAGAGCAATGTATAAATTCAGGTTTTACTGAATCATTTCCCACAAAACTATATAATCAATCTGCTCAGCTTCACCTGCTCTATAATATGCTGCCTGCAGATTGCATTGAATTTTTTTGGTGATAGATCATCTTAATCATAAAAAAATTACAATTTAAAGGTCGATAAAACTGAAATATTCCAATTGACACAGAAGCTGGCTACTACTGCTAAAGATCCCAACAGCAAAACAGTAATGCAAATGGCTATCCTAGACTGTGAAAACAGGCACAAACTAATTGATGCTTACAAAAGGGAGTTTTGCCAAAAAATTATAAACTACCCCGTCCCTTTTTAAGTCTAAAAACAGGAGGGAAGTACAATTTTCTCAATGGACAGTGATGATGTGGTGTATGGGGGGCAACCTCTGCACGGGTGCACTAAACTTGGCACTGTTAGGTCAATGGATATACAGGACCCCACCCAGGGTTTTATGACAATACATAGAACGTTATTTTGGCAATGTGTTAAATGACATGAGTCACACAATTCTTACCTAATCTTGAAGTGTAGAGGAGTTTCATAGCACTATTCATTTCTTCAGACAGTGGACTAGAGTAGAACAGATTCAAAGCATGCGCCCCAGCATCAATCACCACACGTACATGATCTGATCAGAAAAGAAAAAGACAAGATGGCAATTGGAGTAACAGAAACAGTCAAGCATGCAGGTTGTGCTACGCTGTTTACGCAATTCCTGTAGCAGTGAATAGGAGCTATCCTGCATCAGTAAGACCTCATGCAGACATCCGTGGAGCACGGTCCGTGAAAACCCAGACTGTACTCCTGCTGAGTGCAGGAGCGCACGGCGTCATTGGTTGCCATGATGCCGTGCGCTTCGCTCTGCTGCCGCTTTACAGTAATACACTGGTATAGATAATACCAGTTAATTACTGTAAGGCAGCGGCGGCACGAAGCGCACAGCGTCATAGCAACCAATGACACACTCAACAGGAGCACAGTCTGGGTTTTCACGGACCGTGCTCCACGGATATCTGCATGAGGCCTAACTCTTAGGACAGTAAGAGAAATGAAAGGCTTGGACAGAAATAACAATTTAAATATTTTAAAGTTACAGTAACAGATTATTACAATGGTGCTTAGTTTAAATACGTTAGCACATTTGCTGCCTGTGAACACGTCTACTTTGGTAGCATTTATTTCGGAAAGAAATTAAAAGTCCCTTTACACTGGCAGAGCACTGTGTGGATAATTGCTAACAAGCATTTGTAAGAACGCTCATTAGCGGTTATCTGCCACTGTAAAGGTGTTGCCTTTTTAGCCGATGAACAAACAAAACGTTCATTCATCGAGTAATTGAAATGTGTGTGCGGTCATCTAAATCATACGGTCATCGTGCTATCTAAACAGCACTCCGCTGCCAGCAAATAATAATTCTGTATGGGTACGAGCGATGGCATTAGCGATTGCTCCTCCACATATTGTGAAGGAGATCTCTGCATGTAAATGCAGAGGTCTCCTCCACTGACGTGCAGGTGCTTGCTGGATAGAAATGCTTCCTTCCCGATAATTGTCTGCTATATATAGCAATGTAGACGGGCCATAAATTAAGAGCACAACAACTGAAGGCTTTCAGTGTAAAGGAGGTACTTCAGTAACACACCCAGTTCAGACGGCAACTGTTTTGATAAATGGCAAAGCCAGCGCATCCTTAGTATCCAATCTAATGAACTGGATTTCTCGATGATCAGCTGGACAGAGTACTGAATAACTGAAGGGGCATCCATCCAAACATCTTCCATTTCCAAAGCATTAAAATTGAGATTGTCTGTACTGTGCGACTTTGCTATCAACTGAAGATCTTGTATCGCAAGTGGAATTTTTCTGTAATGAACAGAACAAGAAAATTAAGATGATTTATGTTAAGTTTAAGAGACTGTCAAACTAGCGACATTCTCAATCTGCCAGAACAATATGCATGGGGTGTCAAATATGGTGCAAAGAAACATTAAAAGAGGACGCCCGTTTTCCTGAAACGCAAGCACAAATTACAGAGAATTGCTGCACAGAAATTTGATTCAATTACCATCCCTACAGTTTAGTTAGTTTGTCAGACTATGTAGGGACAAGGGAATGGTACCTCTGTTGTCAATATAGAAAACTGCTTAAAGGAATTATGGAGGAACAGAGTAATGCACAGTTAGGAAATATGCTAGATAAGAATATAAAATGCTTTTCATTAGACAAAAGAGCTACTAGCACCTTCGTAAAACTATACATTTTTTTTAGGAAAGAGAATCAATGAAAAAATGGTGAATCCGCCATCTTGATACATTTTTCTATTACAGTGCAGTGCAGTGATGCCTATGATGTTTATACTATTGGATTTTGAGGAAAGGGGGGTGATTTAAATTATATTTTTTTAACTTTTTTTGTAGCTCCTCTAGGAGGCTACAATGTCCACTAGTCTGTTTTTGTAAGATTGTTACTACACTCACATAGGATACCAAGCACAGCGGCTATATATTGTACGGCACTGTGCCTGGTAAGCTGCAAGAAGGCAGCACTGGTGCTTTCTCAAAAAGCTGATCGGAGGAAGGAAGGAAGGAAGGAAGGAAGGCAGGAAGGAAGGAAGGCAAGAAAGAAAGAAAGAAAGAAAGAAAGAAAGAAAGAAAGAAGAGACTGATTGCAGCATGGTGAGGTCAAGCACTGGGACGGATTTCACTTGCCGGTCCGGGGTTTTGCGGACGCTGAACTTAAAAGTAGCTAGAGTGTGGGATAGCGGTCTGTGTTAGGGCCCTTTTTACACAACCATATGCCCTCCGAGACGTAATCAATGTAATTGTCATTGTAATCTATGATGCTGTGCGCTCCCGTGTGCACAATCAATGCCGCTCCAGGAGATATGGCCTGCTCACAGACCGTATGTTTTGGAGGGCATACGGTCGTGTGAAAGGGGCCTTAAGCTGTGTGAGGCTTGTGCCTGGATGAAGGCTTGAGACCTGTCTAGGAGGACAGGTAAATTAATTCCTGGACTTAAACTTTGGTGTTGGCCTATTTGCACAGTGTGAACACCTGCCTGGACTTGGACTCTATGCAGGACTTACAACATGGTATGAACTGAACACCAGGACTTTTAACTAAGGTGAACTGAGCTGTTAAACCTGCTTGTGTGAATAAAACACTGCAGTCTGATCAAGACCTGACTTTGTGCCTCTGTTCTGCATCCGCTCACCCTGCCTACCGGAGCGAATCCCCACTATATATATATATATATATATATACTTTGAAAATAGATAAAAGTGATTTAAACAATAGGTCATTTTCTGATGACACATTTCCTTTGAGTTTTGCTACATCTAGGATTACCTGTTTTTCTTCAAACAATGTCTGTTCAGGATATAAAGAAGAACTTGTCCATCTCTCAGAATGGTCGATAAAATAGAGTCCTCAGCAGAAAGGACGGCATCAGGAACTTTATCAGGCCACAATCCAATAGATAACAAACAGCCTCCTTGTGTGGGTTTGAGGGCACACGTCTGACTCTGAATAATGTCCTGCACTTGCTGAAAAAAAGAGCATCATCCAGTGTATATAGAGACAAACTGAACATGATTATGCATCACCGGTTACAGAAATACTTAGGAATGCTGAAGCTATCCTGATGGAAGTGATGACCAACATATTAAGCTACCTTCCAATAAAGAAGGCAAAGTGGATGTAACTGACAAGGTGATAAATTATTTCACTATTCAGCTGTTCTGCTATTCTCTTTTTGCACAGAAATAGATTACATATAGAACTGCACAGATTTGATCACGAAATAGATTTTATTCATACTTGTGACCAGACCTTCCACAAGCTGTGCAGCCAGTAACCATAGAGCTCAATATTCTCCACACAGCAGATAAGGGGCTCACAGTTCAGTGATATCTTCTTCAACATAGGCTAGTGTTCATTGTTGGGATGGAGGCCCTGGGGGTCTAGCACTGCTTGGTTGTTGTACACTGGGCAAGTGGACAAGTGTATGCAGAGCAATTCCTTAATATATACACTGCGAATCAGAATTGCTCCTTATAATTATAAAAAATATATATATATATATATATATATATATATATATATATATATATATATATATATATATATATCGGTATACATTAAATAGTTATTCCATGACATTGATATAAATTGACTGCTCTAATATCCTAGATCAACGAAAATTGAATCCTCACAACTACCACCAGGGAAGCCTGAAAATGCTATTTGTGGACTCACCCCAATAAAAGTAGTAGCAATCTGCCTGTTGATAGACTGTGGGCTTAAATACAGGCTGCAGTTTGGATTAGAGCAAGAGGAGAAACACATATGTATTTAAAGGGTTTCTTAAAGGGGTTGTCTCACTTCAGTAAGTGGCATTTATCATGTAGAAACCCCTTAAACTTTTTATGTAAAACAAAATTACATAATGTATTGTATTTGTTGAACTAGAAGGCAGAATATAAGGAAATTATTATTTTCTGCACTTTTACACTTTTAGGGCACTTTTCACACATTTTTCCTGGCATTTTTCTGCAGCTGAGTTTTTGCAAAGTTTTGGAATTTAAAAAAGTCAGCTCAACATGTTTGTTGAAGGTCCATGGGAAATATGAAAACAGTGGTGATTTTATTAGGTTCCAATATTCATCTTTTTTGCTTCTTTTAAAAAACACAGCATGCTGGAGCTTTTGATGTGTTCCCAGACATTTTGACACCTTGTTTACAGTGAAAAGGCAATGAAGAAAATGCTAGTATTAAGACACAGTGAGGGACAATTATTAAAACTAGAATTCCCATACGCCAGTCTTGATCCCCCTGAGCAGGAGTAGGATGCGCATAATTAAGAGGAGGATGTCTCTTAATAAATTAGTCTCACCTCTGTGCAAAAGGAACTGAAGTCTACTCCAGTCAGGGTTGGCAGTATCTAATGCCCTTTTCTCGCCACATCAGAAAAGTGGTGAGGTTACAAAGTCGCAAATATAGCATGCACCATAACTTGCGACTTTATGCATATTGTGGCATAAAAGGATTAGTAAATGTTCCCCACTGTGAGCTAAAAAAAAAAAAAAAAAAAAAAACGCTACAAAAAAAATGCTGGTGCCAATGTTCGCTTTTTCTGGCATTTTATTTAGCAGGTTATGGGAAAAATGAAATGTAGAGAACACAAGTATTTTTGGTATCTTGGCATTTTAGTTAATTAGGTGGCTATTTTGGGTCACTTTTTTACATGCATGTTGAAGCTCTCAGGAAAAATTAAAAACATGATTCAAACAGTTTAGAAAACAGCATAAAAACCACACAAAAAAACCACAGGTGGTATCTTGCCATTTTTTTTCTGTAAGCAAAAGAACAGCAGAGCAAATGTGCGTGTAGGGTAGTGTTTGCTATACTGCAGTAGTCAACTGGTGGCTACACTTTCAATGAAAATCAGCAGACATTTACCTGAGTATTTTGCCATTTCAAGCCTAGAGAACGTACAGTTGGAATGCAGTTCTAGACTAACTCAAAATTGTATATCACATGTAAACTGCAAAATGGTGTTTGAGGTTCAAAGATAAGCACACATTCTGGCTTGCTGGGTAGCACTGTGTTGTACTGTAAGCCGAAGTTGTGAGAAGAACTAAGTTAACTTGGCGCCAAAGTGTACTAAAATTAACTCTTACTGACAGAACTTACCCGCTGAACCACAGCTGTGGGCTGTGAGTGAACAAACACTTCTCCACAGGCCTTTTGGAAAGCTTGTTCTAGGTCAACTCCTCTTTGAAGCTGCTGGGATATCAGAACTGCAGCATGGAGTAAATAAGAAAGAGAACTGCATGGAGAACCTAAATGTGATTGCAAGAAAAAGAAAAGGGAATCACTATTCACACACTATAGTAGTATATTAATACTATATAAAAGCCATAGAGTTTTCAGGTTTGAGAAACAACGTAATAGGATTTTTTGTGCTTACCTGTAAAATTATTTATGTGCCAAGTTCATTGTGGGGACACATAAGACCATGAGTACAGATGATGCAATGAGGACTCTACACTAAGCTGAAAAGCGTTAGCTCCTCCTCTCAGCTATACCCCTCCTGCAGACACTGAGCTGATCAGTTTGTACAAAAGCAATAGGAACAGCCAGGAGAAGCCAAAAGAAAACAAGAGCGAGAGCTAGAGATGGAAGAGCCAGCAATGTACTTACTGGGTGGGAGCGGTGTCCTCCAATGAACTCAGCCAGAAAAGAATTTACAAAAAAAAAAAAAAAAAAACAGAAATGCAGGAGAAGGATGTTCAGGAAACCCTGACAAGTAGAGCATGTAAAAGGAAGGCCAGCCAGAGAGAGAACATAAAATACACTGTGTCTGAGGCTGGGCATAGAGAGAATTTTAATTTTTTTAAACTACCCAATTTACTAATTCTTTGGAAATTGACTAGTTCAGGGCCCATTCTCCCTGTTAAATAGATCAGTTCTGATATGAACTGTTGAGACTGAAAGACAGTTCTGTTATGAAAGTATTAGGATTCTCCTGTCCTCCTGCATCAAACTCTGGCACTTTGTACCTCACTGCTGATTTATGTACTATACTACCATCCTGTTATCTGTCATAATCCTTATAGGACTGCCTACCACCACTAGAAGAGCTTCCAACATAGCACATTTACTTCTGAAACATCCTCCAGATTACAAGACCCCACTTTTATGATGCATAGCCAAAGACCCTGAACATGGGCAACCTATCCCCAAGTACTTGTATCTGTGGTCAGAAACTAAATCTTCTAATTTTCCAAGGAACTCTCAGAACTAAGTTTTCCTTTCTTAGCCACCAAGTTAGGTCCTGGACGGTTTCTGACTAAATTTTCACTTTCGATTCCAGAGGCTACTTTCCCCCTTCCCAGGAAAATAAAATCTCCCATCGGATATCTCTGGAATACAACGGAGCCCATGTCTCCACCAGAATGCATGCCATCAAGCAGCCCAATATCGACATTCCTTTTCTCAAAGATGTCATAGGATTTTTTGCTAGACCGATAATCCTCTATTGAACCACGATAATTTTCTCCTCGGGCAAAGAACATTTCTGGCTCACTGAGTTGGTTTAATTACTCCAATTGTGGAAAGGGGGGGAAGGGGGCTGGGCTATCGTGCGGTAGAAGGCACCGCATGTGGTGGTCAAAAAACAGCCAGTTCAAGACCGCCTGTAGGCCAGTCATCAAATTAGATCTTTGGCAGAGCTGCATAGAAAAAGGTGTCTGCCTCCTACGGACACCAAGCTAAAAACTGACCAGCTCAGTGTTTGCAGGAGGGGATAGCGAAAGGAGGAGCTAACACTTTTCAGCTTAGTGTCGCCTCCTAGAGGCAGCAGCTATACCCCATGTTCTTCTGTGTCCTCCAATGATACGAGCAATTAAACAAATTTATGAGCTTGCTCTATGATAGCTCATATCCATCAGTCTCTTCTACTTACCAATTACAGTCTCCTTGAGCTCTTTGTGCACGTCTATCAAAGCATTGCACACATTGTCTCCAATCACACCCAGACTGTTCAATAAAGTCTTAATGTCATAAGAATCCAGAAGAGAGTCACCGCCGTCTTCAGGCATGTAGACTTCAACACCACGATTCCTCATAGCTCTGGAGATTTCCCCATGAGAAGGGTCCATTGTCATAAACAACCTATAAAAATATACAACATTATAGACACAACAAGGATTTGGTTCCTAGAAGAGGAAGTAGTAAGGACAAACATTTCCTTATTAAAGGTTTGATGTCTGGTGACAGATCGAAAGGAGAACAGACTCAAGTCTAAGAGAACTGTCCATTAAAGAATATGTGATAAAAGTCATGACAAACAGGCAATTTAGAAAAATTTCTGTAAATTTTTTTTATTGACATATGTTATATAATTACAAAACTACTCATTTACCTGAAGTTTGGGTGAGGCATTATAGTGGGAGTGGTCCCATCAATGACTCCTCGCTCACTGACCGTAAGAACACCACTAGGTTCAAGCAATGCGTTGAGACGATCCAACACAGAGGAACTGTAATTGAAGAAAAAAAAAATGAAGACTATCACAATTGCTAGATTGTTTGCACAATTGTTTCAACAAGTGAGAATGCTACTGTCATAGCATAATATACGCTTCAACACACTATAATATACACTTCAATACATTAATTGCTTTTTTTTTCCACCCTAATTTAAAGCCGAGAATCCTAAGCAAAGTTTACTCGCTTGTGTCACTAATAAACATAAAACATTAAATGTTCTTTGTGGTATAAAATAAGTTATACTTAACTTTCTTATAAACCAATACTCCCATTCCTCCGATTTAGGCCTCATTCACACGTCCATATAATGTGTCCGCATCCTTTCCGCATCCGTTTCCGCAATTGCAGACAATTATGCGGATAGGATGCGGATCCATTCATTTCAATGGGTCCCGAAAAAATGCAGACAGTACACCGTGTGGTGTCCGCATCCGTGTGTCCGTTCCGACTGTCCGCATAAAGAAATCCCCCTGTCCTACTTTTCTCCCGAATTGCGGTCCGTAGCACAATTAAAGTCTATGGATCCGCAAAAAATGCTGAAGACATGCGGAAAGGCATCCGCATGTCATCCGTATTTGCGGATTCCGTTCCAGGAGGGGAGAAAAAAAAAAAAAAGAAAAGGTACAGATGTTATTCATCCTTCCGTTTTTTGCGGATCCACAAAAAACGGATGACATATGGATACATGCTTTCCGTTTTTTACGGAAAAACGGAACGGATGTCCTGGAAAAACTAAGTTTTTTGCGGAACGGATCCGCAAAAAAACTGACCGTTTTCCAGGATGTGCACAAATACGGGCGTGCGAATGAAGCCTTACCGTCCCCTCAACGCTCTCTGCCTCCTTGGTCCCTCTCGACATGCAGGTAATGTCTACTCTACTTATATCACTCATCCACCAAAAGGTTTTAAAAAAGCACATATAGGAGGCACACCTCATCATATATGTACTTTTTCTTGGTGGATGTGTTGTCCTCTAGGCAAATGCAGGCACTCCATAACTGGTTAATTGTTTGATAGTGAGTAGGTGGTGCTCACTCAGTTTTGGTAATTACATGCAGCCATCACTGGCTTAGGCAAATCACTGTTGCGGTCTACGACTGAGCATTTTCTGTGTGCCAAGAGGGAGCAGAAAGCAAAAACCAGCAGGACTGTGAAGTTTCAGAACAGGGGTAGCATGATAAGTACTGACTACTTTAAATCTAGTAGGCCTTTTAAAAAATATATATTATGTACGTGTATATATTGTGCATTTGTCATGACGTAAGGGAAGCCGATCAACGATGTTGCCAGTGAATGGTGCAGGTGATATTATATCGGATGTTTTCAGCAAGGGAGCCGAGCAGAGCTTCGCAGGCTGGGAGAAAGAGTGGGAAGCATATAACTAAGCTTCCTTTTACAGGTACGGCAAAGACGCAAACATCCCCCATTCTTGCACAACTCCTTTAAGCTTATGATAGTAAAGGGATGCTGTGCAGAACACTAAATATCACCCTCGCCTGCACGTAAGGCAGTCTTCTAAGCCGAAAGAATGAACAGACGGTGTGCATAGCACTATTATCCCCTGAATCAAGTTTTGTGATGCAGCGGTGTAATGGCAGCGTAAATGTGCCATGCTTATTTGTCATGTTGGTTGTATACAATTCTGAATGTACTCCTAGGAAGAGATATCCATCTGCTAATTCAGCAATTTCCACCAGGCAGACATGATATTCTATCTGGAAGATTAGGAAGTTATTTGGGTCACCTGGCCAGTAGTCATGGATGGTCTGACCTTAAACTTAAATATTTGACGATAAGGAATTTCTTGAAGCCTCATCTGTGGAGTTACTGTACTTACTAATATAACTTTTGTGCTGTCCACACTGTGATCCTGTCCATAAGATGACCACTGATGGAAGGTCATGCGACCACACAAATGCCCTCCATGTGATGTCTCATACATTCAAACACACTGCACTCCCAACAGAACAAGTGCAGATGGCAGGTGCAGTATATTGTAATGGAGGAGACATCACATGGAGGCGATTTGCCTGTATTATTAAGTGCCATATAGACCCCTCACAAATACATTGGTTACTAGTAATCAGAAAGTGGCCAACCGTTTTAATGCTCTCTCATTCCCATTTAGAGTAAAACTAAACGACCTGCCACCTTGCTCACACCAATGCATGATCAGTTTTTTTTTTCTATTTTTCTCTGCTCATGTAAACTACATAATTTATAGGGGGCATTAGATTCCAATGGATTCCTGTGGTTTCATAACACACTTCAATACACCGGTCTAAAAATGAATCATAAGGGACTCAAGTGTTTACAATGAACTCTAGTTTCAGGTCAACTAAAAGAACGTGTGTGCATATCTAGTACCTCACCGTTTCCATTTAAAGACATACCTACAAAAGTTGACATTGTCCATCAGAAGCCAGTCTCCTGCTTGCAAAGACTGCACCAGCATTCCATCTACCCATTCAAATGTTCCACTAGTCTGTCCCTCTACAGAATGAAGGAGTTGGTCCTTAAAATTACGTAAACTTTCCAAAATCGCAGCAAATTCTGAAAATAAAAACACATTCAAACAATTAATAAGAACTTTCAGGCATAAGAGAAATAATACCTTTCCTATTTTTTCCGCTTCCACACCCCCACTTTAAGTAAAGATTTAGGGTTCAACAGAATATGTAAATTCAAAAAGCAGTATAGGTAATAAGTACCTAGTTTAGGGAATTCACACACCTGCTTTTGTAAAGGAGTTTAGCTTTCCATTAAGCCTCTGAATTTGCAAAAGGACGGTTTCAAGTTTGTTCAGCACCTCTGTAGAAATGCCATGTCCTCCATCAACCATAGATCTGGGCTTGTGAGTAAGATTTAAGTTGCTCCAAGAACGCATCAAATTTTCTGTGTCATCCGGAGATATATCAGTAGCCAGAAGACTGTCCCTTACCAAGGTTATCACGGCATTCCATACCTGCTCAAGGAGCTGCTGCCATGGTCTGTTGATATCAGCCTAAAAGGTTACATCAGTCAGTAAACTAAGAGAATATCAAAAGACTTGCAATGTTATATACTGGTAGATCACTGTAAAAGCTATGGTCACATGTGACATGGAAAAATACATTTTTAAAACATGGTTATCTTGGGTTTAAGCAGGTAAAAAAAAAAGTAGCACCAAGTCTACAATCTCCATGCGTAAAGTCTACCATCTCAATCTTCTCCTGGAAAACTGCCTTGTGTGCACCTTCCTCCCTAACCACAGCCAGTGTGAGCTGCCCTGCTTGGAACCTCCCCCCCTTCTGTATACACATCTGTCTTGTCCAACCTCCTGCATGCTACAGTCTCTGACAGAAAGAAGGGGGAGAGCAGAGAGAAATACAGAGGCAATATCAGCAGCTATGTGATGGACTAAACCAGTCGAATACACAAGACACTTATCAGCTAGAATGTGTCTGAATGTTAGCAACATAGACTAAACCAGCCAGCCATGGTGTCATTTTAGGGGGGGGGGGAGGCACAGGAGGCTTGCACAAAATAGCAAATAACTGGTTGCAGTTCTCATGCCATACACTTGTATTTCTGGCCAAACATGGCTGGAATTTACCAAATGGATCATATCTGTTGGCAAAAATTTCAAACAATGGTTGTCCAAAATGCAGAATCAAAATGGTAGGATGTTTTAGTAATGCCTAAGATAGTTAGAAAGTGGCTTCAATTGCATTTGTGAAACACTTAAAAAAATAAAAATAAAAAATAAAAAAATAGCGCAACGGTGACCATAACCTTCAAAAGAGAAAATTTAACTTTACTTAAATTCAATAAATGGACTAAACCTAGCAGAGTGGAAATCATTTATGTTCAAATATTCTACTTAAGATACCAAATCATGAAAGACACAATTAGGATAGTGAATACTGGCATCAAGACATTTTACATGTATATTTTTTCAAAAATACCCCAAAAAAATCATGGCTATTTAAAATACTCACAAGCCAATTACATATGAAAATTGCCCAAATAAATAGAAGAAAACCATGTTTAAAGTCATTTACAAGACACTGAAATAAAATGGTATTTGCACCTGTTCAAATCCGCCAAGAAGCTCTGTAGTGTCCATAGCACTGTTCATCGCCATAATGTTCAGTTTGTTGCCAGTCAAAAGGGACAAGAGCTGAATAAGGCTGGTCTTCCCAGCAGCTGCAGGGCCTACAAGGATTACCATCCAGCCCATTTCTACACACTTCATGAGTGGTTCAAGAGACTGAAGGGAGTGGTGAAGGAGAGACAAGTGTCGGCGTGTAGTCAAGGGGCAATTTGTGCCACGGGGTAGAACTGAAAAGCCAACCTGATGAAAAAGGAAATTAAAGACATAAGTATACTCCATAACAACTACGCTGTAAGTTCCAGTCTATAATTCTTGACATAAACACATATATTTTACAAATGCTAGTTCAAGACATTTTCCTCACAACAAGTTACAGACTACTGTTGGTAAGTAAAACAGGACATATCCTGCAATACACGTCTCCTAGTCTAAACAGCCACAATCAAATCCAACAGTCATACAACGTGGCAAATTTACTCTGCCAGCTTACCTGTATATTTTGAGGGCTGATGTGAAAATGTCGGCTTCCCAAGTAAGGAGTGTTTTCTTCTCCAAACACCTCTTGATAAACAGAAATAAGCTACAATAAAAGATGAACGGAAAACTGTTACAGTTAGATTTTTTTACCGTTTGTTTTTTTTAGTCAAGAAATAGAAACAAAAAAAAAAACTTATTAGACACTAAAAATAGACTGAATATGAGTCAAGCTTCTAAATTAGCAGCAGCAAACACAGGACGGCAGCTTTGTCTAAACCGATGCAAACCATCTGGTTCACCCAGCCATTTTTCATGACTGCTTACACTAACCTTTTGTCGATCCTCTTTTGCTCTTAGCCGCTCTCCATATACCAGAAAAACATGCTGGGATGGATCATAACTTCCAGGTGATTGATCGTGCAACATAAGATGACACCACCGAAACAGATCTCTCAGATTGAACTCCCACGGTCCTCCTTTCTGACCCCATTTTCTCTCAGCCATAACTTCCAAGTCAATCTAAAGCAAGGGCAAAGCTCAATGTGTATCATTTTGGTAACAAAACCCACAGTGGATGGCTTGCAGTGCAATAGGCAGATCAGAGAAAAAAAATTGATTTCGTTTACCAACCTATCAACAGTTCATGAGCTAAATTCTGCAGTATGGACCTACTGAAGCATCACACTCCCACCATTTGCCATAAAATAAAAAAACAAAAAAAAAAAAAAAACTTTAGATATACCTGGTTATTAAATGCCACCATTTTTCCAATGATTTCTTCACCCAAGGTAGGAAAGAGAGAATTGGCTATGAACTGCATGTCAGATGGTGATAACTGATCCACAAAAACCTAAAGATACAAAATAACAAATAAAGCATGTTAACACAGTACATTTTGCCTTCTACAATATGACCCGAGGAATATTGTCGTTTGTCCATAACATTGACATTGTTAATGGGTATGATATAAAGTGAACACTGTATATGCGTAGATATTCATTTTCATCTACATGAATTATGCTCTATCTGGACTATTTGAGCAGTGCAGACTGAATTTTATGGAATACACCTACATTGCACAATTGCAGTTGTGATATTGAATAAATAGAAACCCTTATGTATTGCTGAATGAGTTCTCTGTTAGTTGGTAATTGTAAGTGGAATATTACAAAATGCAAATAATTAAAAGATTTGTCAGGCAAGATAAAACCAGTGATTAGCAGAGTACGCTTTTGCTGCCATTATCTGCGTGTGATGATGGGAACAGTAACTGGAGACCAGCAGGAACAATAGGATAAGGCAGATGAGTTAAGCAATACTTTTCTCCCAATAAACAACTTCCTGGTAAGGGGTTGTCAGGAATGGAGCCAATATCTATTAACTTGGAAGCAGTTATCAGGAATGGAGGCAATACATTTCAATTATTTTTCATAGCAGACACAGTGTTATTTTTTTTTTTAATTAAAATGTCAATCCGAAATATAACAAACAAACCTGTGTGAACCTGTTTAAAAAAGATCGCGGAAGTCCTTTTCGACCACCTCCTTGACGGAAGGGGTTCTGGCATCCAAATATCTTTGTTTTTTCATGTTGAACCTGAAAGTGCATGCCAAGTTCTGGAATGTACACCTCAGCACGATGGTCAAAGCAAGCATTAAGCCCTTCTAGTACAGACTGAGATGCCAGATTAAGCTGGTAAAATAAAAACAGATAAAACATCAGAGTAGATACCACAGCCGCCTATACATGACTGATAAATATGAGCAGTGTAGTAAAAGGCTGTAACAGTAACAAAACTTACTTCATCCAGTACAACCCAATGCCCAGCCTTTAAAGCTGAAAGAAGTGGTCCATCACGCCAGGCAAATTCTCCACCTTTTCCTCCTTCAATAGGAAGATCAGTGCCAAATAAATCTGTTACATCCTTCAGTGAAAAAAATGTAAATTAGTAGATGAAATTTCTAGTAAAATTACTTACCAAATCAAGAAACTATTGACATCACATGAAGGCTAAAACATTTTATAGATTTTAGTCTGCAAATTTTTTCACACTAAAATAGGACAATTTACTTCACAATTATAATAACTATAACTGTTTATTAAAAGCTCCTGCAACCATGTATGAAATACCACTATACTTGTCTTGGACTACCAGAAGATCAATACTGTGCCATTCTCCAATGTAATGATCCAGATTAAAAATAAGGTGGACATCTACATTAAATGGGGCTTCTACATTCCATAATCATGTGAACTTAATGGACTTCTGTCTTTTTTCAACCGTAATATCTCAGATAGACATGCATGACCTGAACTATATTTCTACAAATTCAAAGAACAGAAGCCAGGGCAATCTGTAGCATGACCATTGGTGATTGTCCGATTTTCATAATCCTAAAAATAAAGCATAAAAACATCACACACATCCAGAACCTAGGGCACTTAGTTCCCGTGGATTACATATTGCAGGGATGGTGCTTTAAGCTACCAAACATCTTGAAATGACACTGTACACATATCACTAACTTATAGCAGCTGACCATGCATACCCGTATAGATTGTGACATATTAAACAAAAAAAACACTTTGGGAATAAAAATTCCACATTGGGAATGTGATAAACTATTCACCAACTTATTAGTCTACAGCAGCAACATAACCAAAAACTAACATAGAATGTAACCAGTACTTGAAATACTGGTAATTCAAACCTAGTTTGTGAACAACACCTGATAGCCTTAAAACATGGAAAACATTCACAGAACTATACCGTTTGCTCAGAAAGGTTTATCCGAACAAGATGATTTCCAGAAGCTTTGGCCAATGCAGTGACAAGGCTGGTCTTGCCAACACCTGGGGAACCCTCTAATAAGATGGGTTTGTTGAGTTGCATTGCTCGCAATAGCCTCTGTGCATTCATTGATGTGGTTTCAGAATCAAGTGCATATTCAGTCATAGATTCTTCATGAAATGCAGGACCTTAAAACAAAAGGTAATGTTCGTTCAGACAGGAAATCATAATACGGTTTTGAACAAACACCGTTCAAGGTTGTGGGTGCAGAAGGGGGGCATGACTATCTCTTAGACTTGAGCTACAGCCACAATTTTGGCCTTGCTTTAAAGCAGATTATCTAAGAACCTAAGTTTTTAAACAAGACCAAGATCGTGGCACTAGCCACTATATCTATGAGTTACAGCTGTTAGAAGTGGGTCCAAGTGAGAGTTGCATATGTCTGCAGCTTTTACTCCTGACCCAGTTTCTAAAGGCTGCATCTCTCGATGTAGCTCACCCAGCACTGCGAACGCGGAAAGTCATAGATTTTGAGCTTTCAATCAAGACCAGGCTTAACATAGAGACCAAGATTTTAAGGATTAAATTGGGGTCTCCCCTGTTATGAAGAAAGGTGGGGCCAGTGGGGGACCTTCTGAGTGGCTTAGCCACCGATAAGTGGGATCGCCCCTTTCGGAATGGGTGCTCTGCTTGTAGGCAGGGGAAGCCTTAGGGGCACTGTAGAGTAAGATCTTCTATGTCCCAACTTCTTGGTGGAGGTAATTCTTGAGCCCCGACATCAAAATGAAGTAAGACGGGCATGTCCAGCCCCATCGCTGTACTTGAGCTTTTTTTTGCATCAATTATGAGACAGATGTCTGTCCATAATATATATCGGTCATTGTCTTATGTGTATCAAGAAACATAAGAAAGGAGAGTGTCTGCTAGTTGTATTTATTAAAAGTTAAAGTTAATTTCACCCAGGCAGCCTGCCTTACAAGAGCATCGGAGAATTTCGTGCTCCGATGCTCTCCTTTGCCCTGTGCTAAATCGTGTAGGTAAAAAGCCATTTAGCCCAGTTCCAGTGACAAACCGGGCTCTGGTAGGCGTAGGCTTCTGCCCAGCAGTGAGCCCAGCGATGTCACCGGCACTGATGGGCGGGCTTTAGCGCGGCCCTAGCCTGTAAAACGGTTACTGTAACAGGCAGGCAGACTGCCTAGGTGAAATTAAGGATATGCCCGGGTTCAGCTCTGAACCCAGACAACTCCTTTACGTTTTTACGTTTTAAGAAGGTGGCATTGTTCATTGTTCTGTGAGTAGATAAGGACTACCAATAAAGCAAAATATTATATTTTTGTAACAGAAGTTCTCTGTCAGAAAATACATTTTCTCTCATTGACCATCACCACAAATGATCATTTTCTGTTAGTTTAAAAAAAAAAAAAAAAAAAAAAAAAAAACAGTATGACAAACCAAGGCAAACCGGGCTCCTGCACATGGCTGCATGTTTTAGGGGCAGCAATGAAACGGTTCGAGGGTTTTTTTTTAATCGCGCTGACCACCCCCATATTTAATACATTATATGTACCCTAAAATGGTTCCTATAAAAACCATAATTCTTCCTGCAAAATTCAAGGTCTCAGTTAAATTTAAGAGAGAATAAAAAAACCCATCAGGACTAAAGAAACACAGATGGGGAAAAAAATATTACTGCTCCTATAGGCTAAAATTTGCTGAATTAAAAAAGAAAAGGCACTTCAGTCACCTGTGTTGTTTACCAACTATATTTGAAACATATTTGAATCTACAATTAAAAAAAAATAATGGATTTTTCTGAGTTTCTGTCACATTTTAAAGTGTTGTTAAACTATATTCTTCCCTCCCATAAAATCCTGGTATTTAAATTACAGCAAGACAGCTTTACTGTGTCATTTACCTCTAGTTATGTAGAAGGGATGGATTCCAAAGAAGTTTTCCAATGAATTTATCTTCCGCTTTTTAGATTTCTCATACATTCGTAGGTCTAACTGCACATCCTCAGTAATTGGGACAATGGCAGAGAGCTTCTCATGTAAAAAACGCATACATTGTTGTCTGGCAGAAATTGTAGAAGCTGCAGAACAAAAGGTAGTTCCTACAAAGAAGAAAGTTAACAGATGCAATGAAAGCTTTAAGTAGAAGGCTTAAATGGTTTATCCAGCTTTCAAACACTTTTGGGCAGCCCACCTGAAAGTCTGGTGCATTTTCATTAGTAAATCTGCCCCCCATTATGCATTATAGAGTGTGTTCCCTGTTTTGTTTTTTCCTCTTTACAGTCCTAAAGTTAGTAAAATCTGTCAGTAGATGTGTACCTAAGACACTGGCTGACCTGTTGTATGTGCGCTTGGCAGCTGAAGGCATCTGTGTTGTTCCCATGTTCATATGTCCCTACATTAGGCTACTTTCACACTAGCAGCAGGGGTGTCCAGCCGGATTCGTGCTGCTGCTAGTGCACGTGTGCGGTCGGAATTACACTCTGGCCCCATTCACTATAATGGGGGCAGGCCGGAGTTCCGGCCGCAGCACGGAAAACATGCCAAGAGGCAGCCGTACTAAAACTAAGACATGTTGTAGACCTGTCTCAGCACGTTTTCTGTGCTGCGGCCGGAACTCCCCCCCCCTCCCAAATTGTAGTGAATAGGGCCTGGGTGTAGTTCCGGCCGTGCACTAGCGGCAGCACGGATCCGGCAGGCTGTTCACCCACCAGAACAGCCTGACGGACACCGTCTAGTGTGAAAATAGCCTTACTGAGAAAAATGATGTTCTAATATGTGCAAATAAGCCTCTAGGAGCAACGGGGGCTTTGCCATTACACCGAGAGGATCTGCTCTCTCTGCAACTGCTGCACCCTTTGCACTTTGATTAACCAGGCCAGGCAGTGAAAACTAAATCAACATGCCTGACCCTGCCCCAAGAGGGCGCAGCAGTTGTAGAGGATAACCTCTAGACGTAACAGCAACATCCCTAGAGGCTCATTTTCATATATTAAAACACAATTTTTCTCAGCAATGCAGGCACATATGAACATGGGACCAACACAGATGTCTTCAGCTGCCAAGCGCACATGTGACAGGTCAGCCAGTTTCATAGGAACAAATTTGCTAACATATGCCCTTTAAGCTGCTTAGTCATGAAAGAATGTAATTTTGTAATAGAAAAAGTAATTCTATATGTCAGGTTATCAAGCAGAATTACAATGTATCAGAAAGTATAAGATTTTTTCATAAAACAAGCATTTTTGATATTAAGGACTACATTCATAGAATAAGAAATAGTTTGCAAAACAAAGTTTATTTGACAAAGTACGTGCCCCTGAAAGCCAGCATACGTACCTGATCCCAAGCCATCGATGTACACAAGGCAAGCTGCATGGATAAAAGCTGTGATGGTATCTAGGTTAGTTCCTTCATACTGTGCCTCTGATATGTCATTTTTTACAGTGACATTCATGAAGTTCACCCAGGAAAGGATATCTCGAATACTGAGAATGCACCGACGTCCAAATTCTTGGTTCGTCAACCATTCAATAAAATCCATGATCACATCCGCTAAAACAGTACCTGAAGAAAGAATTACCAAAATCAAACATGTCACTTCCATGCATATCCTTTCAAGAATGAAGGTTGATCAAGGCCAAGATGACCCTTCATTGGTTGCAGCAAAAGTTGACCACCAATCTACTCAATATCACTGAGCCATCGTGGGGAGGAGTCAGAAAAGCAATGCATGCTAGGGCAACCTAGGAATTTCCAGAATGTGAAGGGGTTTTGCCATAAAGAACAGGCAGCATTATTTATGAGAAAATAGAGGGTGGCAATCACAAATATTTGCAAGCCACACTGAGGCAAATGGGGGCATTAAATGAAATTAAGAACTACTGGTTGCATATCTTAGAATAGGAACATTCCATTACGTGTTTTACTGCAATAATGTGTATGTGTGTATATATATTTATGACACCTACTGGACATCAGATTTCAGCCCCTTATGAATTAAGGAAAAATCATGCTGTGTTTCATTGGACACCACATTATGGAGCTTTTCTCCCCCAAAAGAGAAGGCAGAGTTTCTACAGCTCCAAAGTATAGTCCAAAGGATCCTGCATGGCTATCCGTACATTCATTTTAAAACAAAACAATGGGAACGTTTTATTAATAGGCTTGTTCTTAACACTTTAGAGAGAGTTATAAAGACAAAAAAAACTACCATAGCCATGTGAGAAGGTGAGAGACATTTCTGGATTCAGATTGTGCTTGATAATTTCTACAAGATCAAGGCGATCATTACTTTGTGGACACCAAATCTCTGTAAATCTGTTGCGAAGGGCAGGTGAAAGCTGTAAAACAAAACCATTCCAAAAGATTATCATTAAAAGAGGCTGAACTTTGTTTGGGCTCATGCACACAAACGTATTTTTGGTTGGCATCCGATCTGAATTTTTCCTGGTCAGTGACCCATTCACTTCAAAGTCCGGTCCGCGGCCCCGCAAAAAAATAGAATATGTCCTATTCTTGTCCACATTACAGACAAGGATAGGACTGTTCTATAAGGGTCTGGACGTTCTGCAAAATGTGGAATATGCATGAACAGTATCCGTGTTTTGCGAATCCGACTGCTAGGAACTGAATACAACAAAGGGGTTGGAGGCACAACTACAACAATTTAAAGAGGTATTCCCATCTTAGACAATGGGGGCATATCGCTTGGCTATGCCCCCATTATCTAATAGGTGAGGGTTCCACCGCTGGGACCCACACCTATATCGAGAACGGAGTGGGGAGCGCTGTGCCTGGAGGACCTCGGGTATCCCAGGGTCTGGCCATCACCAGGCGCAGCTCGACGCTGCTCCCATAGAAATGAATGGCAGCACACCGCACCCATTCATTTATATGGAGTCGACGGAAACAGCCGAGCTTAGCGGCTCCAAAGAAATGAATGGAGGGCAGCTGCGCATGCGCCCTCTGTTTATTTGCCCACTCCGTTCTAATCTCTTGAATGGACATCTGAAGAAATCCTATACATATTCCGTGTAAATTTCTGTGTGAAAAAGAACTGCAGTGCAGATTTTTCAACTCGCAATATGACAAATGCTGTTGCAGAATTATTAGATTTGGCAAATTTTGCCTTATTGATGTCTACCTTTATTCAATATTATTAGATGAAAAATCTGCCACAAAAAAAAACAAAACTATAAACAAAAAAACCAAAGGCACCTTTTCCCACATAAAATCCATGAAAAAAATGCACACCAAAACTACACCATTTGATGTGGATTTCACACTGTTTCCTTTGAAGAACTGCTCATTTGATGCAGAAAAATATCTGATGTAAAACCATTCTGTGTGGATGTAAATTCACGGTTCATGGTTAAAAAAATGTATAAATGACTAAAAATAATATTAAAGGAGTTATTAGAATATTGGCACCCTATCAATATTGGTTACCAATATCAAATCAGAGAGGGTCCAACTCTTCACACCTATCACCGATCAGCTGTTTACTTGAATAGAAATAAGCTGCAAAAACCTCCACTGCTGCTACTATATAGATAGTGTTTAGGTAAACAACAAAGAGCCGTGCGTCACCTTCAAGCAATCTTATCATTGGGAGTGCCGAGAATGGAACTCCCACCGATCCGATGTTGATCAGTTCTCCCATATAAGAAAAGCCTTTTTAAGCTGCATACCTCTTTTTTCCCAAAGTCTCCACCAGGGTTCATAGTAGCCAAAATTCGAAACTTTGTTCCAGCTGTTAAAAGTTCCACCTCATTGTCATCCTGTCTACTTCCTTTTTCAGCCAATACCAGCGTCTTCTCCACTTCAAGGACACTAAAATACAAGAGGTTAAATATTACTGTCCTCAAACAACTAATGAGATATATACAAAAAAAATAAAGATGTACTAAGGACTTGCATATCAATACGGTGAGCATAGTCATATGCCACTATATAGGCTACACCACAGGCAGGACCGGATTAAAGGGGTTGGCCAGTAACTATTACTAGCTACACTTGTGCTGTTCCCAGCACAAGCTAGTAATAAGAATTATTAAATTATCAGCACCAATGTCTGATTAGTTTAATATGCATTATTCATATTTACATGCAGGTTGCCTGTGTGCCTGTTCTGCTCTCTGAAAATGGGCGCAGACGGAGAGTTCCGTCCATCAGCGGCCTCCATTCATTTACACTGGGGACAGACTGTGCATGTGCTAGTTAACCTGTCTTACCCCAGTGTAAGTGATGCAGGCCGCTGATGGACAAAACCCTCCATCAGTGGACATTTTCAGAGCATGGTTGTAATGTAAACATGACTTAATCATATTAAACTATCAGACATGGGTGCTGATAGTTCAATAATGCTTATTACTAGCTGCAGGCATGTGCCGTATGTGCGGCTAGTAACAGATACTGGGGACAACCCATTTAAGGATCCCAAAAGTATGGAAGAGTCTATTTATTGGGGGCCTCTAATGTGAGGCCATTCACCATATACTGGGGTGACAATGTGCAAGTCTTATCTAGAGTATACTAGGATGGATTTGCCGAATGGGAGTGGTTTCACAAAGTAGATTAGCACCACACATCAGAGTTTTCTGCAATGTCTTTGGATTTTTGCTTTTGGAGCATATTTCTATCAAATTATCAAAATGTCACACACTGTGCTCTTTTATATAATATTGCTACAGACAAATCTCTGCCTAAATAAAATAGTGCTACACACACCATGTCCCACAATATAATACTACTACACACACAATGACCATTAAAATAATATCACTGCACACCATGCCCCTGAATATATTAGTGCTACACGCAACCTGCCCTCTGAAAATACTGCTATACACCATGATATATGGTGCCCCACAAATGGTTTGTTCATACTTTGTTTTGCACCTTTATTTTAATAAAGTACACATTTTTTTTCCCTGTTAATTTTTAAAATGCAGTACGGCTAAAAATGATGCAAAGGCATCACGTCTAAGCAGCTCCTCTTAGGCCTAATTCAGACGTCCGTGGAGCGTGGTTCATGAAAATCCGGACCGTGCTCCTTCTGAGGGCAGGAGCGCATGGCGTCATTGGTTGCTCATATCGAGTGCATCACTGTACAGCAGTGGCCTCACGAAGCACACGGCGTCATAGCAACCAATGACGCCATGCGCTCTTGCCCTCAGAAGGAGCACGGTCCGGGTTTCCACGGACAGTGCTCCACGGACGTCTGAATTAGGCCTAACAGAGAAGCAAAGAACTTGTGAGGCACTGACAGGCCTCATACTTGATAGAGGTCTGGAGGGGGGTGGATATTCCAGCCCACAACCCTATTCCACCACAGATGAGGCCGCTTGGGTGTAATCACTGGGGTGATAAACCAGCCCTCAGTGTAGGAGTCTGGAGAATAGAGGATTGGGACTTGGAAGGAAGCCTGCAGAGGCTCTGTTTGGGCTCAGCCAGGAGGACTGAGGGACCTTAAGGCTATGTGAAGCCTGAAGTTTGGGGGCCCAGCGACGCCTGCGAAAAGAGGGTCGCTCTGTCAGTGTCGGGAGAACCTCTGGACCATAATCCCCCAAAGGTACTGGTGTGGTCACAGCCTGGAGGCTGCTGGACTGTTTAGTTGAGGAAAACAACATTTAATCCCATGTGTGAACTGCACTCTATAGGTGAGGTAGAGACAACACATGAATTAGGAAGTGCCTAGACGGGCAGGTGTTTATTTTGTTATGTTTTGTGCTGGTGTTGAAGTGCTAAAATAAAGCGCCATTTGGAGTTGAACCCTGTTGTCCGAGGAGAAATCTGTGATTGCGACCCCCTGACAGCGACCCCTTACAAACTACAAGCTTCCCCTGACCGGACTCCTTGCTACACTATGGCGATAGACAGTATCTGACAAGTCCAAAGACTTCCAGCGTTTCAGGTGTTGGCATTGGCTCCGCCTACCGCTAAGGTAATTTTTTCCTTCAGCTTACACTTAGGTTGGCCGATCCAGGTAGTTTTTCTATGGAGTGTCGGAAGGCCGCTCTCCTCTCTTGTTCTAGTATTTATCTCATGGCTCTGTGTGCATCTGTGTGTGTCACATTGCCAGTCTCCTTTATGGAGCTCTGCGGTTTTTTTTTTCTAGCTCTTATTTTTAGCAGCTGTGGATGCTGAGGTTTTTAGCTTTGGATATGCTTCCATGAGTGTTCTCCTAGTGACATATTAGACATTCCTGGCGAGCGTATGTGATTTCTCTCACGTGTTGTAGGCTGCTCTATTCCTTTGTACTGACAAATGGCAGTCATGATATTGTCCTGGCTCCAGCATCAGTCAGTCTTCCTTTCTCCGGGGTCCGATACTGGAGTGGCTACATTCTGATGAAGCGATCCTCTTGACCAAATGGCTGACGGGGATGTTATTGATCCCCAAAGGCACTATTTTTTTCCTACCAGGCTACTCCCCATTTTCTTATGGTTTTTCCTCTGCCTTGGCAGTTGCTTATCTCTCTCAAGAGAGAGGATGAACCATCAACCATCAGGATGAACCATATTCCATCATTTTTGCCTTTTATAGTTCTGTTTACAGATATTTTCATAATCTACCGAGAGGGCATTCCAGGCCTGGGCCACTGCCATCTGCTCAGTGGATTCCTTCCAGATTTACACAGTTTTGCCTATGTTGAAATATCCCTTCCTTGTATTTACACATTTAGTAAGGTTTTGTCTACATCCACATATTATTCTGTTTGACTGGGTCTTATTGGCACACGGATTCTACAGACCCATTTTTCTTTGGGTTGCCCCCTTACTTTTTTGGCGGGGCCAATTGTTATGCAAGACATCCTAGTTTTCCAGCCCAGACGACTTTGTCATCATTCTGCTGGAGTGTTCCTTTCTTTCTGGTGCAACAGTAGTTCTGCAGTCCTCGATTTCCGGATGTACCTTCCTGGACATCATTTTCAGTCAGTCGCCTTCCAATTAGTATTTCACAGAGTTGATTTCCTTGTTATCCTTCTTCACCGTTCCTTCACAGGCTGCCTATTGCCACTTCTCAAAGACTTCATTTTCTTCTGATCTTATTTTGTGTTACAGTTGATGACTCCAGGGAGTCTTTTCCTATGGCTCCAGTCCTCTGGTATCGGTTTCTGCTACGTCTTCTGGCCCTTGCTACGTCTCCACTCTCCTACATTTTCTGTAGTCTCTCTGTTTTCTGACGTCTGACTCGTCTTCATGCTCATCCTTCCTGTGGATATTCTGTGCTGCTATCCACATCGCCCGAAGTTACCCTG
Source organism: Rhinella marina (assembly GCA_900303285.1). NCBI lineage: Eukaryota > Metazoa > Chordata > Amphibia > Anura > Bufonidae > Rhinella > Rhinella marina. The sequence continues at coordinate 370,088 of ONZH01026668.1, forward strand.
AGTTCATGGGAGGACACAGCTCCCAACCCAGTAAGTACATTGCTGGCTCTTCATGGTGGGTCCCACCTGTTCATGGAGGTAACCAATCTCCAGCTCTCTTTCTTCTTCTGGATGCTCCTACTGCTTTTGTGCAAATTGATTAGATCATTGTCTGGAGGAAGGGTACAGCTAAGAGGAGGAGTTAACACTTTCAGCTTATTGTCGCCTCCTAGTGGCAGCAGCTATACCCATGGTCTTCAGTATCCTCCAATGAACTCGACGAGAAAAGGATAGGTAAGCAAAAACAAAACAAAAAAAAAACAACCTATTTACTATTTATGGGAGTGAGCAAAAAAGTGGAGTGCACGCAGAAGGTATCTGTACTTGTGGACCAAAACACGGAAATGGTTGCGAGCATTAGGCCTTGGGCTGTATATCAGATAGACATGTGAGCAAAGTCTTGTTTTACAGCTACCAATCTAAGCTTGCAATGCTACCTGCCATACAGTTGGAGATAGAACCAAAGCCAGGATGGGAGTAATATCTGCAGATACTGGGCCTTGTTTTAAAGATAGGAGTCTTAGCTGATTTGCTATGCGAACATACCCATAATGCAATTGTTTTAGTGGACGCAAGAACGTATGTAATGTATGTAATAAAAATGTCTAAAATACAGCACTGAGCGGCAGCCAACCACAGATGTCTTACCTGTTTAGTCTCTCTAAAACAGAATCATCTGCTAGAGAGATTTCATCCAACAAGAAAAATCCATCTTCCCTCATAGCCAAAACCAATGGACCATCATGCCACTCAAACAGCTTTGAACTCTCATCTTCATCATCAACCTAAATATAAAAATATATTCTAATAACTATTGCAAAACACAGGAATGAGAAAACATATCTATGCTTTCAAGATTAAAAACGTACTTTGTCCTTGGACCTGTGTCTGATAGGTCGCAGCCCTCCCAAAAAATCTGAGGTTTCCATGTGTTGATGGCAGTTAACAGAGTATAATTTCTGGTTTCGCAGAGCTGCAAACAGTTGGCAAATGGTGGTTTTACCACATCTATCAAATACAGAGAAATGATTATAAAAAGAGTGGAGTCAGGCAAAGCAGAACAAATTACAACTAAATATCTAGACTTACCCAGTATCCCCTACAAGCAATATAGGCTCTCCAAACTCCAATGCTCGACCCACAAGAACAGCAAGCCTTCTCATTCCTACAGTCCATACAACATGTGAAAAACCCTGATCCGTTCCGCCACTTATAACAGATAACTTTTCTGTAAAAAAAAAAAAAACACACATCAGGTCATGTTTATCTATATGCGATTTATCTATACCTGTGCCCTATTTAGTATGAAATTGCATGTGGTCTGTAAAAAGTCTCATCATAGACACCCATATTTTACTGCTTTGCCTCCAAGTTAAAGGGGTTGTCCAAGTTATGAAAAAAATATATAGCACTGTAAATCTGATGGGCAACAATATATAACTAAGTTCAGCAAGTTTTAGGCAAAAAAAAAAAAATCTATATTTCCTAATTTCCCTGGTTCTCTTCTGGTCTTTGTTTACATGCAATAACAACAATTTCAGCCCCTCCCCCTCTCTGCAAAGGGAATGAATACAAGTGCTGAGTGACATGTCTGCCTGCTAGAATACTCAGCAGCATGTTGTATGTGTAGGACTACGAGTCCCAGCTGTACAATGACACTGCTGATACACACAGGAAATTCTCCCTACCTGTTCTTGTACAATACAATTCTTCTATAGCTCCTTGCCCAGCATTTGTCTCCTCTCACTGCTGCAGCTACTATTTGTTATAAAGCCTTGAGCCCTCAGTGTGTTCTGGCTGAAGGGGTTAATGTTTTATCTGAAGGAATCCAGGGAGAGAGCAGATAGCAGCCCGGCAAAGAAAGGGGGCGTGGCCAGTGACGTCTCCTGTACAGACTTTTATCTGAACTCTGAGGCTTGTACACGAAACATCATAGACCAGGGAGATAAGGTGACATCACAGGTCATGTGACCCTCAGTCAACTCTGAGAAACCAGCAGCTTTAGAAACACAAAGTATATGGGAAAGTTGTTATACCTGACAAGTTAGAAACATATAAAGAACAAAAAAATAACTCGGACAACCCCTTTAAGCATTTCTTCAACTGAAATGAATATTCAAAAGACTGCCTAAGCAGAAATCCACATGTAATTCCTCTGACACCCTTCGTGTTGGTTATGGTTGCTATTAGACGTGTTAACCAAGCTGTCTCTCTATGGTGGCTGTGAACACACAGGGAGAGATTTCTCACTTTGTGTCAGAAAAGTGGTGTTGAAAAAAACGCAAACACGTGTGTTTCTGACTTTTTAATGTACAGTCACAAGTTTTTGTGTTTTTTTTTGTTTGTTTGTTTTTTTACGCTGCTATTGTCACATTTCCAAAAGAGGGCAGTGGCCAGCCCCTGCAGAAAAGAAGCCAGAAATCTACAGCAGCTCAGAGCTCCCGATGATTTCTGTTTAGGTGCACAGACTGTCAGATGATACACCTAATACATGACGAAGCCTGCACCCTGTCATACATTAGGCGCTGTGCAGGCAGTATCAAGACCAGCATGAAGAGCACCGGTCTTGATAATCTCCCACACTGTGCTCTGTACTGTGTTTTTTGGCTCTGGAACTAGGATAGATATTCCTTAACAGCCTACAGTAGTGAAACTCTACAGTCGTACATAACAGCAAAACAGCAGGAGGGCTCCAGGCTTGTCACCAATGTGGGAAACATTTTGCCTCCTCTCCATTAACACTTTCTACATTTAAAAAGGAATTATTGGAAGTTCCAGACAGTGCAAAGAGTCCAGTGATTTAAAAAAAAAAAAAAAAAAATTTATTTGGATTTTGTAAGTTCTTGTAACATAGAAAAAAGAAAAAAAGTCACAACACTAGGAATATAAACATACAATCACTGTGTGTGAGGGTACTCTTTAAGGCTAGGGCTACACGGCGACAGTTGTCGCGCGTCACCCGTTGCAGCCAGGATGCCTGAGTAGCGGGGATCCCATAGAGATGAATGGGATCGCCGCGGCAGTCGCAAGAAATCCAACACGGTTGGGTTGGGAACGGGGGCGCCATGACGATTGAGGTTTAAAGGAAGGCTTCTTCCTTTGCTCCTGCGCGGAGGCACCCGAGCCTGTCTTAGTCGCAGTGCGCGAGCTGGAGAAACGGTGAAAGGACTGGAACCTCGAATTGGAAGGCTTGGTACGAAAGGAACGTCTGGGTTTATTCTGAGGAAGATGGGTACTTTTACCACCAGTGGCCTCTGAGATAAGTTCATCCAGTCTGGTACCGAAAAGTAGCGAGCCTGAAAAGGGGAGCCCCGTAAGGGAACGCTTGGATGAAGAATCAGCTGACCAGACCTTCAGCCAAAATTCTCGCCGCATGGCTACATTAAGGGCTGAGGCGTGTGCGACTAAGGTGCTCGCATCCAAGGATGCTTCACAGAGATATTTTCCTGCTTGGGAAATTTGAAGCGCCAGGGCCTGAAGATCTTCCAGGGGGAGATCCGACGAGATATCCAGGTGTAAGCGTAGCGCCCATTCAGAGATTGCCTTGGCCACCCAAGCAGAAGCGAAAATGGGGCGGAGAGCGGAACCGCACGCAGCGAAGGCTGATTTGGAAAAAGATTCCAGACGGCGATCCACTGGGTCCTGAAGGGACGACCCATCTGCTACTGGAATGGCCGTGTGTTTGGAAAGACGTGCCACAGGAGGATCCACCTTGGGGGGTGCCGACCATTTGTCCACCGAGGTGGTTGGAAAGGGGTAGAGCAAATCAAGTCGCTTAGACGCAGTGAAGCGCCTATCCGTATGGTCCCATGATTTAGCAATGACGGCAGAAAAATCGTTATGCAGTGGGAATACCTTAGGGGTGTGTTTGGACCGAAGAAACGATACCCCCTGCTGACCAGAGGACGTGGATTCGTCCTGGATCTGGAAGGTATCACGAACGGCTGTGACTAGGCTGTCGACCATGGACGCCATCTTGGACGACTGGTCTGGGTCTATGTCAGACCCTGAATCAGGGATCTCTCCTTCAGAAAGCGCCTCGCTCGGTAGGGAGGACAGCTCAGAGCGCGACCTGGGAGGTGGCGGTGAGACAGAAGCCTCAGAGGAGGACGAATGACCTGTTCTGGGTCGTCTGCGGGAGTGTCTACCCCTAGGCTGGCTACTAGCGGAGGGTGTAGATTGTGCAGGTGGCGCATTGTCAACCAAACGCCCCATGAGAGTGAGGGTGGTTTGGGACACTTTTGATAAATCAGCCACTGCCTGGGACAGAGCTCGGGCCCAGTCCGGTTCCACGCAGTCAGGTGGGCATTGTGGCTGCTCGGGCAAGGGAGCTGGTTTGGGCGCACGGCATGCTGCGCAGAAAGGGTCCGTTTGGCCACGTGAGAATTTTAGAGCACACTTAGCGCAGGCATAGTGTGTAGGAGCTGAAAGCGGACGGGGGTCGGCTGTTGGCTCGGACATGGTTAGCAGTGAAAGAGAAGGGGGGGCTGGAGAGGAAAGTCTGTCCTACCAGGAATATGCCGACAGGAGGAGGTTCCACGGAGTCCAGGTGATTCCCAGGTCCTGCTGTCCCCCAAGGTGCGCCTGCAGGGAGGTGGAGTCCACAGCGCGGGAAGGAAGCGCGGGAGTGAAGCGCGGGAGAAACGGGCTCCTCCCAGGGGTTGTCCGGCGGGAAAGGCCGAAAACCCCGCCCCCGGGGGAGGGCCGGAAGGGATGCGGCCTAGGAAAGATCGAGCCGGGGGCTGGAGTAAAGAGCGCAGCCGGCCGGAAGCACTTCCGGTCGCCGGCTGCGCCCCGAACAGTGGGAACGGCCGCCGCTGAAGGTTGTATGGCGGCGGTCCCGCAAACGAGGGCAGCGGGACCCTAAACAGAGTCGCGCTGCCCCGAACACCCGGCGGCGGGAGGTGAAAACAGTAATGGGTCTTCCATGCCCAGTGGAAGACCCAGGAAAACAGGCCCCACCGGGCCGAAAAAGGATCTGGGGGTCCTGATGGTAGGTGGCCGGATGGCTAAGAGGAGAGGAGAAGGGGGAGGGGGAGGTGGGGATACTCACCCACTGCAGCTGAAGAGGTCACTTACCCTGCGTTCACCCTCCATGAGAAGCCCAGCCCCTCTTCAGACGCTGGCACAGTAGTGGCAGGAGTCTGGAAGAGAGGGACTTGTAAATTCAGGTGACCCCCATGCTGGTGGGAAGCAGGGGAGCATTGCTCGCCTGGTCCTCTTTTCTTCTTGGGGGAGCTGAGCAGGGAGGGAGTCCGACCCTGGCCAGGTGTCCCCGGGGAACAGGGAGGCTGGGCGACCCTGGTCCCCTGTAGGAAAAAATTGAATAAAATAATAAAATAAAATAAGCGAAAAAAATGGCGAACAGCCCTGCGTTGCAGGGACGTCTGCCTCCTACGACACTAAGCTAAAAACTGATATGCTCTCTCCTGGCTAGAGGGGGTATAGCCGGCAGGAGGAGCTAACACTTTTCAGCTTAGTGTCGCCTCCTAGTGGCAGCAGCTATACCCACGGTCCTGTGTCCCCCAATGATACGAGCGAGAAATCATCTTTTAAACAACGAGGGGGAAGGGGGGGGGTCATCAACAGGCAGTCTGAGTGTAGAGATTTTATTGCTCCTGATAATGCCAATAGGGCAACCTATTTCTCTAATATTTCGTAGTAATTAGGGCTAGAGTAGCATTGCACAGACAGCAAAAACAGGGACTGGACCATGTAGTGCTGCAGTTCTGCAGTCATGAGATGGCAAGCTGAAACCAACCTGAAAGTTACATAGGACAGAGCAGGGTTCTGCTGATAACACATGAAAACAGATGCAATAGTTTTAAAGACTTATGCAAGCAGTGTTATTTGGAATAGTTTCATGCCCTGGCACTTACCCAGCTGCTTTTGCATATTTTCCTGGGAGAAGAGGACCTCTGGCACTACCGCCTTCTTGAAGCACTTTTTTAAGACTCTTAAGATTACATCTACCTCCTCCTGTTTTCTCACTCGACCAGCTAGGAGCAAGAAACCTAAACAAATTGTTAAAACACACAGGTCAGACTTGGCTCATCACCAACATTAATTGTTCCGTTCAATGGCAGAAATGCTCATACCATCATTTGCCAAGTGCTGAAGCCAGTCATAGTCTTTTTCTGTTTGCTCTGATAACCGGTATCGCTCAGCCCATCTAAAGAGATCTCGAAGTGTGATAAATCCATGCTTTCCTGCAAACACGGAGGATCCTCTTCTGTGTGACTAGAAAATGAATGAGACCATAGTTTGTTAGTGGTACACAGTACTTTTATCAGTCTTCATATTATAAAAATGACCATTACCTGCAGTTCTAACATCACTGCAACCAACTTGGCACAGTATGATGGAGGCAGGCAGCAGCGTTTGTGCAATATGGTTTCCAGTTCAGCACTTGGTAATTCATCATAATGTAGCTCCACAAACCTGTTCCGAAAAGCTCTGGATAATACCTGTTAAAAGCAATAAAAAAAAAAAAAATGTATAAAATGGGAATTGGATAAGTTATAGTTACAACCTCTCTAAGGCTGATTTTACATTCATTTTACTACTTCATGAAGAGTAAGGCTACATTCACACAACCATTGTGTTTTGCTGATCCGCAAAAAAAAAGGATGATGTCCGTATGGCATCTGATCCACTGTAACAATGCCTATCCTTGTCCGCAAAACGGACAAGAACAGGACATGTTCTATTTTTTTTTTTTGTGAGGCTAGGGAACGGACATACAGATGCGGATAGCACACGTTGTGCTGTCAGCATTTTTTGCTGACCCATTAAAATGAATGGATCCGCATTCTATCAGCAAAATAGGCAGATCGGAGGCCGCAAAAACAACGTGTGAATGTAGCCTAAAGATGAGGATTGAATTCCATGCCTGCCATGTGTGGAGCCATGAAATGTTGACAAAGAAACAGTTAAACGATGCCCATACCACTGAAACAGCCCAACGCTTGTTCAGAAGACATCTATCATCCAGATCCACATACATGCTTGGTAACTGCTTATCAAACATGAGGATAGGTCAGCAATATTAATCCACTGCACACCCCCTTTTAAGATTGGGGTTGCACCATATATTAGAAACTCTTTAAAGGGGTATTCTCATCTTAGACAATGGGGGCATATCGCTAGGATATGCCCCCATTGTCTTATAGGTGCGGGTCCCACCGCTGGGACTCGGACCTATAGCCAGAACGGAGCGGGGAGCGCTGCGCGTGGAGGACCCCAGGTTTCCGGGGGTCCAGCCACCACCAGGCGCAGCTCCCCGCGCCGCTCATAGGAATGAATGGGAGCCAGGCCGTGCATGCGCGGTCGGCTCCCATTCATTTCTATGGAGCCGACGGAAGTAGCCGAGCCAGCGCTCGGCTATTTTCTGCGGCCCCATAGAAATGGATGGAGGGCGGCTGCGCATGCGCAGTGCGCCCTCATTCACTTCGGGGGCTCCGTTCTCGATATAGGTGCGGGTCCCAGCGGTGGGACCCGCACCTATAAGACAATGGGGGCATATCCTAGCGATATGCCCCCATTGTCTAAAATGAAAATAACCCTTTAACTTGTACATTTTATAGTTTTTTTTTGTTTGTTTTTTAAGGGACCATGCAGTGTAGCCTGCTTCGTTAGTTAGCAATGCAATAAAATTAAGTGCATGCTGCAGTGACACTTTCCATCCCTCTCTAGTTTTTTTCCCCACTTAATCAGAAACAAACCTTTCTTCCACCATAAATGCCTGGCGGATTCTGGGTTGCAAAAAGCATGAACCTTGGATGTGCTTTAACCACTTCTTGGGTTTCAGTAATGAAAAGCTCTCGGTTATCATCCAACAAACGGTTGAGTGCTTCAAGCACATCTGTAGGAGCCAGGTTCAGCTCATCCAGTATAATCCAGTAACCTTTCCTCATGGCGTGAATTAAAACACCTGATGGCAAAAGAAATAAATCGGAGGGACAGAAGAGCAATGAACATATGATCATGAGAATATTTTATGTACAGTAAAGTATTAAAGTAATGCCATTGCATCCATCATTGCAAAATGACCGTGTACAACTTCAAAAATCTAAAACGCAAATAATTTGTAGATCCAATGGCAGGACACAACTCAAAAACACTTTAATTTACAAAGCAATTAAAGGGGTTATCCAAACCCTATAATGACCAGGTACCACATACAGGTTCTACTTACCCCGCTCCCCTTTTAATGTCAGCACGGCGGCCACTGCATCTCCCCGTTGTGCAGATCAAAACATCAAAGATGACGCTAGGGAGGCTCGTTTCCGTCGCGGGCTGCTATTGGCTGTCACTCCATCCTGTCGCTGGATGTTTAGATCTGCCTGATGGGGAGATGCAGCGGTGGCCGTGCGGGAATTCAGAGGGACCGGTGCTTGGATGCGGGCTAAGTATAACCTGTATGGGAGGCATTATAGGGGTTGGATAATCCCTTTAAAGGGAACCTGTCATCTCCGAAACACCCCCTGAACTAGAGTAAGTGTTGTATAGTGTAAGTGATGCTGAATCCGAATATGTAAGTTTTATCTTCATACTCACTTCCGTTCCGACGCTGTGCTCCCACAAACCAGCAGTAAAATACATTAAGAGGACTCTTCTTTGAGTCCTCTCCATTATGTGAATGAGCACCGGAGTCCACTGAGTGCATTTTACTGCTGGTTTGTGGGAGCACAACATCAAAATGGAAGTGAGTATGAAGATAAAAATTACATAATCGAATTCAGCATCACTTACACTATACAACGCTTACTCTAGTTCAGGGGGTGTTTCGGAGATGACAGGTTCCCTTTAAGATTTGTTGCCTTTTATTTATCATATAAATAATATAAACAACAAATGGGGAGTGATTTATCGCTCTACGCCAGTTTTCTGGTGAAAATATAGTTGCAAATTGTGTTTCCGACGCCCCTGTCAAGAAAAACGGTGAGGGCGACATAGAAATCCGACCTGTGCCACTCGCTGGGATAGGGTGGGGCCAGTGGACCAGGCACATTTATCTTCTTTTACGCCAGTCTTCTGTAGATTTCAGTTTAGATGCAAGGACTGATGGAGGATACGCTTAATTTATGACAAGGCCTGTCTCTTGCCACAAAGTAAGCTCAACCTCCAGCAGCAAAGGAGATATCAAGAGCACACATCATTCTTGACTCCCCAATGGGCCACTAAATTGACTGAAACGGATAAAGTGACTTTTATTGGAAAGAGCTTATTAAAGAAAAGCAACTAAAGTAAAATGAAAGGTAGCTTATAACATTACCTTTCTACAATATTAACACTAAATGCCAGCAGCTTGTGATGCCTGAATATATTTCTGCTATTCCCCATAGACAGAAAAAAACAACTTGTAGAAATCACAAATTTACCTTCCTGAAATACAAGTTTTCCAGACGCATCTGAAGTATAGCAGCCAATGTACTCCTGGATGTCAGTGTGCTCATGATTATTAATCCGTACACAATGATTGCCACTAGCACAGGCCAACCATCGGATAAGACTAGTTTTACCAACAGAGGTTTCTCCCTGGATAAGCACTGGGTGGTTCCTGAAAAAAAATAACAAAAAATAACGTTATTTGTAACAAAAATAAACCTGTCATTTTTTAAGATAAAAATCTTGCTGAGTAGATAAATATGTCATATGCAGCACTGAGGAAGAGACTGTATGAATACATGTCTTCAAAGTGTCTTCGCGTTACTTTTAAAGTGAAGGCTCCAAATGGATTTGACACCAGGGATTATTAAATGCACTACATTAACTGATATACGGATTGTATAATCTCCAGTTGTCTCAACACTACTAATCACTTCACACAGGGGACCGCAGCTCTCAGGATCAGTGGAAATCATAAGTGCAAGCTACTAGAGGGGGCAGGGGAGGCTTATTTCAGAGGGACGGTATACAAAAAGGAAGGGAAGGTTATTTATAACAAAGCAATTCAGTTGTTTGCATTATTTTGTAACCAATAAAACTAAAAGGCTAAAAGTAATTACAAAAACAAAAAACAAGTTACGCATAATCACATACCCAGCAGAGACAACTCTCACAAGGTCGCGAAGATTCAATTTTACTGACGATGTTAGGATGTAACTTTCGTCTATGGTGGGATCCTTATCTCCCACTGGAATCCAGTATCCTTCTATTTGGACAAACCTGCCTCCACGAGGCTCGGGAAGAGGCTGGAAATAAAGCAGTATTTGTTCATTTTGCTGCATTATTAAAACAAAGCTGTCCTACAGACAAAAGCTGAGCAACAACGAGCTATAGCGCATATACCTGCTTCAATAACTGTTTAATGTTCCCGGGCACAATGTAGCGACAAATTAATGACTGCACACTAGAATGAGATGCTCTGTCAAGTTGTGTTAGGAAAGAGAGGCAAAATCCCTAAGAGACAAAAAAGGAATTATAATTACAGTCTTGGCATAATGAAATGTGTCAGATATATAGATTACAAAAGTCCAAAAGCAGAGGGGGAAAAAAAATTGTACAAAGGTCAAGGCTGGGTTTACACATTTAGATTTTTTTCATCCAGATTTTGCAGGAAAAAAACAAGAGGATTAAAAAAAAAAAAAAAAAAATGACGTGAAGTAGTATCTGTCCTTTAGGCTGGGTATACACAGTGACATTTGTCAATCAACAAAAAGTTGCAGAACTCACTTGCAAAAAAAAAAAAAAAAAAAAGGAAGACTTGTCTGCAACTTGCTCTCACGAGACTATTCTGCAAAAAGCCAAGTCGCAGAAAAGGCGCATGTCGCACACAATTTACATTAAAGTCAGAGTAAAAGTCCATGTCACGTGTCACACTGCGACACCATCGAGTCATTAGATCCAATTTCGCAGTGCAGCCAGTGCCTTCTACTTAGGTTGCCAGCACACAGTGCAGCTACAATTACTTGCGCACCTTTGGGGGTGGGATAGCAAACCCCTCTCTTGGACAGACAAGCAAAGGAAAGCATACTTACCTGCCTTCCAGTGGTGGCTCCTCTTCTCCCTGAGCTCAGCTGCACTCCCAATCGTTGGCCGCAGTGATGAACTGCTCCTCTTGCATCACGTCAAATGGTCACATGATGCAAGGGGAGCAGGTCTTCTGGCCGCAGTGAGGTCAAAGTGGAAGTTTAAATTCTGGGAGCAGCAAAGGCCAGGAAGAGAAGGGCAGAAAGCAGGCAAGTATGCCTCCCTTCACAGGTCCGCCCAAGATGAGGGAAGTTTGTCAACTCCAGCGTCCCCCCGAAGTTGCAAAAGTCCTTTAAATCATTTTGATGGTTTCTGCTGTGCAGAACACCAGTGTTTAGGATGCAGTCAATTTCAGCTTTTCGTTTTTACTCCATGCCTTCCAAGAGCTATAACTTCTTTAATTTTTCCATTCATGTAGCCATATGTAGGCTTATTTTTAGTGGGACAAACTGTATTTTTTAATGGCATTAATTAGAAACATGTGAATTCTTTGCAGGGTGAAACAAAAAAAACAAAACAAAACAAAAAAAAAGCAAAACATTTTTCTTTGCAATGCCATATTCTGATATTCTAATTATTTGTCCCATAGACTACAATAGAATACTATAGCAGTCTATAAGAGTTTCACTGGCTTCCTGTAAAGCTGTGCCACATGCTGGGCTTTGCATGCAGCTCACTATCACATGCCTTGAAGCCTTCCTTAGACCCCAGGCCATCAAAGCAACCAATCAGAGCCCCTTGATTTTTGCCACAGGGGGCTTCAATTGAAGGACAACGGAAGCCCCTTCCATCTGTCTAACTCCACAGATGTCTCAGTCACTATTGACAGTGGCATCTGAGGGGTTAAAATGACAGATTAGTATTCTCCATTCACAGTCACTGCCGGTAGGTGTCAGCTGTATTATACTTTAGACACCTGCTGTTTATGTAGCGAGCTCAGCGCATGAGCCCACTCCATACTTCCCCTTAACACTTATGATATACAGGAAAATTATACTGCATTAAGGGGTTAATTAGGCTGCTAAACTAGTTATTAATCATTTAACTGCTTAGTGAAATCACATTTGTTGATGTAAAAACTGCATGCAGTCTTTCACTTCATTACAACTGCGCTGTGTGGCAGCACTCTGTCCCTATTTGATCCACATCTGCTTTTGGTTTTAAAAAGTGCATCAGAAAACCAGAACGTGGAAACCCAGCTTAAGGGTACTGCTTAATGAGTAATCCAGACGTCAATATTGTTGTCATCAAACCAGTTGCACGGCTAACAACTGCCATAACTTCCTGGCTCTTTCTGGTCTCCCCAAGACCAGGCAGCTGCTTAGCCCGGTGACCTCTGCAGCCAACCACAGCCGTCTGAACGCTACCTCACAGCAGTGATGTACTGTTTGAACCACTGTATTTTTTTAAATATTTTTATTTGCTCTGAAAACCACTTAAAAGAAAAATGCAGATAACTTACCTCATAAAGGGATCGCTGGATGTTGTTACATGGATTTAAAGCTGCATACCGCAGGGCTCTGCACAATGTACGTAAGCTGAAATGTGGTCTGTGACCAGTTCCATCCACAAGCTCTACAACAGATTTCTTTCGTATTGTCAAATAAAAGCTAAAGACAAAATAATACAGAAATAAATCAGAAATTAGGATCCAATCTCTTACACAAAGTTGTTGAAACTTTCCACTTTAAACCTAAAAACGTAAGATTAATGCATTTTATATTTACATCAGCAGAGTTAGTGCCCCATTACATCCACTGACTGTGGATGACATGCGCTATTTTTTTTGTTGAAAGTCAATGGTGTTGCACACAATACTACCATAAAATTCAGATTCAAAGTAAACCAACTAATAGTTGATATAGTGTTAGACAACTACGTCCAGCTCTGCATCAAATTCATCATCCAGGGTGGCCACTGTGAAAAATGGTGCCTGTCTAAAGTTAGCATAGAGTATATTAAATAAAAGATAATAAATGATTTTTGTTTCACCTGATTATTCCTTGGACAACAGATTTATCGACATTGAGACCTTTCAAGTAGTCCATGATAAGTATCTGTAAATCCTTTTCATTTTCTAGTTCTTCCACATAAAGTTCAGTAAAACTATAAAGAAAAACCCATAGTAAAAATCAACTCATAACAGTACAATGATTTCAATACCTCATATATACACAGTGGAGCATGTATGGCCTATAAGTCTCCTCACGCCGATTAAGGCGCTCTCTGTAGGGAGTACCCCCCCACAACTATAATACTTCAGAAAACACTGGTGCGATTTGATGTGAAATCAGAGCTTCAGGACCATAGCACTGCGATAGGCATCTCCTACAGACCCTGGCGGCTGTCCTCATTTTTAGGTTCCTGACAGATCTATAGAAAAGGATCCCCACATGGCACCATTTTCTGGTGGCTAAAACGGCCACCCCCTTTACCCTAAAGAGAGGTATGAAGATATCCCCATCTTAAATTCATGGAGGACCTGACTGATTTGACTGGTTACCACCCGATGGTGGCCTGGATTCAATTGCAGACCAGTGATGTTTTTTGTTCCTCGCATATAGGGTTTGCATTCCGATTGCCCTTTTGATCAGTGCTCTTTTTTGAGAAGCCGGTTTTCTATCATTAAACTACTGCCACTTGGATGCCTTCAATCATATCGTTTAATGTTCTCCCCACCAGGTTTCAAACTGCATCCTCCATGGTTATGTCTTCCATTTTTCCTACAACTCCTAAACTTTGTCTTTCTTTTTTGGTTTCCCAATGTATTTCCAGGTAGGGCTTGGAAATTACCGTATTTTTCGCTTTATAAGACGCACCCGATGATAAGACGCACACCACAGATTTTAGAGTAGGAAAATAAGAAAAAAATATTTTTCACCAGACCTCATATCAGACTCCCATAAATTTCAGGACATCACATCAGACCCCCATATCAGCCCTCCATGTCAGAACCTCATCAGCCCCCCATATCAGCCCACTCTGCCCCATCAGACCTCAGATCAGCCCATTAGCCCTCATATTAGCCCACTCTGCCCCCATCAGACCTCAGATCAGCCCACTGTGCCCCCATATCAGCCCACTCTACCCTATCAGACCTCAGATCAGCCCACTATGCCACCATCAGACCTCAGGTCAGTCCATCAGCCCCCATATTAGCCCACTCTGCCCCATCAGACCTCAGATCAGCCCACTGTGCCCCCATCAGACCTCAGATCAGCCCATCAGCCACATAAGGATAATAGGTCACCTCTCCTGTGCCGCGGCTCCACTCCGGCGCTCCTCTGTCTTCTCCTGCCAGTACTGCACTGTCACCTGACTGCGTGCAGTGTCAGGTTAGAGTGCACGCACTACGTCCTGACGCTGTACGAGGTCAGGACAGTGCAGCATCGTCAGGAGAAGACAGAGGAGCGCCGGACCCGGAGCGGAGCTGCAGCGCAGGAGTGGTGAGTATGTTTCCCCACTCCCAGCACCTATTACATACTAGTGAGCGCTTCCATAAAGAAAAAAAGTGCGTATTATAAAGCTAAAAATACGGTAACTGTGCTGTGCCCACACATTTTAAAAAAGAAAAAAAAAAGAAAAATTTGGAACACATTCGCACCTCTCGAAATTTGAAAACTAAAAAATAGGCTCTGGATTTATAAACATTTTTATTAGAGTGAAAAAATATTGTATTTATCGCACATGTGAAAGCTGTAACCTAGTTAACTTATTAACAATCTAAAATATTAAACTTTCAAATACACAAGACAGGATTTGGGCGTTTAGGGGACCTGTCACCTCTCCTTACATATTTGCCTCAGTAACTGCTTGCATTTCCCATCTGTGCTTTCCATTCCTTTATTGTTAGCAGTATGCAGCAAAGGTACTGCTGGGTGTTACCGAGAACAGGTGTGTGACTATCCGATTAGTGCTGCCAGTGTCACACTGTGCAGGGACACACCCGACTGGTAACTCCCAAGCTGTACCTTTACTGCAAGCTGCTGACCATTCATAAACTTCTGTGTACGTCAGCAGGGTACCCCCACCGTCTGGATCCACCCATCTACATGACATCTGCTATAAACAGAAGCCATGATACCATTGTGAATGTAGCCTTAAAGAGGTATTACAGTCAAAAGAATCTAAACACCTAACTATTTGATATGTGAAATGTTAGTCCGGTGGAGGACCAACTGATGGGACTTCCTAGTTTCCTACCACTGTGCTTTGCCATTTCCATCAGTATCAGACTGTGAATGAAAGCTGAAGTTGTGGAACTGGGGAGGAACTGTCTCCGCTTATTCGATGGATAGCTTATAAATGCTTTTTGTTAAGGTCAGGAAACAAGGATAACACTTCAAATATTTACCGATTTCTTATTCCAGGTGGTAAATTTCTCTTGCCCACATCAGTAGCAGGATTCATACAAGCAAATAATCGAAAGTCAGGATGTCGGATCAGAGGCTCTGCGTTAAAAAAACAATGTAGAAAATTTTTTAAATAACTGAATCAGAAACAATTACTCAGGAATCGTTATTAATCACGTAGGCAGAGCATGCAAAATATTTTTCTCAGCATTACTCATTAATTGTCATGTGTCCTAGGGGGCAGGTGCAATGAAATAAGCGTGCATAGTGGAATTTTTTTTTTTTACAAAGCAGATCTGTGAGCACAATGTGCCCCCATTTAAAGGGAATGGGCCAAATGTTTTTTTTCTGCCAGTTCTTATTGTCTTATATTTCTATCTCCTGAACATGATCATGGAGGCCATCTTGCCTCAGCTGATCTTAACAGCATTTAGAGATACACTTTACAGAAGCCACCATGGGCCAAAGACAGAAGCTGACTGACTTCTGCAGAAGAATTTTCTAGACATGCTTTGTGACCTGTGCAGAGGTCAGGAGATGAGCTTTGACAATCACCTATTGTAAAGGGTGGATCAGGTGTTACATGTATATATCGGTGATATCTGTCATAGTAATCCTGCCTGTAATGATAAGCAGATAACTGCAATAAAGCGATCTGTAGTGTCAAAGAAATGTCCTTTTTCTTTGATGACACATTCCCTTTAAAAGCACTGCTAGCTGAGAAGCTATTTCCTTTGTTCTCGGATTTCAATTGAGAGGACTGTTACATTTAAAATTAAGTCTTAAGATTTTGCCTGAAAACCTAATCCTTTTTGTGAGCCACTTCAATTTGCTCAACAGCAAATAAGTTTTGAAGATGACATGGAGGGAACTACTAGTTTAGTTATGCTTAAAGTTTAAAACAAAGTTACTGATGATTTGAATGCAAACATAAAGGGTGTGATAGAAGCCAAAGTACAATACCTGTATCGCCTCTGTCGAGCAACACAAGTGAACCTGATGAGCCCTCAAGTAAACCACACAAGCACTCCAGTGTTTCAGCAGCTGCCAAGTTAATTTCATCCAATAGAATCCACTCTCCTTTCTTTACAGCCTGAGCCAAAGTACCCTATGGGAAAAACAGGATATCATAAGGTAAAAGGAATAAGAAAGTGAACAATATGGGTATCTGGGACATTGATAGCATATCACTAGGGTATGCCATAAATGTGAAATAGGTGCAGGAACTGCATCTATCTCCAGAATTGGGCCCATGAAGAACAGGGAGAGCTGCCGAGCATGCACAGCCACCCTCCATTCTCTGCTTTGGAAGTCCCGAAAACAGCAGAGCGCTGGCTCAGCTACTTCCGGCAGTCCAATACACTTCCAGGCTTGCTCTCCATTCACCGCTATGGAACTTCCAAACAGTGAATGGAGAGCTAGCCGCGCATGCTGTGAGGTGGTTGTGCCAACAGAAAACGAGCTGCTGAGAACACCGCCGTAGTCAGTACATCAACAATACGTAGCCAACATTGCAGTGGTCATATCCAATGGTGACGAGCAGTAAACAAGAGAAAGAAGCTGAGATTTATCAAGAAGGGTAATACAAGAAACAAAATAGATATTAAAAGAATTTAATATCTTGGCACCAGGGGCTATATGAAATGTTAATGAGAAAGGCATATCCCTTTAACGTTAATTTCATTTTGCAAAAGGGTAAACAGACAACAGGAATTTTAGCCATGCATTATTTTTATTTTAACCAAACATGATACATACTGTATTAACTTTCTAGAAATTGTTGTTAGGGTTCTGGCAATACCAATCATGAATAGTTTTAATATTTTGATATTTTTCCATAATAAAACTTTTTTTTAACCAGATAATTTTTATTCAACATTTTCAACAATGAAATAAATAAGGCACACAGTCCATATAATCCACCCCCCCCCCCCCCCCACAAAGAGAGACAACCCGTCATAGAGGCCTTCAGAAGTCCATATGATTAGTATAATTAGGCTGGAGAACAAAGGTTCGTAACTGTCAGTAGGCATATACATACAGACTATATAGTACAAGTCTGTGTACAGTATATCACAGTAACATACATACACATGACCAGGAGATAGAAGTCCTGGCACTGGTGTGACATCACAACTATAATATACATCATTCACAGTAGTTTCACAGCAGCTGAAGTGCTCAGGTCTGCTGACCCCTGCTTTAGTGTCACCTTTTTCAAGCACATGTTAAATGAAAGAACTAGAGGTAAATTATGCAGGGACATTTTTAAATTGCTTAAAGACATGTCTTATTTTTAAGAACTCGTAAAATAAGGTTTGCGGTACACCAAATTTATCTTTCAAGGGGTTTTCTAAAACTTTTATACTGATTAACGCCTCAGGATAGGTCATCAGTGTCTGATTGGTAGGTGTTCGAAAACCTGGGACAGCCGCCGATCAGATGTTTGAGAAGGCACTTGCCATAGTGTGTCACATGGCCTAGGCGCAGCTTAACCCCATTGAAGTAAATAGGGCTGAGCTGCGATACCAAGCACAGCCTCTATACAATGGGCCTGGAATCAACGTGCCTGTTTTTAACAGTCTTTTAGACAGGAGTGTACCCCTCTCACAGCCATTAAAAACTGGCAGAGGGAGCAGTGGGTCTTCACCTGAGGAAGCAGGGCCTTACTCTCCCAGCGTCATGGCATCACGTATCAAAACCATGCTGGGACCATCTGGTCATGCTCCGTCCAGTACAGAACCAGTGTTCCCTCACTTTCAAGTGGGTGAGGTTTTTTGTTTGTTGTTTTTTTTTTTTTTTTTTTTTTTTTTTTTGGGGGGGGGGGGGGGGGGGTCACCAGACAGAATGGAGAGCATTACTGGGGTAATATTTACACTGGAAGGCACTATTGTTGGGCATTTTATATAGAAGGGCAGTGCAGCGTTACAGGGTGGGCCATTATAGATACTGGTGGCAATATGGTGGCTATTATTTAAAGGGAGTCTGTCAGCAGGATATGCTGTATAGAGATAATGACATCTCTGTATTAGTCTTAGTGCTGTCATTCTAAATATGTTATTCTTAATGTCATCAGAGCTGTACTTTCCACAAAAAGCGTTTTAATTCATATTATAATTACCCACATAAGGAGCCCAAGGGGATGTCCTGGGGGCCGTTGGAGCCCAGTCACGCCGCATATTTTCGAGCCCAGCACCGCCCTCCCGCTAATTATTCACTCCCCTTCATCGCTGTGTTTTCCTACTAGGTACTGCGCATGCGTGGGATTCGCCGTAGCCGGAGGAGAACACAGCGATGAAGGGGAGTGAATAATTAGCGGAAGGGCGGTGCTGGGCTCAAAAATATGCGGCGTGACTGGGCTCCAACGGCCCCCAGGACATCCCCTCAGGCTCCTTATGTGGGTAATTATAATATGAATTAAAACACTTTTTTTGTGGAAAGTACAGCTCTGATGACATTAAGAATAACATATTTAGAATGACCGCACTAAGACCAATACAGAGATGTCATTATCTCTATACAGCATATCCTGCTGACAGACTCCCTTTAAAATAAGGGCACTGCAAGGCTTAGGATGTTCAAAAAAAAAAAAAAAGATTTCATGGGCGTTTTTAAAGGCCATGAAAAATAGATGTAAAATGGCAATTAAAACGAACAGAATTTGAATCCACAAGTGAAAAACTGACAGCGTGTCCGGGTTTTTTTTAATGCCTGTTTTTTTTTTTTTTGTCATTAAAGACTCCATCAGTCTGTATCTGGTGCAAGAGAATTATACCCTTATCTTTCCAGGATTCCTCCAATCAAATCATTTCAGGGGGCCAAGGATTCAGCCATAGCATTACACACGTCAAACCTTAATTTTGCAACATATCTGAGCTTGCTCCAGATTTTAACCTTGGTGCACTGTGGGAGTCATCTGCACCTGAGTCCCTACCCCTCATTCCAGGAGAGCAATAGGAATCCGCTTACCTGTAAGTGCAGTTGTTAGTTTACCAGAGGAATTCAGCCTCTGTGACAGACACCATCATTTAAGATGTTGAAGTTACAAAGCTATAAAAGTACAACCAGGGATTCGGGATGGCTAGTCCATAGGAGTCTTTTCCCTGATGAAGGGTCTGTAATTCTTGGCTGTTGCTTCTTCCAAACTAAAGCTATAAACAGCCCCATAAAATAATTTGTAAGGGTACTGTTTTATAAAATAATTCCCGCAATAGGACTTGACCTGGTGATCCTTATTATGCCTTCCACATTACTTGACAGGCTTGCATACATGACAGTCTTTGGTGCCTTCAATGCCAGTTCTAGTTTCTCAATAAACATGCCTGGAGAATCCTTTATTATTAAGTCTACATTGGGTCAATCCTCTGTTATTACTCCTAACATATTACAAATCAACTGAAAACTGAGTGTCACCATTCCCCTTTTCAACTTTATTTGGAGGGGGAGGGGGGGGTTGTTGTCCCTATGTCAGCAATGACTGGCCCTCTTCTGTGTGAGAATACAACTCAACTGTTATCACACCCAGCTGTCAAGTTATTCCTACATTTCTGAGAAGCCTAAGCCGAACAGTGCAAAGGTGTTGTTATTTGGGGCATCTCCCACAAGAGCAATTCTTCCATTTCAGGGATGTTCTCTATAATTTGTATGCCTGTTGTAGGAGAACTATTAATAACAGATTGTAGGCTTTAAAGTTCTTCAGATCAGAATTTCTGGGAGTATTTGGCTTAACCACCTAACTGTTTTGCCAGAGTCCAGTTCGGGCAGTGGGAAAAATAGCAAACTGAAGGGGGGACGGCTGCTTATATCTCCTGAATGGTAGCAGCTAGAAACATACAACTGGTCTCGTTTGACAGTCCAGGATTTCACACAAGACCAAAAGCCCAAGCAACAGAGGAGAAATCACTGTTAGAAATCAAGTCTGGAATAATCACAGGTAAAACCTGTTTTACTTTCACTTTCAGCTGCATGCACAGCATCCTGATTTCAGTGATATCTTCCCGTCCTGAACATATTGGTGTCATTCTGGTATTGTCTGAAAGCTTGGAATATCAGCTTTCAAACAGGACCAGTTGCATGTTCCTAGCTGCTACCAGCTGCTGGCAAAACATTTAGGTGGTTAAAGAACATTGTGGAACGCTGTCCTGGATTAAATCTGAGCCGGGTAGAAAACATTTTCATTTTAAACCCTTCTAAAAAAACATTATGATCTTAAGTGTTATTGCCTTTATGTAATGCCCAGAAGCAACTGGAAGCAAGATATCAATTTCAAATTTATCATAGTAACAACTTGTTGGGATATAAAATGAAATGTATCAAACATACCTCTACAAATGCAAAAAGCACTGCATTTTCGGTCATCCGCATTTGCTGCTGGGCTTGATTAAGACGCAGAGAAAACGCTTCCCATTTTTCTTTTAACAAGAATTCTAAAGAAAATACAAAGTAAGCAAGAATTAAAAGAACCGTCTAATGTAAGTGGGAAAAGGATGTTGCATGGCAATTTGAAACCCAAGGATGTAATCACACACTATACAAGTCTTCATTGCAATAGCTAACCTGTGTCTCCAGTCTGAACCTTAGCCATGGCATTTTTTAGAACGTGCTGCATTAATTTAAGGAGATCCTGCCACCTCTTCTTCTTATAGCATGTGTTAATGTGACCCAAAAATGCAGTGTTTTGTTTCCTTGAGAACGTCTGTGCAAAAAGATCTTCAAAGCCCTCACGCAAAGGCAGCCATATAAGTTTGTGGTCCACAGGCTTGTACCTAAAGCAAGCAAATTAAAAAAATAAATAAATAATCACTTTCCACTAATCATTCATTTGGAGAAAACTATATTTCTTTACACTGCAAATACACAATGTTAGTTATTGAAACTTCTATACCGACAACATACTCTTCAATAATAGCAAATAATTCATTTCCTCTATGTCTGTACTGAGGACCACAGTATAACCCTCACACACTGCAAAATGATTGTAGAAACTTCAGTGACTGAAAATCAGTTCCATTCATCTGCATGTCCATAGAGAGCTGCAGACATTTCTGCAACAAATCTGTGTAGTGTCACCGTTACCCCAACAAGTGCTCTATAGACATTCCCAAAGAGAAAGTAACACCTAGTGCTCAGTTCATTCAGGCATTTTCAAGAGAAATGACAATGCAAAGCTCTATGGCAAGATGATCCAAAATAGCCATTTCATGGGGTGGGCTAAAGGAGAAGAAAAAAAATTAATGTCTACCTTTTGACACAGCTGTTTTTAGGTGTTGATATATTTTCATAGCGGTCAGTGTTCAGTTCTTGTTCTGACACAGAACTACAAATCACGTGCATTTAGAGATAAAAATAACATCCCGGATACCACTAGGGGGAGCTCTGGTGCTTTCTACATACACATTTCTTATCAAGTCCAGGGTAGAAGCAAATGCTTCCATCCTAAGGCTACTTTCACACTTGCGTTTTTAAATTCCGGTATTGAGTTCCGTCATAGGGGCTCAATACTGGGAAAAAACGCTTCAGTTTTGTCCCCATTCATTGTCAATGCTGCGGTTTTCTCTCTGGTCCAGGCATCCGCACCAAGCCGGATCCGGAAAGACCCCCAATGCAAGTCAAAGGGGACGGATCCGTTTGGTGTGACACACCAGTAATCCGGATCTGTCCTCCATTGACTTGCAATGGGGGGTCATTCCGGATCCGGCTACACAGAAATACATACATACAGACATACATACTCACATACTCTAGCCCGGGACGCCGGCAGCACGTCTTCACGCGCCTCCTGCGCGCAGCTATGACGTTTCCCCACTGCGCCCAGCAGAGGGAGCTGTGGGGAATCGTCATCACTGCGCGCAGGAGGCGCGTGAAGACGTGCTGCCGGCGTCCCGGGCTGGAGTATGAGAGTATGTATGTGTTTGTGTGTGTACGTCTGTATGTATTGCTGTCTCAATGGCTGTCAACATGTGTGGGGCCGGAGCGCTGCTCCGGCTCCACACATGTATCAGCGTTAGCACGGATCCGTTGGCACCCTTTAGGTGCCGGATCCGTGCTAACGCTAGTGTGAAAGGGGCCTATCATGGCCGCCTGCTTTAGAAAACCCATTTTCATAATCCTATTAGGGAAATCTAAGTTAACAGATGTGAGTCTGTTCAGGATTCTTATATCATGCCCTTAGTGGAGAGAGGTTACAAAAAGAATCTCTCACTCTGGAAGACCTGCCCGGCACTACACAAACAAATGGCCAACATGGAACACTCAATCTCCCTGTAGAGGCACTGCAGGGAAACTGAACAATTAGGCCACATTCAAGTGGAGGAGGAGGTATTTTACTTTAATGTATTACAAAATGTTTTTATTTATTTGTACTACTGATTTATGTAAAGTTTATTTAAAGTACAATGGCTTTATAAAATTCTTTGAAAATTAGGCATTCTGAACAATTCTAAAGGGTCTATTTAAAGGGTTTTTAACAAAAGTTACCCAGCTGCTCATTAATACTGCAATAGCAACTCAATGGGGAAATGTAGTACTTACTTCAAATGAACAGCTAATACATGGACTGCCCTATGATGCCCATATGCCTTAATAGGACACAAAGAAAGGGTTCTCCAAGATGAGACAACCACTTTGAAATAAAGACAAGGAACATAAACCATGAGTATGCATCTAAGTCACTTTATGTACCCCAATGTTTGAACTTAAGATTGGCAAGAACATTAGCCACCATAGTTTAAGGAACCATTACATATACGTATCAAACTGCACAATCTACCTACCCGCCTAAGAGATCAGCGGTGTCACTCTGCTGGTTCATATTGACGATGCGAAGGCGTTGACCTGTCCAGTGTAATAAAAGAGTTTATTGAAACTAAATGTCACAACACAAAGGCAGCCATTAACTAATACATAAAGCAATAATAATAATAATTATAATTACATCCCCTTGCAAGTCCAACAGATACTTTAAGGCATAAAACAAAAATGCCCTCATGAATGATGATGTACTGCAACTGTGTACAGCTGTTCAAAAAGAGCCTGTCAGCAGCTTCATGTTACCCAAACCACAAACTGCACAAAATCACGACAAGCTCCACTCTTTTTTTTTTTTTGTCATAAACACTGCATGACTGACAGGTGTCTCCCTATACAGCAACAGGGGAGACTTGTCAAGACAATCAAACTGGGCCAGGCTGGCGGCCGCCCTTGACTCTTCTACCTGTTCTCAGCCCGTTTTTTTTAAACTATGCAACTCCTAAGGATCTGAAAAAGATGTGGTCTGGGCAGTATGAAGCTCCTGACAGGTTTCTATGTCTGTTCCTGGGACAATAAGGAGTCCTTTGACAGCAACCAGAGCAAAGCATATTCGCTTTATAACGGGGAGGTAACACTATCCAATTATATGACCGGTCTCTTCTATGTTCTTGAAATCTAGACAAACAAAAGCTAGAATTCTAAGCTTTTACTTATGGAAATTATTAATAACCACAAAAGGCAACAAAATACCTGCAACGTGAGCGAGATACTGAACGGTGGATGTCTTGCCCGTGCCAGTTTCACCAACAAGCAAGACCGGCTCTGCTTTATTAACGCACACTGCAATTTGTTCTATTAATATTGAAGATGGTCGTGTAGCAGCAAAAGTTATTCTGTCCCTGTAGAAAAATACAGAGACAATGAAATCAACAAAAATAAAGCATAAATGATACATTGTGTATTAAAGATACAATACACACACAGAAACAAAGCTAAGCATATATACTGTTGAAATGTAGTGTCTACTGTTCTAGGGAGGCTGCTCACAAGACTTTGATGCGAGTCTTGAAATTTGTTCCCATAGCACATTTGTAAGAACAAACATGAAGTTTTGGACATGATGGCCTTGCCCGCAATTGGCATTCCAATTCTTTCCAAAGTTGTTTGAAGGAGTTTTGATCAGGGCTCTATGTAGATCACTCAGGTATCTTCACAACAAAGTCACCCAACCATGCCTTTAAGGATCCTGCTTTGTGCACTGAGGCACAGCCATGCAGACACGGGAAACACTTTCTCCAAACTGTTGGCACAAAGCTGAAAGCATATATTTCTCTAAGATGTCGTTGGATGCTATATCATTATAGGGGGTGTCCAGCTTTTATTTTTAAGTGAAGGCCTATACTCAGGTGTAGCTCTGTTGACGGAAGCCGTCACCAGAGCTACACAGCACTCATCACTGTAGTGGAGGGAGCTCACTACTACAGAGCTGTTCAAATTTAATTCATCTTTTAGAATACGGCCATCATCAAGAGACTCACTATTAAGTTACCACTGCTATTACATAAGTAAAACAACCATAAAGGCTTAAAGGTGTTGTGCAACTTTTTTTTTTTTTTTTTTTTTAACAGACCTCAGAGTGGCTGGACCCATAGTGGTGATTAACCTGGTCCTGTTGCTGTGTCCTGGCTCCATGGCCACCACCGCAAGTCTCGAGTCTCTCTGGAATCAATACCCTGTTGACATAGGTCACATGACTGCTGCAGCCAAACCCTGGCAGCAGTGGTGACCTGTTGCCCTGCGGCAAGTGACCCAGGGACATACCAAACGGGTGACTGTAATTAGCCACAGGGGTCACATGATCTCCGTCAACAGAATGTCGATTCCAGGGACTTGGGGAAGTGGCCATGGAGCTGGCGGTTGTGACCAGGTAAGTATGATCATCACTGTGGGTCGGGCCACTCTGAGGTCTGTTTAAAAAAAAAAAAAAAGTTTATATTTGCATAACCGCTTTAAGACAGTGGCCAAAACGGTACAGTCCTGTACACTGTTCTCACATCTCACAGTTCTTAAAAAGACACACGGTAGATGCTTCAGGAGACAACCCATGTCAGTCAGTTCTCCTCTAATCAATGTTGCAATTACGCAAAAGACTAAAGAATTGGCCAAGAGCATCCCCACTGATTTAACCCCCTCTGGTTGTTTTACAGATTCAATATCACAACAGCTGTGCTTTACAGTTACTAAACAAGGCATTAATGCCTGAGAATAAATGAGAAGATTCATGGAATTAACTACAGGGACACTTTACATTCGGGAGTGTATATAATATTGAGAGAAACAATGCTGCAACATACCTGTGAACTCGAATGCTCTCAGTTTGCTTTCTAAGCATCTCAACTCTACCAACAGAGACATTCAGTTCTCGCACCACAATCTCGGGTTTATAAAGCTGACAATAGAACTCTGCCTGTAGTAAAAACAGCAGTTAACATAAAGGTGCAGCTTTAAATGTTATCGAGACAAAAAAAAAAAAAAAAAACTGTTCATGTCAAAGAAAATAAAGATCTATTCACAAGGCCAACTTAGCAGGCAATTATTAGGAAAGAACAGTTGTCCTGATAACTGCCTGCTCGTCAGGGGACACTGCCATAACATGCAGCGTTTCTTCCAAATACGCCCATCATAATGTCTGTAAAGCGTGGCAGAATATGCCAGCGCTATATAAGTGAGAAAAATATATACATTACAACTAGAGATGAGTGAGCATGCTCGGCCGAGCGTACTCGGGAGCAACTTTCGAGTAGTAGCGTACCCATCTTCTAATCTGTACGCTAATGCGTACGCATCTTGTAATTTGTACGCATTAGCGTACAAATTTATAAGATGTGTACAGATTATAAGATGCGGATGCATTAACGTACAGATTATAAAATGCGTACGCTACTACTCGAAAATTGCTCTCTAGTACGCTCGGCCGAGCATGCTCGCTCATCTCTAATTACAACCTATGAAAGTGCATAAAAAGAAGCAGGAAGGAAGTAATATGCATGTAAACTAAGATGCATTACTGAAGCAATACTGTATGACAATACGGAATCCATGCATGTACCGCAGTTGGAATACGGGCCGATTTTAAGATGCTTGTGTGAAAGAGACCTATTGGAGGCGGCTTCTTTTCCTTTTCTCTGTATGAATTTGGAAGATCCCATTCCCATGCATACCAGAGGTTGGTAGGGGCAATGGCTCTAGAGAACCCTTGTTTTTGGTGGCTACCAGAGAACTGTAGGACATTGTACTATTTATTCTGGAAATTGTTGTCACTATCCCTAAAGAAGATTTAGGAGCTATGCAAGTATACAAGCGTGGCGAGCATGCAAGTGTCAAGTCTCTCTGGAATCAACATCCTGTTGACATAGGCCAAATCACTACTATGCCAAAAATAAAAAAAAAGAATGAAAACCAAAATATGCAGCTCACCTTTTGCTTGGAAATGTTCAGTTTGCTGCCAATTACTTCTGCCATCTTAAGTCTGACCGCTGGTGATGACAGCATTGCAGTGAAACAGTCCAGTGCCTAGTATGAAATAGGTATCCACATGCAATTTACTTTACAAACAGAGGCCATTTAAACAATAGAAAAGTTTTTTTTAAAGTATTTTACCTCATGGAATATATTTAAAGCAGTGCTTGTTGAGGAGCTATCAAAACTATACGCAATTCTGTTGCTCCACTTCAGTAAATCTCTATAAAAAATAAAAAAAAGGACATGGTGTGTTAACATATTTCACGGTTGATTATATAACAGCAATATATCCTGCAGTCCTGTAGAGAGGTTTCAACTTATACGGAAAGCTCAGTCACAATCTAATTTCTCTAAATCAGACAGGCACATTTCACAGGAAGCCAGTTAAGCATTCAGTGGGAGACATTTATCAATGCTTTTAAGTCGCACATTATGGTGTACGGCATCTGTGCACCATAATTTGTGACTTTTTGAGCTTCTCTGAACTTTTCTGAAGCGCCGAGGGAAAAGCACCGCGACTCTGTAGAGGGGGTGTGGCTTCAGGCACAGCGTAGACTTCACTTTCTGGCACACAACAAATCAGGCACACCTCTGCCCTGCTAAGAGGTTTCTACAGTTCTGACCCAAACAGTGCTAAGCACTAAGCCACCACGCTGTTTGAAGTGGTTCACAAACAAATGACTGGAGATAAACATTATATTCTTTTACTTTGTAACACAATTCAGTAGCCAGGAACAGATTTGGAGAACTGCTACAAATTAAAAGGCTATGTACACCTTCGGAGGCAATTTTTTTTTATGATTGCATGTTTGTCATTTTTGGCTAAAAATCATTTTTTCAATAGGTCTTTATTAAAAAAATATTGAGCTGTTCTGTCAAGAAGGGTTAACTGTTTTTCTAGCTGTGTGACTGGTACGTTCACTTTGTGCCGGCCATCTAATAAACCTTATCTCTAGACTACTGAGAGGTCATAAGCACATATTTAAGCCACATTCTTATCAGTAACGTAGCTCTTTTCGTCTGGCTGATTCTCTGCATATTTGCGGGGTTGCGCCTGGATAGTTGCTGGTTCTCATTTTAGTGGGCAGGGCCACACAGTCATGCGGTAGCTTCCAGAAATGGTACAATGCAGGAAAACGGCTAGTGTGAAACTAGCCTTAGATGTCCCAATAATTGGACTTTCACACACCACAATCAGTGCCGCCTCGCTCATCTAGCTATACGCTCTGGACATGAGTGTCCTCCAGGCAGTCGTCATACTTGATATACAGGCAGCTTTTTAACACTTCTGATTTATGTTCCTGGACAGAAGCAAGCAGTGATATATATACTAGGTAAATGTGCAGAATGAAAAACAGCATCACTGTGTGTCAAACACTTCCATCCCTGGTACTGGACTGGCAGAATGAAGCAGCTGGGGAAGTCTTTACAGGTTTGGAGGTAGGGCTGTGATGTGGCGGCTGCCACGTATACTGTGCCTGTATATGTCTATACACACACACACTAAGTACAACATTATGTTCCTCCCTGTTTTGTCCCCGTCTTCACATTTTGCAAACTCCTGATGCTGCATAAACCACTGTATTTCATCATCGGAGACGCATACCCAGAGTCTGGCAGGGTTTCATAATTGTTACCTGGTAACAGCCACAGCAGATAAAGGAGAAACAGCAAGGCAGTGAAAGAAAAATGTTGAAAGATGGGAAAAACCCTTTAAACGATATAAGGATCACCTCATATAGTCATATAAAATAAAAATTCTGCATTGAAGCATAACGCATGTGTATAACATAATAAATTAACTACCGTAATGATAAGCCTCTCCCTTCAAGACTAGGCCTTTTGTCTGATATTTTCAGGCCTTCCGTGCCAGGCATATTCAGCTGTGTATCAGCGCTGTCAATGGGCAGCAACTGGTGCTTATCTCCGGTAAGCTGGATGTAAATGTCAAGTAACCGGTCTATGGCAAGGTCCATATTAGGGTGCAACTGTTGAAGAACCTGGAAAAAAAAGTTATTAAATAGGAAATAAATAATTGCTATGGAAGACACGAGGCAGACAAGAGATAAGAGGACCACTTTCCACTAAGAGCCCTATTACACTAAATGATTTTTGGGACAAATATCGGGAATAAGTGTTCATAGGAGCGTCCCATTCTTGATACTAGACCTGTATAATTGTAACGCCAATCAGTCAATAATCGAGTAAACATTTGTTTTTCAACTGACTGAAAGACGCGCAACTGTCAGGAAGCTCATCTCTCTGTGTAATCAGGGATGTGCTGCCGATTATCAACAGAATTGTATAAGGGAAGAACTACTGTGGAAGCAATCATTCCTCCCTCATTCACTATGAATCGGCCTGTGCAACAGGTAGATTCAAACAAGTGCCTATGGATCCATTGGTTCTTGTCCTAACGGGGCTCCAACTCAGAATGAATACAGGTTTTCTAAACAAGACAGACCCTTTAACCCGATGCCGACCGCCCACTGTCTTTTGACGGCGGGCGGTGCGGGTCCCGAGTCTGCAGCGCCGTCTAAAGACGTCGCTGCAGAAAAGGGTTGTCAGGGGGCCCCAGGATGGACGAGCGGCGGGGGTCCGGCTGTGCCCAATAGCCGGACCCCTGCTGAATGCGCCAGCATCGGTGAAAACACCGATGCCGGCGCATTAACCCTTCATGTGCCGCGGTCAGCGCTGACCGCGGCACATGAGGCGTGCGGCATGGTCCGACGCTATTCAGGATGGCGAGCGGGGCCATCGGGTCCCCGTGCTGCTGTGACGGGGACCCGATGGCTTGGATAGCAGCCCGATGCCTTCCTTAGGCATCGTGGCTGCTATCCCTGCGTTCCTGTGCGATCCAGCCCCCTGGATCGCACAGGAAGCAGGCTGTAAGTGTATTACACTGAGTAATACACTTACAGCCAATGCATTACAATACAAAAAGTATTGTAATGCATTGTAAAGGGGATCAGACCCCTAAAAGTTAAATAAAGTGGAAAATGAAAAGTTAAAAAATAAAGTAAAGTAAAAATAAATAAATAATAATAAAAGTCTTAAAAAAAAAAAAAGCCATTTAAAAAAAAAAATTAAAAAAAATTGTAAAAAAAAGGTGAAAAAAGAAAGGTATACATATTAGGTATCGCCGCGTCCGTATCGACCGGCTCTATAAAAATATCACGTCATCCACCCCGCCAGGTGAACGCAGTAAAAAAAAAAAAAAAAAAAAAAAAAACTGTGCCAAAACAGACATTTTTTGGTCACCTTCCCTTACAAAAAGTGTAATAGCAGGCGATCAAAAAAGCGTATGTACCCCAAAATGGTACCAATCAAACCGTAATCTTGTCCCGCCAAAAATGAGACCCTAACTAAGACAATCGCCTGAAAAATAAAAAAAATATGGCTCTCAGAAAATGGCAACACAAAAAAAGATTTTATTCTGTTCACAAATGCATCTAATGTGTAAAACTTTCCAAAAATAAAAATGTTAGACATATTGGGTATCGCCACGTCCGTAACAACCTGCTCTATAAAAATATTACATGAGATGGCCCCCCAGGCGAATGCTGTAAAAAAAATAAATAAAAAAACTATGCCAAAATACCCATTTTTTTCCCTCTTCCCTCACAAAAAGTGTAATAGCAGGCGATCAAAAAGGTGTATTTAACCCAAAATGGTACCAATCAAACCGTCATCTTGCTCTTTGAAAATGGCAACACAAAAAAAAAGATTTTATTCTGTTCTAAAATGCATCTAATGTGTAAAACTTAACAATAATAAAAATGTTAGACATATTGGGTATCGCCGCGTTTGTAACAACCTGCTCTATAAAAATATCACATGACTTGCCCCCTCAGGTGAATGCTGTATAAAAAAATGCTAAAAAAAACTATGCCAAAACAGCTATTTTTTCACCTTGACTCACAAAAAGAGTAATACCAAGCGATCAAAAAGGCGTATTTACCCCAAAATGGTACCAATGAAAACCTCACCTCATCCTGCAAAAAATGAGCCCCTACATAAGACAATAGCTCAAAAAAATAAAAATCAATGGCTCCCGCAAACCAATCCATCAAAATCTGTGTTGTAAAATCCATATGGCGCTCCTTCTGTTCTGAGTCCTGCCATATGTCCCCACAGCAGTTTACCACCACATATGGGGTGTTGCCGTATTCAGGAGAAAATGGGTAACAAATTATGAGGTGCTTTTCTCCTGTTACCCCTTATGCAAATAAAAAAACTTGGGGCTATAGCAACATTTTATTGGAAGAAATGAAACTTTTCATTTTCACAGCCAAGTGTTTCCAAATTCTGTAAAACGCTTAGGGGGTCAAAGTGGCCAGTACCCCCCTTAATATATTCTTTGAAGGGTGTAGTTTCCAAAATGGGATCACTTTTTGAGGGTTTCCACTGTAGGGGTACGTCAGGGTCTCTCAATTACAAAATGGTGCCTACAAACTATTTTAGCAAAATCTGCCTCCAAAATCCGTATGGCGCTCCTTTCCTTCTGACCACTGCCACAAACCCATAGAGACGTTTACCACCACATATGGGGTATTTCTGTAAACTGCAGAATCAGAGTAATGTATATTGAGGTTTAGTTTGCTGTTAACCCTTGCTGTGTTGCAAGAAAAAAAATTATTAACATGAATAATCTACCAAAAAAGTGAAATTTTGAAATTTCACCTCCATTTTCCTTTAATTCTTGTGGAACACCTCAAGGGTTAAAGTTTGTAACAGCAGTTTTTTATAATTTGAGGGGTGTAGTTTCTAAAATGGGGTCATTTATGGGGGGTTTCATTATGTAAGCCCCTCAAAATCACTTTACATCTGAACTGGTGCTTAAAAAAAATGGTTTTGGAAAATTTGGTGAAAATTTGAAAAATGGCTTCTAAACTTCTAAGCCCTCTAACGTCCTAAAAAAGTAAAATGACATTTATAAAATGATGCCAACATAAAGTAGACATATGGGGAATGTAAAATAATAACTATTTTTGGAGGTATTACTATTTATTTTGAAAGTAGAGAAATTGAAATTTGGAAATTTGCTAATATTTTCAAATTTTTTGTAAATTTGCTATTTTTTTATGAATAAAAATGAAATATTTTGCCACAAATTTACTACTGTCGTGAAGCACAATATGTGACGAGAAAATCTCAGAATGGCCTGGATAAGTAAAAGCGTTCCAAAGTTATTACCACATAAACTGACACATGTCAGATTAGCAAAAATCAGTCTGGTCACGAAGGTGCAAAATGGCCCGGTCATTAAGGGGTTAAGAGTACTTTAGCTGTACAACAGAAGGAACATAATCACACTAAAGCAACTCAGGTATGGTGCAGTTCTGGTGTGTCCCACTACTATTAATTAAGATTGGAGAAATGTATGATTTTAAAAATTAGTAGAACTTCTCTCTGACCCCTTATTTTTAGATAAGAAAATAAAACGAAAATAAAGATTGGAAAACAACTTTCAAGCAACTGTGAATCAAAAGTTGATGTTTAGATCTAAATAGTGCTTGAATACAGTATAATTATACACATTGAAGTATTGTATATCGTGCAGGCAAATAAATGTGCAGCAAATGTTGCTGAAGAGTTTCTACTGTACCTCTTTTAGCTCACTTCGGTTCATGTTATCAAGATGTATTTTTGTCCAATATTTGTCAAGCAATGAAGCATGGCTAGTCTGTGGTCTGTACCATGAACCAGAACTGGAAGTTAGTAACCTAGAACAAAATACATCATTATTTCCCAGCAATAGCCACTTTGGTGTCTTTAACCTGCTAAAGCAATATATGTAGGAAAAGAAATGAATGGCAATGCAAGTATGAAGCATACAGGACTATGGCCGGGTTTATATAGTGTTCAGCCATCATCATTATCTGAGGACCCAAACAAAACAGTATGCAAAAAAATAATTCAATTGGTTCTTGTTACATACAGAAGTTTTACAGGGTTATGATACTTTACGCAGGAACATTTTATATACCAACCATGAATTTAACAGATTAATCTGGGACAGGAAGGGGGGTTACATGTCAGAAAAAACGCATTTTTTGTGCAATTTATGTATTGGCCAACATGAATAGATTCAAAAACAGTTGGAAAAAGTGACCCATGAATTCCTTACCTTCGAGTAGCAAATAGCTGGAAACCCGGAGATACTTTGATGCAGTCACCTCTTCCAGGAATAAGCAGCTGACCATTTTCCAAAACCGAGATTAACACAGATATCTGGAATGAAAAACATTGAGAAATACAAAATGCATTACATGCAGAAGCCAATGTAAGATAAATATTAGAGTGAAATGAGCAAAAGCATTATGTTTTAACAACACAATACATATAAAAAAAAAAAAAAAAAAAAAAAAAGTTAATGAAAGCAGTGGACCAAATCTGCCAGATTTGAAACACTTCTGACGTACATGTTAAGGCTGATTTCAGACAATATGAAACGCGGCCCATGTGATGGCATTTCCTGGACTGACTGCTGCTGATTTGACCCAAACTGCATCACAGTATAGACCAGTAGTGGGATAGGAACTCACAGCGTCATTCCGTCACTATGAAGCAGCGGTCAGTCCTCACAAGGACCATGTTTCATGGACAGTCTGACACAGACCTTACATCACATTTATTAAAGGTTTTAGACACTCTTTACAGAGTGTGCGTGTGGATTAAGATGTAACACCATGCACCAAATGAAAGTAATCTAATAAGTGACAAACATAGACTAAACAAACCAAAGATGCA
This sequence comes from Rhinella marina, assembly GCA_900303285.1. NCBI lineage: Eukaryota > Metazoa > Chordata > Amphibia > Anura > Bufonidae > Rhinella > Rhinella marina. Next base: position 403,477 of record ONZH01026668.1, read on the forward strand.
TCAAATTGATCAAGAAGCCTCCGGCACGTCTTTAGACTGTCTTGTCTAAATCTTAGTACTACATCTGTGCCATTTGTTTCAGAAGGACTCAACGATCATGAGTAAGGGCTGCTAATGGGCCTTAAACGCAAAATAGTTTTTTGGGATGTGCACAACGTGGTTTTTAATCCTTTGACTTCAATAAAGACGGACTGTTTTAATACTCTTTCTACATACTGCAGATGCTGGGGAGGCTTTTACAGTTGTAACACTCACGCTCTGTACTACTTGCTGCACTACAATCAAGCGATGTTTTTGGCAAAATTTTATATTTGTCCATAACATTTATTTCATTAACACTGCAGAGCATATTTAAGACAAATAGGACTGGAGAAATGACATTTCCTTACCACATCAAGAGGTGCATAATCAATATCCTCTAACAAAATCCAGTGGCCGTTGGCAACCGCTTGTGTTAAGGTTCCTGGCTGCCACACAAACTCCCCTGGAATATCTGTGCAGCGATACATCCCAAGCAACATCTAAGGAGGGGAAAAAGTACAGAAAATTATATGTTATGAGTATACCATGTCGTCTGCTGATTTGACTGCACTGTGGGTATACAAGGTTCTCCCAACACTAAAAGCTTTAAAGTTGACGTTAGAGGACTGTTAACTGTACAACAACCTACATTTTGGGAGGTGCCAAGGTGAATTTCCTATCCAAATGTCTGATTTTAGTAACTGATGCAAACAAAATGCATCATTATATAGAATTCATAATTTATTAAAATGTTTATCTTTGGAGCTTAGCATTTATAACACATAATGAAGCTCTAAGCACACAAATACTGAAAGCCCCCAAACCAACATTAAAATATTTGAGTTTACTACAAGAAAAAAAACATATGTGTGATAGCAGGGGGGCGGCACTGGCTACCAAGGGTGGCTTTGGACAATACACAAAGCAGGCAACTGTGTGGGTCCCCCTGATGTCCTAGACAGCAGCAAACCTCAAGATGTCTATGAATAAAATTGGTGCATTTTACGCCAGCATAGTTACTTTTTTTTTTTTTTTAAAGATTGGTGCAAGAAATGCAACCCCCACCCCAAGACGACAAAATACATTGTTTCCTTACCTTGCTATCAGTCTGATCCCCAAGCTGTACCTTCAATAAATCAGGTGGCTTTAAGCGTCCAGTAACTCTGGCCAAGTACTCTACCAGAGCAGTTTTCCCACATCCTATGGGTCCTTCCAAAAGCACGGCATTTTGATAAGAGACTGCATGAGCAAGACTGTGGAGACTTCTGCAAGTTGTTTCCACTAAGATTAGCGGATTACTGCTAACTTCCTGTAAAAGAACATTTACACATCAAAATACATATATAATTACATGTTATAACTTCAAAACTAATATATATATATATATATATCTCACACACAGGACTGCCTAATAAACTGAGAATTTACTAAATTGTTTTTACAATGAATTGAAATGCAGTGCGTTATATAGCAGGAGGAGCTGAGCAGAATTACAGTGTTGTGGGAAAAGAGGAAAAGATTCAACAAAACCTGTAATTTTTACATTTAAAGAGTCTCTTTCAAACCCCTGTTCTTATGTATTTTTTACCAAAAAAAAAGGTGTATGGGTTTCTGGATATCATTCTGTAAAGTCACTCCATGTACTCCACTTCTTGTCTGTGTCCTGACTTACATAAAATGGTTTTTATTTAATTTTTAATGATATAGTACTGCCAAAATGAAAAGTAAAAAACAGAAACATCGTAAGGACTGTTTTCAATGAATAATGAATTTAAAAAAAGCACTTTCTGACAGAAGTGTCCATTTAATTCTCTGGTTCTTGAGTTCAGTATTACATGTATCAGTGACTGACCGCTAAATCTGTACACGCACGTACACAGAGAATGCTATCAGTTACTGATAATAGCTGAATGGGCCATCTCCAGCTCAGAAAGAGCAGAAAATTAAATGTATAGATTTCATCTTTTTCTACAAAATTATACAATCAGTTTAGCTCTTTTCTTCTCTATAACAAGATACCTGCAGATTATATTAGATTTTGGTAACCGGATCCCTTTAAATATTCTTTGATGGGCATAATAGCAAGAGGCTACAAAAAGTGTCTCCCACTTGGGCAGGTCTGGCATATCTGTGGACAGCCCGTTGATTACGCTAATACCAGCACTTTGCTCGCTTTACCTGCTGGCCGCAGCAATTGCAGTGGTGAGCATGTGTAATTACAAGTATGGGATACTCATTCACTTTTATGAGACGGCTGTGTAGAATTCACTTGGACAGACAGAGGCGTCTCATAGAAGTGAACAGGAACACCATACTTGGAATTACAACCACTCACCACTGCGGCGAGCAGGTAAACAGAGCAGAGAAGGCAGTGCTCATATGAGTGCTGCCTTCTATTCGAGCAGCTGATCGGCAGGGGTGCTGGGAGTCGGACCCTGCCAATCCGATCTTGATGACCTAGCCTGAGGATAGCTCATCAATAGTAAAAAGTGGACAACCCTTTACAGAGAAGGATGCATCCATGGACAGTTGAGAAAGCTTCAGTTGGGTAACACACACTGCAGCCGCCATCTTGTTATGAATATCAGAACCACAGGTCCACACTGTTCACATGGCGCACAGACAGTAAGCCAGGGGGCTTCTAATGACACACTGGGCTAAAGCAACTACAACGTTTACTGTGTGACAACAAGCAGTTTTGGAGCATTTACAATTTTCATGGTGTGACCAGCCCCTGTAAGCCTGCGCAAATAACTGCTTTAAAGGTTACACAATTGTAAAGTTCATGAAAAAAAGTAGTTAATGCATTGCTCTGCAGTGTTTTTGGTTTATTATATACATATACAATAAATTACCTGCTCCTTGGTTTTAAGCAATTGTTTAGGAAGTGTTATTCCGCAGACTGGTACCACATGTGAACACAGATCTCCAGACACAACTTGGCCCTGTGTATATTGTTGGGTTTTGTCTTTAGACCACAAGGAAGTCTCTGGATTGGTTAATAGGAGAGCCTGCTCTACGTTCTGGTTATGCAGCTCATCCAGTAATCTGAAACAAAAAGCACCATCAGAGATGATATCTGGAAGATATTAATAGAGCTGAGGCAGCGAAACGCATACTTACTGGAGTTTGAAGTTTATTAATTCATCTGTAACAAACAATTTCTTCAGAAAGCTCTGTCTGTTCTCATCTGACATACAGGTAACCAGAGCCAAGCAATGGGAAGTGTACCTGAAAGAAGTGGTTTCATTCTTATTATGACATTTAGCAGTACAATGGTATGTCTATAAGCAGCAGATTTATTGTAAAAAAATATTCTGTGACCGCCCCATACATGAAAAATGGTATGTAAGCATCCATGCACAAGGTACAGAAACCATTTTATTCAGATGAATGAGAAACAATTTCACTCACAAAAACATCTGCAACAAATCTGTCCCATGTGCACATAACTTGTGCAGTTCATATAACTCTTGGCTTGCCTTCCCTTTGGCGATCCTCGTGCAGGTCCATCTCCCCAAATCACCTCATGCTTTTTGCCACTGAACTGGCATCAGCTTTAAGAACTGAAGGTCAGTCAATGATCATAGAGGGGCCACCTCTCCCCTCCTCCTAACAGGCTAGATACCACGGTCACTATTGACCACAGCATCTAGATGATTAAGCATTCAGGATCAGAGTTATCTCTGATCCCGGCCGATATAGTGGGAGCCTAGCTTCATTCAGTGTCAGGCTCCCTAGGTTATCTGGAGTCTATGTGGGCTGTGTTTAGTCCCTGCTGCTCACACCAGGTACATGGTACTGGCAGCAGGAACTGAACTTACTTTGCGCTGATACACCATTCTGGAACAAAAAAAAAAAAAAAAAAAGTTGTGTGCACGCAATATTCTTTGCAAAGCACAATTGCAACCTCTGCTAAGAGGTATTCACTCTATGGTACTTTCTATGGGCACTGGTTTTGGTTCTGGGTATATCTGGTGATCCGTATACTTACCTCTTCATTGTGTCAGAAAACAGATCAGTCCCCATTGAATTTCATTCATGACGGATCCATCTTGGTCCGCACCACATCGCGGACAGAAAAACGCTACTTGCAGCGTTTTTCTGTCCCTGATGGAGGCGCAACCAAACTGACTGAACTGAATGCATTCTGGTGCATTCCATTCTGTTCAGCTTTGTCCCCATTGACAATTAATGGGGACAACCCCCCTTCCCCCATTGATATCCTATGACGGATCTCAATAGCGGAAAGGGAAGGAGCAGATGTGAAAGTAGCCTAAGAAATAAAAATCAAGTGACAAGTGGTGAGCCAATATTATGCCTGTTCCACCAATTCGCTGCTCATTAAGTTGAATTAGCCAATTTACCAGGCTTAACACTGGCTTTTGGCAAATTTCTGACAAAAATAGATGAAAAAAGATTCTTCAGTTGCGTTCTATAGACCTGTCAATCAACGAAGAAGCAAAAAGAGTGACCCAAGCATATTAGTTTGCTGTTCCTGGCCAAAGCTCCACTTTGCCATTCAGAGGCTGTTATGGAGTCGGCCTCCTCCAAACAGCTGGTACCTCCTAGAAAATCCAGAAACCTCACAGTGCAGTGAAAATCTAAACATCTTACCTTCACTCTGCTGAAATGAGGAAAATGAATAATGGACAAAACAAAAACACAAAATAATTTTTTTGAAGGAAACAAATTTACTCACCAGCGAACAGCTAGATCATGACTTTTCAGCAAAGGCACACAGACGCTCCAGTCCCACATTTCTCTAAAGGAAAGCTCATCCTGTTGCAGAAATCGGTAGGCTGCTTCCATTAGATCTCGCAGTTTCATTCGTCTTCGTCCATAACGAACCGTGCTGGAGTCACAGCTCTCCAAGAACAGTCTATTAAACACCGGTGGAGCACTCTGGAAGTACCGAAGTGCAAATCTGTCCAGACAAAAATGTATACGTGAATGAAAATAAGCAAGTCTCCACAGAAATAATCATAAATTATTATTAGCTCAACTTTCAAAGACCAGTAATAGACAGATTTTAGTGCCCATCGTGGGGATGCAACATTTGGATCAGTGCTTGATGCACGTTCTTCTGCAACACGTCTGATGGGTCTACAGAGATTCTTTTTTGGGATTTTATACCTCAATATGTTGTAAACTGTTCTGAAGGACTTTTCACTAATACTGGGGGCCTCTGCATGATGTGCCTTGTTGTATCCTAACTCGCAATACAGAAGCTGTATCGTTAAGGCTACTTTCACATCTGCGTTTACATTTTCCAGTATTGAGATCCGACTGAGGATCTCAATACTGGAGAAAAACGCTTCCATTATGTCCCCATTCATTGTCAATGGGAACAAAATGTAACTGTACAGAACAGAGTGCATTCCATTCCCTTAAAGAGAACCTATCATCTCCGAAACACCCCATGAACTAGAGTAAGCGGTGTAAGTGATGCTGAATCTGAATATGTAAGTTTTATCTTCATACTCACTTCCATTCCAATGCTGTGCTCCCACAAACCAGCAGTAAAATACATTGAGAGGACTCGTCTTTGAGTCCTCTCCATTATGTGAGTGAGCACCGGAGTCCAGTGAGTGCATTTTACTGCAGGTTTGTGGGAGCACAGCGTCAGAATGCAAATGGGTATGATTAAGACAAAAATTACATAACCAGACTCAGCTCCACTTACACTACACATGGCTTACTCTAGTATGGAGGGTGTTTCAGAGCTGACAGATTTCCCTTTAAGTTGTGTTCCCGTACCGGAGAGTAAACCGCAGTACGGGAGAGCATTCTCATTTATATAGCGCTAACATTCTGTCCTCATCACCACTGCAGCACACAAACTGTATTCCAAGTTATTAAATATTAATGTTTTTGAAGTTTGGCAGCAAAACCTCACAAACATTAAAATAAAAAAATAAAAAAAAAAAAAAAAAACAAACGCCATGCAGAAGTTGGCTTTGGTCGTATGTGAATCCAAGACCCCAGTGCTGCAAGGTAAGAGTACTAACCGGTGAGCCGTCATGCTGCCCAATCCAAAAGACTAGAGATAGACTGAACATTATATAGGGACTAGAGATGAGCGAGCATGCTCGCTCATCTCTAACAGGGACGTATAATTGGAATACTGCAATACAATTCCATTTTTTTTTCAAGTCAGTATTCATAGTTAAGCTTGATACTCACGGAAGGACATCAGGGTGGCTGGCAACCAATTTGCTCATAGCAACACATAATCTTTCATGAAGATCGTGGTTCACCTGACCTCCAGCTTTGATACATTCCCCATTTCTCTCCAGAAGATCTAAAAGCAAAGGTCGAAGCTGTCGCCCAATCAGCAGGGTGCATTCCTTGTCTAGGAGCAACTGTGCTAGCAAGCTCAAAATGGATTCTCTGTCCTGAGGAGTCCATATCTGAAAGTCAGCATAAAAAAAAAAAAAGATTTAGAACAGTAAATAAATCCACAAGATACTCAGTGAAGGCTACTTTAGAGGGCGATTTTGCACCTGACATGAGTTATACAGGGCATTGTTTTCACATCACATTTGGCAGTGTACAGATGTAAACTGCAGGTAGAGTATATCTGCATGTAGTAACGTGGCATGTCATCCACACTGAGAAAACCTGCAGCATGATTTGACCTGTAGTGCAGATTTGAAATCTTTAGCATGATAATCAGGTTAAGTCTTAAAGGGGTTCTCCGAGTTATAAATATTGATGACCTATCCTCAGGATAGGTCATCAATATCAGATCGGCAGGGGTCCGACACCCGGCACCCCCGCCGATCAGCTGTTTGAAGAGGAGGCGCGCGCGCCGTATCAGCGCTGCCTCCTCTTCAGTGTTTACATGCTGGCCGACTCGGGGGTAATGGTGAGTAGGTGTAATTACACCTCACTGCCCCATTGATTTCTATGGGAAGAATCGCTCCCATACAAGTCTATGGAAGCAATTCTATTCATAGAAATGAATGGGGCGGTGAGGTGTAATTACACATACTCACCACTACCCCCGAGTCGGCCAGCATGTAAACACTGAAGAGGAGGCAGCGCTGATACGGCGCGCGCGCCTCCTCTTCAAACAGCTGATCGGCGGGGGTGCCGGGTGTCGGACCCCTGCCGATCTGATATTGATGACCTATCCTGAGGATAGGTCATCAATATTTATAACTCGGAGAACCCCTTTAACTTGATGAAGAGGACTGGAGTAACCCCCGAAACGCGTTGTTTCCATTATGCTGACATCTTACTGATAAAGATTTATCCATCCATTTAATGCCAGTGTTCCTTGAGCCAAGCGGTTATCCTTCTTGTTATACAACATCCTTTGAGAGATTTTGCCTACAAGTCTACAATAAAGTTGTGCCTATTAAGTTTTACTTTCTAATGCCACCATTAATTAGGGCATACAACGGAGTGGAATTGGAAAGAAATTAAATTCTTCCGTTTTACAGGTTTTGTTCCCACGGTTTCGTTTGTGGCAAAACCGACCCATGCCCTTCATTCTCGTGGTCAGTACGATTACGATACCCCATATGTATAGGTTTTTTATGTCTAAATAGGGTAAAGATAAATTTAAACTTAAAAAAAAATATTTTTTTTACATCATATTCTGACCACCATAACTTTTTTATAGTTAGGTCTACTGAGCTGAGTGGTGGCTTATTTTTTGCAGGACAATCTGCACTTTTTATTTTGACCCTTTTTTCCGTTATACCATTCACGGTTTTGGAAAAATATTTTTTTAGATTTGAATAGTATGGGCATTTTCGGTCACGGTGATACCCATGATGTTTATATTTTTGTTATTTAGTGTATTTTTTTATTATACGGAAAGGGGGGTGATTTAAACTTTTATATTTTTAATTAATGATTTTGAAGCTCATATATGAGCCTATAAAATCTGTTTTTCTTTTTTTGAACCATTTTTCATTTTGAACCATCAAGTATTTTTAAATTGACTATTACTATGAACTGCTCATTGCTTATGTTGGCCTGCCACCTGGTAGCCAAAATAAGAATTGCAGCATGAATGCTGCGAGTTTCGTCAGCAAGACTCAGCATTAAAAGCAACTACTGACATCACCATTGGCCTTTAATTTCCGCGATCGGCATTATTGCCAGTCATGGTAATTAGCAGCAGGTCTCTGTTGTTTGAAACAGCAGAGACCTGCTGGCCATTACACCCATTACAAGTGTGAGCAGGCACTAAGTTTGCCTATCGCTCCAGCACTGTACATGTACGGCACTGGTAGCAAACGGGTTGACCAAATTGGACTCAATTCCTTCCTTTATATTTTCCTTCCCTTCTAAATCTTCCGGCTTTAGCGTAAAGGGGTAAATATATTTACATCCTCAGGATAGTTCATCATTACGACATTGGCTGGGTCAGTGTCCCGGCACCCCCAACAATCAGCTGTTTCAAGGAGCCACTGAGCTCACTGGAGCTTTAGCGAGTGCTGCGGGCTCAGGCAGCTCTCCAAGCACAGCATCGTACATTGTATAGGGCCTGTGCTTGGTACTGCAGCTCAGTCACATTCACTTAAACGGGCTGAGATGTGACCAGGCCACGTGACCAATGTAGGAAGAGGCATTGTCCTAGGACCAAAAACGGACACAAAAAATCCAGTGTTTTCCAAAAGACGTTGGATGTGAAACCACTTAGGACTTGTGTCAGAGGTTCCATCTGGGGCATCCATTGGAGATTACACAAATAATGCAATTAAAGGGGTTCTCTCAGTTAAGCAAATGCCATTTATCATGTAGATAATGTTAATACAAGGTTCTTACTAATGTATTATCATCATCCATATCAGTGCTCCAGACTAAAAAAAAAATACCTAGGAGCCATTGGCTCCTGAACTGAAAAATTTAGGAGCCAAATAAAATTTTTAGGCGCCAAATTTAAATACAATATAATTTAAAAAAAAAGACTTGGAGCAGATGGAACGTCCGGCCATTAATAGAATTGTCCTATCCTATTTTTTTGGTGGGACAAGGTGACTAAAAAATGGTGAATTGTGAGGTTTTTTTTTTCTTTTACGTGTTCACCGTATAGATTTTTTAAATATTTTAATAGTTTGGACTTTTCGGATATTAATATATTTTATATGTAAAATTGGGAAAGGGGGTGATTAAGGGGCCATTCAGACGGCCGTAGTATTGTGGATCCGCAAAAATACCACGGATGCCGTCAGGCGTGTGTTCCACAATTTGAGGAACACACGGCCGGGCGTCCTGTTCAAAATGCCTATTCTTGTCCGCTGTTGCAGACAAGAATAGGACATGTTCTATAATTTCTTGCGGAGCCACAGCTAGGCAAGTTCGCAAGCCGCCCATTGAAGTGAATGCAGCTGTATCTATTCTGCAAAATTGCAGAATAGATGCGGGCACATTCACACGGTTCGTGTATATATATATATATATATATATATATATATATATATATATATAATATTTGATAGGGTTTTTTTTTTTTTACTTTTTATTTACTAATTCTTGGCCTCCTTAGGGGCTAGAACTCTTGTCCTATTCACCCTAATAGATCTTTATCAGGATGAATAGGACTTTACACTCTCCCTTCTGCCCTGGGCTTTGTGCACAGGGCAGCAGGGAGCTTACCATGGCAGCCAGGACTTCAGTAGCATCCTGGTTGCCATGGTAACTGATCAGAGGTCCACGATTACATTACTGGGCTCCGATCGGAACTGCCACTGAACCACCAATAAAGAGGGTGAGGGGACCCACCAATGATTATTATAGTTGGGGGGACGGGACTGCGCCACCAATGAATAATACTGGGGGGGGGGGGGGGTGCACTGAGTCACTAATGATTATTATACTGGTTGGAGTCTTTTTTACTGGGGAGGGCGCACTGCGCCACCAATGATGATAACTATGTTTAATACAACTACAGGAGGCGGGTGCCCGCGCAGGATCACATAGCCGGCACCTGACCTGTATTATAGGGAGCTGCAATCAGTGGTAGTTAACCCCTCAGGTGCGGCACCCACCTTCTGTAGTTGTATTAAACGTAGTTATCATCATTGGTAGCGCAGTGCGCCCTCCCCAGTAATAAAAACCCCAACCAGTATAATATGTGTGCCCCCATCAGACCTCAGATCAGACCACTGTGCCCCCATCAGACCTCAGATCAGCCCACTGTGCCCCCATCAGAATAAAATAAAAAAATCTCTTACCTGTCCTGCGCCGCGGCTCCGCGTCCAGCGCTCCTCTGTCCTCCCGGCGCTGCAATATCACCTGACTGCGTGCAGCGTCAGGTCAGAGTGCGCGCACTACGTTCTGATGCTGTACGCCGTTAGGACAGTGCAGAGCCGCCCGGAAAGACAGAGGAGCGCCGGACCCGGAGTGGAGCCGCGGCGCAGGACAGGTAAGAGATTTTTTTATTTTATCTGCTCCATGTTCTCTGATACTAGGCTGCGCAGTAGTGCAGCCTAGTATCAGTAAATGCGGTCATGTCCAGGCGCAAATGGCGACAAGACTAAAAAGTCTTGTCGCCATTTGTAAAATCTAAGTTGCATTTGCGACCATTTTGGCTGCCATCTGGAGCCCTGCATATTGCCTTCTTTGCTGGACGGATTCATTTTTCCATCACACTATACTGCTCATTTCCAGGGTTACGACCAGCCTACAATCCAGCAATGGTGGTGCTTGCACACTATAGGAAAAAGAAGCCAGCCTCTCAGATGGCCAGGACTGTGGGAGTGCACACGGCGTCATTTTTTCTATAGTGTACAAGCATAACTACTGCTGCTGAAAAGCAGGGTGGTCACAACCTTTGGATATGAGCAGTGCATAATGCAATGGAAAAGTGAATGAAGCCAATAAAGGAGCTAATATGGACAATCACAACACATTAGTATTAAAGAAGAACTCCCGCAAAAAATTTTATTCCATGTCCTGCTAGAAATGTACATGATGTAATCTGCAGTGAATGTCATTTTCTTACCAGTAGCTGAATTTTTGAGTTATATCATCCTGAAGTTTCTTATCTGTGTCATGCGACTAGGAATTAGACCCACCAACTCACACAAAGACTTATGTGTGGACAGGAAGTCTAATTTTCTATGCATTCCTATAGGAGCCTCACTTTCAGTCTCATAGGAATGAATAGAGAAGTGACTGGCTTCCTGTCCTGGGTCAGTTGGACGTCATGCACCTTTTTAACAGGTCAGAGAATAAATTTTTTTGCAGGAGTTCTTCTTTAACTTTCTCTACATGATAAATGCTATTTGCTGAAGTGAGACAACGCCTTTACGTTCTGCATTATAGTAAAAGGGATCTGTTTGGCTTTGTTATGTGCCACATTCTGCATTATTTCTGCAGTTCTGTGCCTATAATGGAACAAGTGTAAATCTAATCCTGCCATTTTCTCAGTGAACCCAAAGTCTAATTCTAGGGGGTCTGGCACACGACCATATGCCCTCTGAGACATTCGGTCCGTGAGCTCTCAGCATCATAGATTACAATGATGCCGTGTACGTCGGGTCGCCCACGGGGCTACTGTCCAGCACTCATGAGATCATATGAGTGCGATACAATAGCCCCGTGGATGGCCAGACATGCACAGCATCATTGTAATCTATGATGCTGAGCGCTCCCATGCACTCCAGGACATCAATGCCACTCACGGACCGCATGTCTCAGAGGGCATATGGTTGTGTGCAAGAGCCTCTAGTCAATGATTTTCTATTCTGTACAGGTAATTTTCAATATCTATTAGGATTATCACCAAGATCACCATTGATACATAGGAGACAAGCCGAAATATGACAAACAATAGTGAAAGAAGACAGCAATCAGATTGCTAACATTACTCATTCACCTGCCAGCCAGAAATGGCTGATAAAAGGGAACAGTACATCACACGCTAAACAATTATATGAGGTTCAATATGTATTCAAATAAACTATATTTATGTACAATGAAAACATAGGGCTAGGGTTGGGAGATTAATCGAGAAAAAAAACAAACCGATTTTCCAATTCAGTTGCGGTGACATCATATGGGGGCCGGGCCTTGAGTGTTCACCAGCAGGCTGCGCCTCAATCAATGTCAATATAGCATTGACATTAAAATGCACTGCATAATAGGGATAGTTCATTGTACCTTAGAAGCAAACAAAAGACTGCCTGTTATAGTCCCCTTGTGGGACTAATAAAGTGGAACCAATAACCACTCCTGACATGCCTATTTAAATTAGCATTCCCCTATGACTTTATGTTGTGCCATTCCTATTTCTACTAGAAGTTATGAATGAATTGCTAGCAGTCTGCAGTAAGGGTACAGAGGGGAGGTAACCAGTTGGGGGGGGGGGAGGGGGGGGGAGTGTCACAGTCTGACACCAGCAGCACTGATTGGATAAAGTCAGACTATGCAGGGACACATCTCCAGCTGGTAACAACCCTCTGTACCCTTACTGCAGACTGCTAGCAATTCATTCATAACCTCTAGTATAAATAATAAAGGAATGGCACAACATAGAGCCATAAGAATAGATGTTCCAGAATTGTTAGTACATGGGGAATACATATAGCTATTAACACAGGCATGTCAGGAGCGGTGAAAGGTCTTCTTTAAGGTGTTAAAAAAAAAAAAGAAAAACAAAATTTCAATTGTGCTTTTTTCATTGAAAATACGCTTTTCAATGTAAAAATTGCAAAAACAAAATCTCACCCACTTTTGATATTGCTGCTTCCATAATGATCCCCAAACAATCATAAAGTGTTATTTACCCCAAAATGATACCAATGAAAACGATAAGTTATCCTGCAAAAATCAAGCCCTCAAACACAGGGCTATGGAGTTAGTAAGCCAAAGCCCTGACTCTAACTCCCTCATACATGGTACATGTTTAAGTGATAACGTTAAACAAACTTTGCATAAATCAATAGTACAGATATGTCATGACAAAAAAAATGTGTAATATATGTTTTACTAGATATCTTTACTGTGAACTTCCAGTATCAGGCTTTTCTCTGGGTACAGCTCACTAAGGGCCTGATGTATGAAAACTGTCTAGGTCTAAGACTTTTTGTTGCTCATAGCAACCAATCAGAACTCCCCTTTCATTTCTCCAGAGAACTATATGAAATAAAAGGGGAGCTCTGATTGGTTTCTATGGGCAACAAAGAAACTTCTACACCTAGACAGTTTTCATACATAAGGGCCCTAGGTGTTTTACATCAGAGGAAAAGCAAAATAAAACATGAAGCATACAAAGAAAACATGCACTGGACAATTGTTTTATGCACAGTTTATTGAAAGTTCAGATATACTAAGAAGTACTTGCCTTAAAGGGGTTTTCTCAGCGCATTGATTCACTGGCTGACAGGCGGTTTGCACTCACTCTGTCTCCTCAGGCTGTGGGTGGGTCTCCAGCAGTTATTAGCATATATTAACTTACTCTGACAGAGCAGGAGATTGTGATCTCTAACATAATTACAGGTAAAGCCATGCTTCTCAGTCCTCACAACACTTGGACCTTTTGCTTACTGCAGGTAATCACTCAGAGCTCAGTCTCATCATTCTCCACTGCTCTCAGCCAATCAGATAACTGTCTTTCTGGTCTGCAGGTTACCATAGAAACCTGTGTACAGTGAGAGACCTGCTGAACTGTCTATAGTTCATGACTAAAGTAAAATCTACTGACCACTGTATTTAGAAAATGTCTTCTTTTATCTGTCCCTTTATGTTCAAAGCTAATCTTTGTAACTAAACCTTTTTAGTCCTGTTTTCTCTAGTAGATCTGAGATGAGTGCAGCCATTCCTTCCCAGTGCCTTTTTCCTCTGATATGTAGCGGAGGAGCTTGACTACTGAGCATCTACATAATAAAAGCCTAGATCCTTAGTTCAGGAAATAGAACAGATATTCATCATTTTCCCAAATTCTTATGAAAATATATTCAGCACATACTGCATTGAACTAAATGTACCAATTTATTCTATATTTTTGGAGTCGGTTCATTTTATACCGACTCCAACTCCACCAAAATGGACACCGACTCCACAGCCCTTCTCACACAACTCCATAGAAAGAAAAAGGGGGTTTTATCGCACAAAAGTAGTAAAACGTTATAAAAAAAATACATAAATGAATTTAAAAAAAACTATGTCTTTGGTATCACTGTAATCTTACTGACCCACAGAATAAACATATCACATTATTTATGCTGAAAAATAAATGCCACAAAATTTATTACATAAAAACTCAGTGGCAAGTACTGCTGTTTTTTCCCTGATCTCAGTTCCAGAAAAAGTTAATCTAAGTCAGGTGTACCCAAAAAAATGGCACTATTGAAAACTGCAAACTTGTCCTGAAAAAAAACAAGCCCTCAAACCTACATAGATAGAAAAATAAAGTCACAGCTATTGAAAAGCGATGATGAAAAAAAGGAAGAAAAACGCTTGTTCAGTAAGGCCCAAAACAGACGGCTCACTACAGAGTTAACCCCTTCAACCCCTGGGCCTGTTTTCACCTTCCTGACCAGGCCATTTTTTGCAAATCTGACGTGTCACTTTATGTGGTAATAACTTTGGAACTCTTACTTATCCAAGCCATTCTGAGATTGTTTTCTCGTCACATATTGTGCTTCACGACATTATTAAATTTGTGGCAAAATATTTATTATTATTTATAAAAAAATACCAAATTTACATAGTAACAAGTTTATAAGGCCAAAAAAAGACATCTGTCCATCCAGTTCGGCCTGTTTTCCTACAAGTTGATTCAGAGGAAGCAAAAAAACCCTGTGAGGTAGAAGCCAATTTTCCCCACTTCAGGGAAAAAAATTCCTTCCCGACTCCAATCAGGCAATCAGAATTACTCCCTGGATCAGCAACAACACATATCTAGTAACTATAGCCTGTAATATTATTACCCTCCAGAAATACATCCAGGCCTCTCTTGAACTCTTTTTGTGAACTTACCATCACCACCTCTTCAGGCAGAGAGTTCCATAGTCTTACTGCTCTTACCATAAAAAATCCTCTTCCATGTTTGTGTACAAACCCTCTTTCCTCCAGGCGCAGAGGATGTCCCCTCGTCACATTTGGAAAAATTTGCAAATTTCAATTTCTCTACTTTCAAAATACATAGTAATACGTCCAAAATAGTTATTATTTTAAATTCCCCATATGTCTACTTTATGTTGGCATCATTTCATAAATGTCATTTTACTTTTTTAGATGTTAGAGGGCTTAGAAGTTTAGAAGCCATTTTTCAAATTTTCAACAAATTTTCCAAAACCATTTTTTAAGCACCAATTCAGATATAAAGTGATTTTGAGTGGCTTACCTAATGGAAACCACCCATAAATGACCCCATTTTAGAAACTACACCCCTCAAATTATAAAAAACTGCTGTTACAAACTTTGTTAACCCTTGAGGTGTTCCACAAGAATTAATGGAAAATGGAGGTGAAATTTCAAAATTTCACTTTTTTGGTAGATTATTCATGTTAATTTTTTTCTTGCAAAACAGCAAGGGTTAACAGCAAACTAAACCTCAATATACATTACACCCTTCAAAGAATATATTAAAGGGGCGTACTGGCCACTTTGACCCCCTAAGCGTTTTACGGAATTTGAAAACACTTGGCTGTGAAAATGAAAAGTTACATTTCTTCCAATAAAATGTTGCTTTAGCCCCAAATTTTTCATTTTCACAAGGGGTAACAGGAGAAAAGCACCTCATAATTTGTTACTCATTTTCTCCTGAATACGGCAACACCCCATATGTGGTGGTAAACTGCTGTGCGGGTACATGGCAGGACTCAGAACAGAAGGAGCGCCATATGGATTTTGCAGCACAGATTTTGATGGATTGGTTTGCGGGAGCCATTGATTTTTATTTTTTTGAGTTAGTGTCTTATGTGGGGGCTCATTTTTTGAGGGATGAGGTGACGTTTTCATTGGTACCATTTTGGGGTACATAAGACTTTTTGATCGCTTGGTATTACACTTTTTGTGAGGCAAGGTGAAAAAAATAGCCGTTTTGGCACAGTGTTTTTTAAAACATTTTTTACAGCATTCACCTGAGGGGGCAAATCATATGATATTTTTATAGAGCAGGTTGTTACGGACGCGGCGATACCCAATATGTCTAACATTTTTATTTTTGGAAAGTTTTACACATTAGATACATTTTTGAACAGAATAAAATCTTTTTTTGTGTTGCTATTTTCTGAGAGCCATATTTTTTTTATTTTTTTGGGCGATTATCTAAGGTAGGGTCTAAATTTCTGCGGGATGAGATGATGGTTTGATTGGTACCATTTTGGGGTAAATACGCCTTTTTGATCGCCTGCTATTAGACTTTTTGTGAGTCAAGGTGAAAAAAAATGGCTGTTATGGCATAGTTTTTAATATTTATTTTTATTTTTGGAAAGTTTTACACATTAGATGCATTTTTGAACAAAATAAAATATTTTTGTGTGTTGCCATTTTCTGAAAGCCATATTTTTTTTAAATTTTTCTGGCGATTGTCTCAGGTAGGGTCTCATTTTTTGCGGGACAAGATGACGGTTTGATTGGTACCATTTTGGGTTACATATGCTTTTTTGATCACCTGCTATTACACTTTTGGGGGCGGGGGCAAAAAAAGGCTGTTTTGGCACTTTTTTTTTTTTTACTGCGTTCACCTGGCACCCCGGATCATGTGATATTTTTATAGAGCAGGTCGATACGGACACGGCGATACCTAATATGTCTATTTTTATCACTATTTTTTTTATATTATTTTTTGAAAAGGACGCTTTTTTTTTTTTTTAACTTGAAACTTTTTTTTTGTAAAACTTTTTTTCACTTTCTTAACTTTTGGGGTCTGATCCCCTTTACAATGCATTACAATACTTCTGTATTGTAATGCATTGGCTGGAAGTGTATTACACACAGTAATACACTTCTAGCTTACTGCCTGTGAGATCCAGGGGGCTGGATCTCACAGACTTCTGTAGATAGCAGCCGGATGCCTAAGGAAGGCATCCGGCTGCTATCTAAGCCATGGGGTCCCCGTCACAGCAGCGTGGGGACCCGATGGACACCCCTTCCCACCGCCCGCATCTCATGTGCCGCAGTCAGCGCTGACCGCGGCACATGAAGGGTTAATACGCCCGCATCAGTGATTTCACCGATGCGGGCGTACGCAGCAGGGGTCCGGCTAATGGGAACAGCCGGC
Source organism: Rhinella marina (assembly GCA_900303285.1). Lineage (NCBI taxonomy): Eukaryota > Metazoa > Chordata > Amphibia > Anura > Bufonidae > Rhinella > Rhinella marina. The sequence continues at coordinate 420,692 of ONZH01026668.1, forward strand.
CCCCCACAGCTGATCAGGCGGGCGCAGCTCCTGCACCCGCCCGATCAGCGCGCCTGTAGCGGTACGGCGCTGGGCTGGAAGTCACTACATGTACGGCGCTGGTCGGGAAAGGGTTAAATGTGCGAGAAGTAGGAACATACTGGAGTGCTTTGCTTTTTTTAACCCTTAAAGGACCTTACGATTTTCCATTTTTGCATTTTCGTTTTTCACTTCCCGCCTTCCCATAGTCCTAACTTTTTTATTTTTCTGTTCACATAGCCTTATGAGGGCTTATTTTTTGTGGGACAAGTTGTACTTTCTAATGGCACCATTTATGGTTGCATACAAAGTGTTAAAAAATTCAAAATGCGATGGAATTGGGGAAAAAACACGCAATTCTGAGTTGTTGCTTTTTTTTTTTTACATCGTTCATTGTGTGGTAAAATTGACCTGTTACTTTCATTCTCCAGATCAGTACAGTTACGAGACCACATTTGTATCAAGGAAAAGCCTTGAGAAAATGTTTTTTTTTTTTTTAAATCATATTCTGATCCCTATAACTTTTGTAGTTATTTGTATGGAGCTGTATGATGGCTTATTTTTTTGTGGTACTTTTCAGTGATACCATTTTGAAGTGTATGTGACTTTTTGATCAGTTTTTATTAAAAAAAAAAATTCTGGGAGAGAAGTGACAAAAAAAATGGCGAACTGGCTTTTTTTTATTTTTTTCCTGTTACACCATTTGCCATATGGCATTAATATTGTTATAATTTAATTGTATGGACTTTTTCACACACGGCGATTCCCATGACGCTTATTTTTTTATTGGTTACACGTGGGCGAGGTCAGCCCAGTATACAGCCTTCCCTGCCTGGGGTACACATGGGCCAGGCCAGTATACAGCTTTCCCTGCCTGGGTATATGTGGACCAGGCCAGCCCAGTCTACAGCCTCCCCTGCCTGGGGTATCCATGGACCAGACCAGACCCGTATACCAGCCTTCCCTGCCTGGGGTATACATGTGGACCAAGCCAGCCCAAGTCTACAGCCTTCCCTGCCTGGGGTATACATGTGGACCAAGCCAGCCCAAGTCTACAGCCTTCCCTGCCTGGGGTATACATGTGGACCAAGCCAGCCCAAGTCTACAGCCTTCCCTCGCTGGCGTATACAGGTGGCCCAGGCCAGCCCAAGTCTACAGCCTTCCCTGCCTGGCGTATACAGGTGGCCCAAGCAAGCCCAAGTCTACAGCCTTCCCTGCCTGGGGGTATACATGTGGACCAAGCCAGCCCAAGTCTACAGCCTTCCCTCCCTGGCGCATACAGGTGGCCCAGGCCAGCCCAAGTCTACAGCCTTCCCTGCCTGGGGTATACAGGTGGCCCAGGCAGCCAAGTCTACAGCCTTCCCTCCCTGGCGCATACAGGTGGCCCAGGCCAGCCCAAGTCTACAGCCTTCCCTGCCTGGGGTATACAGGTGGCCCAGGCCAGCCCAAGTCTACAGCCTTCCCTGCCTGGGGTATACAGGTGGCCCAGGCCAGCCCAAGTCTACAGCCTTCCCTGCCTGGGGTATACAGGTGGCCCAGGGCCAGCCCAAGTCTACAGCCTTCCCTGCCTGGGGTATACAGGTGGACCAGGCCAGCCCAAGTCTACAGCCTTCCCTGCCTGGGGTATACAGGTGGACCAGGCCAGCCCAAGTCTACAGCCTTCCCTGCCTGGGGTATACAGGTGGACCAGGCCAGCCAAGTCTACAGCGTTCCCTGCCTGGGGTATATAGGTGGACCAGGAGAGCCCAGACTACAGCCTTCCCCTTCTTGGGGTATACAGGTGGACCAGGCCAGCCCAGTCTACAGCCTTCCCTGCTTGGGGTATGTGTAATCCTGCCTTCCTGAATGGAGGTATACGGAGGGATGATATATAATGCCTGAAGCTCCCTTATTCCCCTCACTAAAGTGATAGCCAATAAGAAAATACATTTAAAAGTCAACAACTTGATCGGAACGTCATTGAATGGTTCAAAAGGCTCCTTAATTAAACTGTACAACACTAAATTAAGATCCCAAGGGGAACCCTAGAAATCCTAGGAGGGATCTCCCTAGATATAGACCTGCAAAATCTAACAATCCAGGCATGGCAAGCCAACCTTAGATCAAAGAAAACCCTTAATGCTGCAATCTGCACCTTTAATATATTTAATGACAATCCTTTATCAAACCCTCTTTGCAGAAATTCCAGAATTTTAGGAAGGAGATGGACTGACAAAAAAATAATTAAAGAATGCAGACGAGGTCCTAGCATATATTCTAGAGGTCACTGACTTCCCACTTTTCAAAAGAGTTGAAATAACAGAATCAGAAAACCCTTTTTCTACTAACAAAAGCCATGCTGTCAAGTGAAGGCCTTTCACTGGAGGGTAAGGGACTGGACCCTGACTTAGGAGATCTTGTGGAAGAATTCATGGATCCCTGACTGACAGAACTCTTAAAGGTGAAACAAGCCCTCCAGGGCCAGAAATGAACTATAAAAAATAACTCTCACTCTGTCTTCTCTTATTTTCTTCAAAACCCTGGAAATCCGTTGAAGAGGGGGAGCAGCGTATAGTAGCCCTCGATCCCAGGGTTGAAGGAAAGCAACCACTGCTGCTAGATTTTCCCCCATATAGCAAAGAGATCCATCTCCTGTTCCCCCAGGGGCTGAACTATCTGGGAAAACACCTTCCGACACAGACCATTCCTTCTGATGTAACTTCTGACGACTCAAATAACCTGCCTTCCAGCCGTCTACTCCTTTGATATGTGGAGCTGACAGTGATAAAGCCTTTCCTTTCACTAGGGAAAAAATCTGAGCTGCTAATTCTAGTAAAATGTCCCCCTGATGATTCAGACATGCTACTAGGGACCATTGTCTGATAACACAGTGTCACTCAGGTGAAGTGGGCGAAGATTGGTCTGCAGGGCCTGAAATACAATCATTTCCTTTACATTTGACTCTTCCCAAGAACCCTGAAGTAGTCTCTCCCCAGTAGTGGCTCCCCAATTTGTCGGGCTGGATTCTGTCGTTATTACTAATGGGTCTATAATCTTCCACGGGATTCCATGTACCAGATTTTCCGAACATTGCCACCAATCTAGACTGACTGTAATTCTCTGGAATGAGCCTGGGACCAATGAACTGCTGGCATGCAAGATGTTAGTGTTCCTAGAACTGATCTCCCATATTAAAGAAACAAGAGTTCTCTGAGACTGGACCACTGGCCTTCCTTTTAGGAACTTGTGGGGAGGTCAAGAAAGATCTCAGAACTTCCGAGTCCAGTAATATTTCTAGAAACCGCTGTGCCTCACTGTTCAGAATCCAACCTAATGACTACAGAATCTGTTTCACTCGCTCCACCTAAGACACACAAAGCCACAATCAGAAAATCATCTAGATACAGCACAAATAGAGTATTCACCTAATATCTGCCCCTATGTCCAATATCAGTTTTGTGAATATTCTTGAAGACGTCAGTAGGATCTGAAACTGAAAATGCCTCAGCTGAGCCAGGAACTGTAATGCCACCCTCAGAAACCTGTGATCAGGAAAGATTGGAAGATGACAGTAGGCATCTTTTATGTCCAGAACTGCCATGAAGCAATCTTTGAAGAGAAGATGCACGACTGTTTTTCAATGTTCCTGTGTTAAATGTCTTGTATGCCAGAAATCTGTTTGAGCCTCTAAGTGTATTACGATCCAGTACTAACCATTTGGTTTTTTTGACCAAGAAAAGCGTGGAATAAAATCCCATGACTTCTACTGTTCTTGGGCAGGGAATTAGGACTTCCTTTTGAAGAAGTGGAAATACTTCCTTTTCTAAAGCCTCCTGTGTACTCTTTCCTACCCTTTTAATCATAACTCTTTCTGGAAGGGGAAGCCTGAATTCTAACTTGAATTTGAACCCTTCCTTTTGTGACTGCAAGATCCAGTTAGTTTTAAATTTTGGTCCAACCAGGAAAGAAGCTTTTTTTTCTTCTTCTTTCTTTCCTTAGTCTTCCTCTCACCCTGGCATCATTGGGAACTCTCTTTCCTAGTGGAATCAGAGATATGATATTTGAAAAGATACCCCTTGATCTGCACAGTCTCCACTTCTCTATTCCTAGGCTCTATCCCTAATCTTGGCTTCCAACTGTTCAACCAACAAAATAAGAGCCCTGGCTGTTCATGTCGCTGCAATGTTGGGTTTAAATGAAGCCCCAATAAACTCCTTCTAGGGAAGCTATCAGCTTTCCTATCAGTGGCATCCTTCAGCTGCCCCAGATCATAAAAAGGAATGGAAGATCCATGTGATACCCATGTATAAAGGGACATTTTAGGGCCTCGGTCCCAACTAACAGAATCAGTTTCGTCAAAAGGGTTATTTCCATTTGACTGAACTTGGTATAAAGCTACGTTTATTTGGTTGCTTCCCTAGTAATCAGAGCTGCCACATTTTTTATGAATAAAAAAAGGATCTTATCTCCCTTCTAAACGTTCAAACATCCTGGACTGACTGAACCTCTAAGTTCTTCAACGTTCATGGTCACCCTAATAGCTTTCAATACCAGGTCCACATCTTGAATTGTAAAAAAAATAGTTTACCACCCTTTTCTCCATCAGGAGTCTGAATCAACCTCTCCGCTTTCCAGCTCCTCCTCAGAACTAGAAATATCCAAATAATATAGTGCAGAGAAAGACTATCCCTGGATTACCTATGCCTGGAATGACGAGGTTCTTTTTTGGTTCCCTAATTATCTTCTTCAAACACTTCATGATAGAATAGATAGTTGTTCTCAATACATGAACAACATAGCAATTTAACATAAGATGGGGCTTGCTTGACTTTACACAACCCACATTCTTTACGCCAAGTCCAGGGGCGTAGCTATAGGGGAAGCAGCTGCTTTAGGGCCCAGACCCACAAAGGGCCCCCTCAGGAGGGAGACTAAAAGATTTTATTGTCAGGGCCCCCTCAACAGTATTATATAATGACATTATATACAGTGACACTATAGGAAACGGATGGAGCGGCTGTCAGGCCTTGTCTGGGAGAGCTCAATCTTGACTAGCCACAAGAGTGAGGGTTACATGTGAGTTAGGGGTTGTGAAGAAGTTTCTGGGGGGCCCCATTCAAAAATTTGCTGTGGGGCCCATTTAGTTGTAGTTACGCCACTGGCCAAGTCTTTGCTGCAGCCTTGCCAGACCCCCTCCAAGTCGTATTAGATGACCCGTTTGCCTTGGATCCAGATCTACCAACAAGGATCTTCAGGCTGACTGACTGGACTTTTTAAAGTCTTTGGTTGCGTCTACCAACTTTCCCTTAGAGAAGACCAATGGGTCATGCAGGTCTTGTGATATTACAGCGTCACTTCCTCTGCATCCATACACAATTTTTCCCTGCGCTTGGTTCCTTCTATAATCGTAAGTCACGATCTCCTACCTTCTGCAGGTGTCCTTTCCTATGATAGGAAACCACTAAATGAGGGAGAGGATCCTCCTTTTTGATAATGAATTTCCTGGGAGGCATACCTTTTTTCTGGTACCATCATAGGACGATAGTAAAAATTATTTACTTCCAGAAAAAGAAAATTGACCCCTTCAGCAACATTTGTAATATATATGAAGATACCGCCAAGGTCACCTCCTGGTACTTCCTGTGCGTCAAGAAATGACAGGAAGTTGACAACAGCGCTGGAACAATGAGGGTCTCTCTCCTTTCAGGTTTATAAGCCCCCCGGAGCCCACCACCATCACTTTTTATTCAGCTGGATAACCCCTTTAAGGGCATTCTTCATGAAGTCATTCTGAGGTATAATTTTTCACAACTTTGTGCTGTTATGACTAAATTGAGAACTAGGTGCTACCATTCCCCTTGTCAAAGCAGTGCGTCCCCACAATAGGTGGCAGTGACTTTCAGTTGCCGATTTATTTATAAATTGTAAAGCGCCATATAAAGATTATGCTAATAAATTGCTGGGAGGAAGAAGAGAGGAATGGCACAATGCAGCACAAGTTGTAAGGAAAAAAAAGTCTCCATGGCCGTCATTCCACGGGGAATACAATATAAAGACAACATGATAGGAAACCATTAGCATTTACTGTGAAAAGCACAAGCCCTGGAATCACACTGGAAGAACACAATAGGAAATCTCCACTTAGATGCATGATATGTGGATTGTAGACCAGCAGGTGCTTTCCCTGCCCCAGTCCACGTGACCAGCTGTATAACCCCCCGCCATGCACTGCAGGACTGCTACCAGTTCACAGAATAGAAGCCGTGTGTAGGCAGACTAGTCACGTTATATATACCCTGAGATACTACTTCTCTCAGGAACCTAAAACTGCACGTAATGGAGCCCAGCTACTCCCGGCTGTAGCCATAGTTGTGAATGAGCCTATTGTCATGCCGCCGCTTTGTGGTATCTCACAGAGCGTTTATGGAAGGCGACGCCTCGGCTCCTGACGGCACACGTTCACACTAGCAGACAATGGATTCCGTCCTGGAGCGGCTCTCTGCAGGACTCGGCCTGGGGACTGAGCAGGATTGTTTTGTCTTTCTCACCTGCTTGGCGAGGTACTGGTTGAGGTCTCCGCCGCTCCTCTGAGCGATAGCGCCGAGCCCCGACAGGCTGAGCTGGAAGTGCTCCATCTCCGGGGCACCGCTGACTGGAAGAGGCCGGACAGCGGCCGTGAGGGCACAACAAACACCAGCACCGCTCCACACGTGGGGAAGACACCAGCGGAACGGAGCACTTCCGGGAGCGCCGCACGTCATCACCGGCGCGACATCCTCTAGCAGCTGGCGCAGACCATTCGAACCGAGGCGGGATGGGGAGAGCGCACATGTTTTTTTTTTTTTTTTTTAGTTTTTCTCTCCCTTTGCCAGAAACTGCTTTATAGTGTGAACAGTGCAAAAAAATAAATATATATTCATTGTATTCAGTATTTTATTCTTAGCTGTTGCAGTCACCCATTCAAAGTATTTTGCACACACTGTGCTGCCGTATGTATTACAAAGCAGGGCATGTAGACGAGGTGGTAGGGTGGGCATAAAAGCTGTAGTGTGAAATGTCCCAGGCCCTCTCTTCATGACTATCTGCACATATTTTAGATTCCAGTGCAGCATAATACAGTACCATCAGGGTCAATGAGATTTCACAAATCTAATGTACACTTTGCACATTTTTTACATGTAGAAATGACCTGCTGTGTGTATTTTAAAATCTGCCTCATGTATGATTCTGCGCATAAGGCTACTTTCACACATGCGGCAGCAGGCTGTTCCGACAGAGGAATAACCTGCAGTGCCACTGGAAGTCCGCTCCGGCCCATTTACTATAATGGGGGCAGGCCGGAGGTTCGACCGCAGCACGGCAAACATGCCGAGAGGCGGCTGGACAAAAACTATAGCACGCTGCGGTTCTTGTCCAGCTGCCTCTCGGCTTGTTTGCCGTGCTGCAGCCAAACCTCCGGCCCACCCCCATTATAGTGAATGGGGTTGGAGCGGACTTCCAGTGGCACGGCAGGTTGTTCCTCTGTCGGAACAGCCTGCTGCCGCAAGTGTGAAAGTAGCCTTAGGCGTAGAATTGTAGTGAATGGGGTTGGAGTGGACTTCAGGTGGCATGGTGGGCGAGCGTTAGCACGGATCAGGCAGGCTATTCCCTGCCAGACACTGCTGCCGCAAGTGTGAAAGTAGCCTTAGATATAGTGGTTTTCCCCATAGACATCACTGGGGATGTTAACATAAACAGAAAAAACACACTTTAAAAAAAAAAAAAAAACTGCATCTGTAGATCCAACCATACTGGGGTTGTCCGCTCCTTTATAAGTGACGGACTGTCCACAGCATAGGCCATCACTGTCTGATTAGTGGGAGTCCGACATCCTGTATCCCTGCCACCCAACCTTTCTAAAGTAGCTGCAGAACCAGTGGATGGATCAGATTACCGCAGTGCTCCTTCCATTGAAGTGAATGGCCCTACAGTTAAAGAGAACTAAAAAAATTTTTAATTTTTTAAACACTTTTAAATAGCCCCAAAAAATGTTTATGGCTGCTGTGGAGAACACTGCTCAGGACAGAGCACAGATTGCTGTCCTGCCTGCGCTCCCCCCACCAAGCTAATTCTGGCACAGCACATTGGTACCCTGTGTCCTGTATCGATGTGCTCTGCCAGGATTTAGCTGAGTGGTAGGGCTTCTGCCTGTGCCCGCTTCTCTCAGCTCAAGGGTCTCTATAGCACATTGGTACAGGAGCCTTGAGCTGGGGGGAACGGGCACAGGCAGGAGCCTGCTCCGATCAGCTAAATCCTGGCAGAGCAGATCGGTACAGAGCACAGGGTATCAATGTGCTGTGCCAGAATTAGCTTGGGGGGAGCGCAGGCAGGAGGAGCGATCTGTGCACCGTTCTCCACAGCAGCCAGTAATCCGTGCATCAGTACAGCGCTGACAAGCCAGAGTTGTACCAGAATGATTTTAAGAAGCAGTACAATCCAGGACTTTGGGTCTTTTATAAGATGGAAAACATAATAATTAATCAAGTATATTACAAAAATTATTTTTGGGCTGTTTAGAACAGTTTAAGAGAACATTTTTATAAAGTTTAGTTATTCTTCAATAGCTCCACCACTACACAATGGAAGGAGCTGTGCAGTTCCAGTGCCAGCTTCCTATAAAATAACAGCGGGTCAGCTGAGCAGGTGACTGGAGGAGCTTTTGTTCCCTGTGGTATCCTTGATCCAAGGCTACCACAGAGATAGTTCCTATCACCTCCTCTCCTCATAATAAAAGAAAACAATAACAATTAACATCGTTTGCAATGACACGTCCCAAAATGCCCCAACTATTAAAAGTACAGTGAACTTCATAACAAGTAAAAAAATAAAAAAAATCAAAATAGGAAACTCACAGTTTTTTTCTTTGTGTCACCTCCCCAAAAAATGAAATAAAAAGTGATTAAATCGGCATACACACTCCAAAAGGGTATGACTGAAAACTACTGATTGCAAAATAAAATGAGCCCTCACATAGCTCCGTAGACACAAATATAAAAAAGTTATGGGGGGTCTGAATTTGGGAATGGGAAGAAAAAAATAATTTTTTTTTCAAAGTTTTAATTTTTTTAAGTATTAAAACACAAGAAAAACTATGCTATACCAGCCAATTGCAGCACTAGAAGGGCATACAACATGCTCAGCGCCTTACTGCACGCTGCCACTTCAGTTGGTGATGGCATGCTGTGGCCTGCAGGGACCTGTTGTGCACCACCACTGCAATTTACTGTGTTCCTGTAAAAAAAAAAAAAGGCAAAATTAAGAGTATTTCTTATTGTTCCTTTACAGCAGTTCCTGATTCCTGCTCCCTAAAGGGCCCTTTGCACGGTCCAACAACCTGCAAGATAATCACTAACGAGCGTTCATAGGAATTATTATCTGGTGCTGTAAAAGTGCCGCCGATGAAAGAGTGAAAGGCCGGGTAATAGATGCGGTCACAAAAATCGTTTGCTGGCAGCAGATCGTGCTGAGTAAACACACTGCTACTGGCAGACTGTGTCAGACTGAGGGTGAGAGTAGCAGTCCGGGCCCACTTGCAGCTCACCTTTCAGACCTCAGATCAGACCCCCATTCTTCCTCAGGTGTCATATCAGACAAAAAATAATTAAAACAATTTAATTCTCCTGCTCCAGCGGTGCCGCCACTCAGGAGATCAAGCGTGCTCTTCCTGTTGTGCTACACTGTGACCTTATGTCGCACTACGTACTGAGGCTTATGATGTCAGGACGCAGCACAGTGTGGCACCCAGAGAAGACCAGGAGCAGTGAATAATACCAGCACTACACTCACCGTTCCTCATTCCTACTGTATTAACCCCTTCAGGACCCTGTCATTTTTCACCTTAACGATCAGGAAATTTTTACCAAATCTGACATGTGTCACCTTATGTGGTGCTAACTTTAAAACGCTTATCCAGGCCATTCTGAGATTGTTTTCTCATCACATATTGTAAATTTGAGTCAAAATATTTCAATTATATTTATAAAAAAAATACAAAAAATTTACAAAAAAAATTGGAAAAATTTGCAAATTTCCAAATTTCAATTTCTCTATTACTAAAAGATAGTAATACCTCCAAAAATAGTTATTACTTTACATTCCCCATATGTCTACTTCATGTTTGGATCATTTTGAAAATTACATTTTATTTTTTTTGGGACGTTAGAAGGCTTACAAGTTTAGAAGCAACTGTGTATCTACAAGCCCACAGTTTTGTTCAACGTTGTATGAATCAGATTTCGGAAGACTCAAGAGGGGCATGCTTGAATGTATTCCTTAAGAGGGCGAGATCTCAATTACCCTCCACTAGTACTATTTATAGATTTCTTAGACCACTGATAGATTGGGATGCAGTCACCACAGGCCGGAGAAAATGGTTAAAGGATTTTCCGAATCTTGAGGTTAAGACTAGAGATGAGTGAGCAGTGCTCGTTACGAGCACTGTAAAGCTCGGGTCCGGTGTGCAATGCCCGCAGGCATTGCGGATCCGTCCTCATCTGCATGTAAGTCAATGAGGACGGATCGTTTGGTATGACACTCATACCAAACGGTTCTGTCCCCACTGACTTTAAGACGGGTGAGGACGGAACCGTTTGGTATGAGTGTCATACCAAACGATCCGTCCTCATTGACTTACATGCAGATGAGGACGGATCCGCAATGCCTGCGGGCATTGCACACGGGACCCGAGCGTTACAGTGCTCGTAACGAGCACTGCTCGCTCATCTCTAGTTAAGACATTATTGGAGGCCACATTGAAGATACATAAACATTCCCCAGTCAGTAGTTACACCGACATGGCCCTGATGATTTTTCATAGAGCCTATGTGACACCATACATTAAAAATAAGATGTCCCCTGACATTATTTACTCCTGTTCCAAATGCAACTCACCCAACGCAGATTTATTTCACCATCTATGGGAATGCACACGTATTCAGGAATTATGGGACCAAGTGCAATCTCGGATATTCTCTACCTTTAATATAGCCTTCACTGTTACTCCTCAATGGGCCATTTTCAACATATTCTCCGATGAAGAACAATATCTCCCTAGACGTAATAAAGCTTTAATACATGTTTGGGCAGCAGCTACTAGAACAGTATTTTACATAAGTGGCTAGACACAGATACTCCTTCTATCCCTTTTATACAGGCAAAAATGACCTTTTTATTCAATATGGATTGGATATTTACTCTTGACCAAACGATTTTTTGAAAAATGGTCTTTATTCATGAGTACTCTATCTACTTCCATTAGAGCTAAACTCATTGCACATTTTGAACACACCACTTGGTATTTATATGAGGCCTTACATGGACGCAAACCTCTTCGAGCGTTGGCTGACACTTGAGGTCTCGAAGAGAAACTCTCTTGCACAATTGCGCACGGAATTGGGAGGGGAGGGTTGTTATGTTCTTGATACTTCTGTTAATCAGTTACTGTATCTTCTTACCGTAAGATGCCATGTCATTGGTTAATTTTCGATTGTAACTTGCTTAATGTTGTTATGATAAAACAACAAACAGATTTGGAAAAAAAGAAGTTTAGAAGCAAATCTTAACATTTTTAAGAAAATTTCCCAAACCCAATTTTTTAAGGACCAGTTCAGTTATGAAGCCACTTTGTGGGGCTTACATATTAGAAACCACCCATAAATCACCCCTCATTTTTGAAACTACACCCTTCAAGATATTCAAAACTGATTTTACAAATTTTGTTAACCCTTTAGGTGTCCCACGAGAATTAAAGGAAAATGGGAATTAAATTTCAAAATTTCACTTTTTTTAGCAGATTTTATATTTTAATAAATCAAGGGTTAACAGCCAAACAAACTCAAAATGTATTACACTGATTCTGCAGTTTACTGAAACACCCCATATGTGCTCAAAAACTGATGTATGGGCGCACAGCAGGCTTCAGAGTGGAAGGAGCACCAGATGGCTTTTGGAGAGCAGATTTAGCTGGAATGGTAATTAGGAGCTATGTCGCATATTAAGACACCCTGAGGTGTCCCTATAGTGGGAACCCCAGAAAAGTGACCCCATTTTGGAAACTACACCCCTCAAGGAATCGTTCAAGGTGTATAGTGAACACTTTGACCTCAAAAGTTTTCACCAAAAAGTTGCTTTACACCCACATTTTTCACTTTCCCAAAGGGTAACAGGACAAAATGCACCCCACATTTTGTACCCCATTTCCCCCCCGAATACCGCAACACCCCATATGTGCTCAACAATTGATGAATGGGCGCACAGCAGGGCTCTAGAGTCAAACAGCAAAATATGGATTTTGCTGTCTGGCCTGAATTGGCAGACATTGAGAAGCCATGTCGCATTTAAAAAAATTCCTGAGGTCCCCAGAAATTAAAAACCCCAAGAAGTGACCCCATTTTGGGAACCCCCTAAGGACCCGCACCGTACATGAACCAGTCAGCACCTGTCTCCTCCGAGGTCAGGCAGGGGACTCCAGTGTTTGGCGTCTCCTGCCAGCGCTGTGATTGGCTGAAATAACTCTCCAGCCAATGGCAGCGCTACAGAAGCAGAGGGAACAGGAAGAATTCCTCTGCATGCAGCCATTCTAGCTGGCGACTGCATGCAGAGTGGACCTGTGCCCCTCTGTGCTGTATTTGCCCTCCTGGGACTTGTGGTTCACCACCACTGCTTACTGGTACCTGAAAAAGAAGAACATCTGAAACATCTGCTGCAGTGATGTTTTTTCTTTTGTAGCAGAAGTTCCAGATCCCTAATCCATCCCCCCTTCCCAAGCCCTAAAAGCCTCCCCTGTCCGATTTTGCTTATGGCGAACAAATTGCGCCTTTTTTTCTCACTTTTATCTGGCTTTTTTTTATACCTGCTCTGCACCACCTTTTTCTGTGTGCGAGCTGTGAACGGCAAGTGCTGATCAGTACGTACTTCACTGTACAGCACCTGGGCTCATTTTTTTGGTGCATTTTTTTGGTCTTTTTTTTTAAGAAGTGATAGAATTATATATATATATATATATATATATATATATATATATATATATATAGTGTTCTTTTTTTTTGTATCTGCTGTAAATTGTTATACTGCAGTGTCTGTATGGACGCACCAAACGTCGGCTTGCGTACGTTCTTCAGCCCTGAGCACCAATAAGTAAAATTTTTTATACTGGTCGCTTTTGTGCTCAGTTTTCTTTTTTTTTGGTAATTTAGTAATTTTAGGTAGTGTTAGTGTAGATTTTTGCACGCACATAATATCTGTGTGCATGCATGCGTCCTACACCTGCTGAGCGCTGATCAGAAACATCCATTTTTCTGACTGGTCTTCTCAGTTTACTGTGCAGATTTTTTTTTTTGTGTAGTTAGTTAAATAAATATATATATATACATATATATAGAAAGCAATTTTAGTTAGGTAGTGTTAGTGTTGATTTTTCATGCACGCATCATCTTTGCATGTGCATCCTGCATTTTTTTTTTCTACTCCTTTTCTGAAGACGCATATGCCATCCTTGCCTGATACTGAATCTGCTAGTGAGGGAGAAGAGGATGCTACTTTCCTCTACCCCCTCATCATCATCATCCGGTGATGAGGGACCCTTTAAAAGGCACCCCAGGGTAGCAGTGGAGGCAGCCCCCCACAGTGAACCCTTATGAACCCCACCCCCTGACGATTATAAGCCCCAAATTCCGGATTTTGTGGGCAGCTCCGGAATACAGATAGTTAGTGCTGGCTTCACTGAACTAGATTTTTTCAAAACCTTCTTCTCTGAAGATTTTGTAAATTTAATGGTGGCCCAAACCAATTTACTGTATATGCCCAACAATTCGTTGACCAGAACCCTACATCGCCATACACTAGACCCCTAGGTTGGACCCTAGTAAATGCAGCAGAGATGAAGTTTTGGGGACTTGTGCAGCAGATGGGTGTTGTAAAGAAGCCAAATGTTAGACAATATTGGAGTTTGGACATTTTCTACCAGACTCCTGGAAGTGATTTGAGTCAATTCGGAAATTCCTACACTACAACAACAATACACAGTCCCACCCCAAAACGACCTGACTTTTGACCATCTGTTCAAGGTTAGGCCTGTCTTTAAACACTTTGCAATCAAGTTTGCGGAGGTGTACAACCCTGATAAAAATATCTGTGTAGATGAGTCCCTATTACTTTTCAAAGGGGGTTAGATTCCGCCAGTATCTGCCTAGGAAACGGGCAAGGTATGGCATAACGATTTACAAACTTTGTGAGAGTAGCTCCAGGTACACCCACAAGTTCCACATTTACGAAGGGAAGGATTCCCAGATAGAACCCCCAGAATGCCCCCCCATCCTAGAAATTAGTGGGACGATCATGTGGTACTTACTGCACCCACTGCTGGATAAGGGTTACCACCTCTATGTGGATAACTATTATACCAGTATTCCCCTATTCTAGTCCCTAACTGCCAGAGTTACTGTGGTTTGCGGCACAGTGCGCAAAAATCACAGAGGTCTCTCTAGATCCCTGGTAGGGCAACTACTCTGAAAAGGTTACAGTAAGGCTCTCTGCCATGAGAACATGCTGGTAGTTAAGTACAAGGACAAGAGGGACGTCCTTGTACTGACCACCATTCACTTTAACACCAGCTCCCCTGCTCCTGTATGAGGTACCAAAACCACTACCCCCAAACCAGTTTGCATCCTGGACTACAACAGGCGCTTGGGATCGGTGGATCTTTCAGATCAACTTTGGAAGCCCTACAGTGCCACACGAAAAACAAAAGTGTGGTACAAAAAGCTGGCCGTACACTTGTACAGATGGTAATGTGCAATGCGTACGTGCTATTTCAAACTGCAGGACACACAGGATCTTTCCTTCAATTCCAAGAGGTGGTTATCAAGGCCCTAATTTTTCAAAGCCAGGCAGGGGAGGGTCCCAGTACTTCAGGAAGTCATGGTGCCCGTGTTGTACCAGGGCAATATTTTCCAGGTCAAGTCCCCAGGACAGCAAAGAAGGGAAGGACCCAAAAAAGATGCAAGGTGTGTTCCAAACGGGGGATAAGGAAAGACACCATTTACCATTGTGAAACCTGCCCTGAAAAACCTGGCCTATGTATGCAGGAGTGTTTTAAAATCTACCACTCATCCATGGAGTATTCATTTAATTTCATTCTTGATGCACCCTGTAGTATTATTACCTTATATCTCTGATTTAGGCTCTATTCACACGTCCTGTTTTTCTTTCCTGATTTTATTTCATTTTTTAGGGAGGAGACACAAAGAAAAAAACTGAATTTGCTATTTAGATTTTTTTACTTGTTATGAAGTTCACTGTACTTTTTATAGTTGGGGCATTTTGGGACGTGTCATTGCAAACTATGTTAATTTTTATTATTTTTTTTAATTATGGGAAAAGGAGGTGATAGGAACTATCTCTGTGATAGCCTTGGATCAAGGATACCATAAGGAACAAATAGCCCCCAGTCACCTGCTCAGATGAATCGATCAGGCCCAGGGAGTGCAGCATCTGAGGGGTTAAATGTCAGATTGAAGACATGACCTCTGGGTGTCTGTTATGTGAAACAGCACACTGGCAGGGGCAGGACAGGTGAGTGATGCTGGAGGAGGGAAAGTGTTTCTCCTGTGGTTCTTCTGCAAACACTCAGTGGGTGAAGGACCTGTGATGATGCCTTTACAGGTCCTTCAGTTATTCTAACATCAGAACTACATTGATATTGTAAGGTTTGCATTATCAGTGCATTCCTGCTTAATCATATCAGACTTCCACCTGAAAGACCAACACATTTGTACTGACCCGTATAATAAGGTTCATGTCATTAGCACATAGTGAACACCATAATAATAATAAAAAAAATAAAAACCTTGGCAAAATTGTTTTTTTCAGAGTATAAAAAAAATATGTAGCCTGAGAGGAATGATTTAGAAAACATGTATTGAAAAGCAGTAAACTATCCCTGTCTCTGACCAAAATAAGGTTGTCAGGCTTACAACAGGTAAAAAGGGTGTAAACAGGAACTGCAGGTGATAATGTTTCAAACACCCGGTATATCTGTGTGTGCATCTATTGTGATTGGACAGCTGACAGCCAGAAAGAAGACGCCCCCTGAGAAAAGCTGCCATCTCCTCCTCCCTGTACCGATGCTATTGATTAGCATACAGGGCACCAAAACAGAATGGGGAAGGAAGGGGGACGTGCAGCAGCGCAATGGAGCAGCGGATCAGAAAAAAATAGCGATATCACATCTAGTAAACATGCCCTACAGTGCCAAGGTATGGATATTGTAATGGCAGAACAGGTGAAAAGTCCTGTTTAAACAGCACCATCAGGGGCTAAATAGTATTACAACAGTACATTCAGTAGCAGTGTAGCCGGGCACATACATCCTGGTGCAGAAATGGGTAGGATGGATTTTGGGATAGGATTATGTAATTATTATTGTGCTGACATGTTCAGGGATAGAAGTAGTGACACCCCTGAAGAATGGGGGGGATCATCACAAAAAATTGTTGCAACGTGAGGCAACATGGATAATGAGGACTGGAGCGATGGGACCACTTGGCCTAAATGACAAAAATGATTTGGCGGTATTTCTGTGATAGTCAATAATGGCGGGGTATGAACAGAATTTTATAAGGAGCGCTATGTCCCATGCAGATCGCTAATTGTTTTGTTTTTAAAGGAACATGCATTTATTTTTAAATGAACACGTACAGGTTGTTGTATATAGTAGTTGCCTTGGTGATGACGCCCGGCGCGGCATAAATAAGTGTAGGCGCCTGACGTCATCAAGCTGAGCGGCCAGACGAAGCGCATATACGCGCGAAACGGCCGTCGCCGCACGCTCTCATGCACTGAGCAGGGTATCCGCTCCTTCACATGTAAGTGTCAGACTCTGTTAATAAAGCTGCAGAAAGAAGCCTGGTGAGTGCTGCATTCTTTACATTTTCTCTGGGATTGAAAGACATTACAAGACTGTTTATATGCAGAGCACCGAGTGGCAACAACGCATAGTGGAGCCAGTGACTGTTGGGGGAAGGTATTTTCCAAGAAGGTGACGTAGTGCCAGTCTCCGAATAACGTTTTTCTACATATTAGTAATTATTATTCAGTTTAGGTAAGAGTGAGTCTTATAGGAGCGGGTGTTGGAAACATTATTACCTGCAGCTCCTTTCTACCCACTTTACTCCCTATTGTAAGCCTATGTTTGGTCAGGAAGAGGAATATTTTAACACGTTTCAATAAATGCTGTTTTTTAGGCTAGATATTTCCAGGGTTTTTTTTCAATTTCACCCAACAAAGTTTTTTTCCTGCTTTCCAAGATATGGTAACTATAAAGGTGCCATTAAAAAGTACAACTTTTCCCTCCTAAAATAAGTCTTCATTTGAATGGAAAATGTAAAAAAAAATTGTGGCTCTTGGTATGCAGGTAGGAAAAAAAAACAAAAACTGCCATGGTCTTTAAGGAGTTAATATTTTGATATTGATGGCCTAGCCTTACAATACACATTCAATATCAGATTGGCAGGGGTCAGTATACTTAATTGGGCCCTGACCCACCTAGGAACACCCACTTACAGGCGGGGTTTGAGTTAGCACCCACCTACTTTCAGTCTGGGACTGTGCAAATTTTCTGGGACTGTATCTAAAAATCAGGCACAGTCCTGCCAAATGCGGGCCAGTTGGCAACTATGGGTCAGACACCAAGCACCCCAGTTATTTTATAGGAAGCTGGCACTGGAACTGCACAGCTCCTTCCATTGTGTAGTGGGTGGAGCTATTGAAGAATAACTAAACTTTGTAAAAAATGTTCTCTTAAACTGTTCTAAATAGCCCAAACATAATTTTTGTAATATACTTTACATTATATTATATTACTTATGATGTTTTCCATCTTAAAAAGGACCCAAAGTCCTGTATTGTACCGCTTCTTATAGGGTTTGTGTCATCATGGACATTGTCTTATAGGTGCGGGTTCCACACCTGTATCAAGAATGGAGCCCTGAAAGTGGAGGAGGGCGCACTGCACATGCGCAGCCATCCTCCATTTATTTTCTATGGGGCCAACGAAAATAGCCAAGCGCTGGCTGAGCTATTTCCGTCGGCCCCATAGGAATGAATGGGAGCGGGGGCCGCACATGCGCTCCCATTCACTTATATGGGGAGCCAGCTTGGTGGTGGCCGGACCGGAGTCCTCTAGTCACCACCTTGCGGGACTCTGTTCTCGATATAGGTGCGGGTCCCAGCGGTGGGACCTGCACCTATAACACAATGAGGGCATATCCTAGCGATATGCCCCCATTGTCCATGATGAGACAACCCCTTTAAAATCATTCTGGTACAACGCTGGCTTGTCAGCACTGTACTGGTGTACGGATTGCTGGCTGCTGTAGACAACTTTGCACAGGACGGAGCACACATCGCTCCTCCTGCCTGTGCTCCCCCCAAGCTAATTCTGGCACAGCACATAGGTACCCAGTGCCCTGTACAAATGTGCTCTGCCAGGTTTTAGCTCATTGGAGTGGGCTCCTGTCTGTGCCCACCCCTCTCAGCTCAAGGCTTCTGTACCAATGTGCTATAGAGAGCCTTGAGCTGAGAGGAGCGGGCACAGGCAGGAGCCCCTCCAATCAGCTAAATCTGGCAGAGCACATTGATACAGGACACAGAGTATTAATGTGCTGCTCAAGTTTTAGGCAAAAAAAAAATCCATATTTCCTCATTTCCCTGGTTCTCTTCTGGTCTTTGTTTACATGCAATAACAACAATCTCAGCCCCTCCCCCTCCCCACAAAGGGAATGAATACAAGTGCTGAGTGATATGTCTGCCTGCTGGAATACTCAGCAGCATGTTGTATGTGTAGGACTACAAGTCCCAGCTGTACAATGACACTGTTGATACATACAGGAAATTCTCCCTACCTGTTCTTGTACAATACAATTCCTCTATAGCTCCTTGCCCAGCATTTGTCTCCTCTCACTGCTGCAGCTACTGTTTGTTTTAAAGCCTTGAGCCCTCAGTGTGTTCTGGCTAAAGGGGTTAATGTTTTATCTGAAGGAAACCAGGGAGAGCAGATAGCAGCCCGGCAAAGAAAGGGGGCGTGGCCAGTGACGTCTCCTGTACAGACTCTTATCTGAACTCTGAGGCTTGTGAACGAAACATCATAGAGCAGAGAGATAAGGTGACATCACAGGTCATGTGACCCTCAGTCAACTCTGAGAAACCAGCAGCTTTAGAAACACAAAGTATATGGGAAAGTTGTTATACCTGACAAGTTAGAAACATATAAGAACAAAAAAATAAAATTAGGCTTGGTGGGAGCGCAGGCAGGACAGCGATCTGTGCTCTGTCCTGAGCAGCCTTCTTCACGGCAGCCATAAAAAATATTTTGGGCTATTTATAACAGTTTAAAAGATTTTTTTTAAAAAAAGCTTATTTACTCTTTTACAGTCCTCCTGGTACTGTATTATGCTGCACGGGAATCCAGAATATGTGCAGTCATGAAGAGAGGGCCTGGGAGAGGGGACATTTCGCACTACAGCTGTTATGCCCACCCTGTCATCTCGTCTACATGCCCTGCTTTGTAACACATAGGGCAGCACAGTACTTGCACTGAGCGCTAAGAATAAAATAGTAACAATGAATATTTTTTGCACTGTACACACTATTAACAAGTTTCCGGCAAACAGAGAGAAACCTTTTATTAAGAGAAGAAAAAAAACGAACGTGAGCTCTCCCCGTCCCGCCTCGGTTCGAATGGTCTGCGCCAGCTGCTGGAGAATGTCGCGCCGGTGATGACGTGCGGCGCTCCCGGAAGTGCTCCGTTCCGCGGGTGTCTTCTGCACTTGTGGAGCGGGAGCGGTGCTGGTGTTTGTTGTGCGCGTACGGCCTCTTCCAGTTAGCGATGCCCCGGAGATGGAGCATCTCCAGCTCAGCCTGTCGGGGCTCGGCGCTGTCGCTCAGAGGGGCAGCGGAGACCTCAACCAGTACCTCGCCAAGCAGGTGAGAAACACAAAACAATCAGCCGCAGGCCGGGTCCTGCAGAGAACCGCTCCAGGACTGAGTGTGAACGTGTGCAGTCAGGAGCCGAGGCGTCGTCTTCCATAACCGCTCTGTGAGATACCACAGAGCGGCGGCATGACAGTATCTTTATTCACACCTATGGGAGTAGCTGGGCTCCATTGCGTGCAGTTTTAGGTTCCTGAGAGATGTAGTATGTCAGGGTATATATAACGTGACTAGTCTGCCTACACACGGCTTCTATTCTGTGACCTGGTAGCAGTCGTGTAGTGCTTGGCGGGATTATACAGCTGGTCACGTGGCCTGGGGCAGGGAAAGCACCTGCTGGTCTACAATCCACATATCATGCATCTAAATGGAGATTTCCTATTGGGTTCTTCCAGTGTGATTCCAGGGCTTGTGCTTTTCACAGTAAATGCTAATGGTTTCCTGTCATGTTGTCTTTATATTGTATTCCACATGGAATGACAGCCATGGAGACTTTTTAGAACTTATGCTGTATTGTAACATTCCTCTGTTTTTCCTCTATCAATTTATAATCTTTATATGACGCTTTTGCCACCCATTGTGGGGACGCACTGCTTTGACAAGGGGAATAGTAGCACCTAGTTCTCAATTTATTCATAACAGCACAAAGTTGTGAAAAATTATACCTCAGAATGACTTCATGAGGAAGGCCCTTAAAGGGGTTATCCAGCAGAATAAAAAGAGATGGTGGTGGGCTCCGGGGGGCATGAAGGGAGAGAGACCCTCATTGTTCCAGCGCTGTTGTCAACTTCCCGTCATTTCTTGACACACTAGAAGTACCAGGAGGTGACCCACCTCGGCCAGTAAGGCTAGGGCTACACGACGACGTGTCTCGCGACATTGATGTTGCACCAATGTCGCACGACAATTTTTATAATGATAGTCTATGGTGTTGCACTGCGACATGCGACAGTCGCAGAAAAACCCATCTTGCAGGGCTCCAGGTGGCGACCAAAATGGTCGCAAATGCGACTTAGATTTGACAAATGGCAACAAGACTAAAAAGTCTTGTCGCCATTTGCGCCTGGACCCGATCGGCACCTACTGATACTAGGCTGTGCTACTGCGCAGCCTAGTATCAGAGAACATGGAGACATGCAGACAAAATTAAAAAAAAAAATCTCTCACCTGTCCTGCGCCGCGGCTCCACTCCGGTGTCCGGCGCTCCTTCTTCTCTGGGCCTGTGCTGCTCTGTCCTGACCGCGTACAGCGTCAGGACGTAGTGCGCGCACTCTTACCTGACGCTGCACGCAGTCAGGTGACAGTGCAGCGCCGGACACTGGAGCGGAGGCGCTGCGCAGGACAGGTAAGTGATTTTTTTGTTTTATTCTGATCGTGGCAGTGTGGGCTGGCCTGGAGGGGGCACGCTGGGCTGATCCGAGGTCTGAAGGGGGCACGCTGGGCTGATCCGAGGTCTGATGGGGCCAATAATTATTAAATAAAAAGTTTAAAAAAAAAAACAAAAAACCCACCAATATATATATGACCGTGTGAACGTGCCCGCATCTATTCTGCAATTTTGCAGAATAGATACGGCTGCATTCACTTAAATGGGCGGCTTGTGAACCTAGCTGCGGCTCCGCAAGAAATGATAGAAAATGTCCTATTTTTGTCCGCAACAGAAGACAAGAACAGGCATTTTGATCAGGACGCCTGGCCATGTTCGGCAAATTGCGGAACACAGGCCGGGCGGCATCCGTGGTATTGCAGATCCGTATTTTTGCGGATCCACAATACTACGGCCGTCTGAATGGCCCATTAATCACCCCATTTCCCAATTTTACATATAAAATATATTAATAAATGTCCAAACTATTAAAATATAAAAAAAAGATCCTATACAGTGAACACATAAAAGAAAAATAAATAAATAAAACCTCCCAATTCACTATGTTTTAGTCACCTTGTCCCCCCAAAAAATAGGATAGGACAGTTCTATTAAGGGCTGGACGTTATAATTTTATGTATTTAAATTTGGCACCTAAAAATTTTATTTGGCTCCTAAATTTTTCAGGTTAGGAGCCAATGGCTCCTTGTTTTTTTTTTTTTTTTTTTTTTTAGTCTGGAGCACTGTCTTGGATGGAGTTTTTGCGACACTCGAGTTTGTCGCAGCATGTCACTGTGCGACACCATAGACTATCACCATAAAAATTGTTGTGCAACAAAATGTCGTTGTGTAGTCCTAGCCTAATGTTATAGTTTGGGTTGTTACTGATGCAAACTTAAAATAAAGCATTTTTAATAGGAACTTTTTTCTGTTTATATATTTTAAACTTTTAATCTAGCAAATCGCATGTAGCACTGACAGACGTCCTATCAGCCTCTGCCTGACACCGGTCCCAATAGCTATACTAAGATGGCTGCCTTGGGGGCCATAGGTAGTCTTCTAGCTGCCATAGCAAGTTATCAGTATCCAGCAGTCACACCATAGGGAGCCGACGAGGTGACAGAGGGAGCCCCTGCCCTAAGTGCTTAGATACCACAGTGTGGGTAACCCCTTGGCGGTATCTTCATATATATTACGAATGTTGCTGAAGGGGTCAGTTTTCTTTTCTGGTAGTAAATAATCTAGAAGTACCAGTGTGCATTTGGATGTAGGCAAGAGGGAAGTAGTTTCTCCCCGGATATGTACATGACTGGCTGGGCAGTGGTGTGCGTCGGGTGAGTTCCCCTCTCCACACACCTTGAAGGTAGGAGATTGCGACATACGATTATAGAAGGAACCAAGCGCAGGGAAAAAAGTATATGGATGCCGAGGAAGTGACTAGAGATGAGCGAATTTCATGTTAGGAAATTCGTTCATGCTTCGTTTGGTGGTAAAAGCGGAATTGCGTTATGGATTCTGTTACCACGGACCATAACGCAATTCTATGACTGAATGCATAACAGAAAGCCTTTAGATACATTCCATTATAATAGAAGTCTATGGGCTGCAAAACGGATCTTTCCCATTTCTGTTATGCAGGAGAGGACTCCCCTGCATAACGGAAATGGGACAGATCTGTTTTGCAGCCCATAGACTTCTATTATGACGGAATGCCTATAAAGGCTTTCCGTTGTGCATTCAGTCATAGAATTGCATTAAACCCAACATTGCAGCGACATGTACAACCAGGGCTCTTATTTTGTTGGTTAAACAATTGGAAGCCAAGATTAGGGTTGGAGCCCCTGTGGTTCAGTTGCTAGAACCCATCCCGGCCATATCAAAGGCAGTGGATTTTTTGGCAGACGCCTCTGTAGATGTGGTTCAGCCATCTGCACCTGACTCTTCCCTGATTTGGGGAGCCAATACTAGGGAGAGACTACTTCAGGGTTCTTGGGAAGAGTCAAATGTGAAGGAACTGATGGTATTTCTGGCCCTGCAGACCAATCTTCTCCCACTTCACCTAAGGCCTTTTTCACACTTGCGGCAGCACGGATCCGGCGGGTGAAGGGTCCCGCCGGATCCATGCTGCCGGAAACGCGCTCCAGCCCCACACGTGTCAGACACAGTCTCACTTACATACATACATACATACATACACTTACATACAAATATACATACATATATACTTACATAGGCCCCAGCAGCTCCGGACAGCAGAGGAGGACGGCGCACAAAAGGAAGGAAGGGACGATTTCCCACAGCGCCCTCTGCTGGAGGGAGGAGGGAGCTGTGGGGAAAAGTGCAGGTGATGGATCCGTCATGAACTCCATTGAAAGTCAATGTAGGACGGATCCGTTTACTATTGTCACACCAAACTGATTCGTCCCCATTGACTTGCATTGGGGGTCATGACGGATCCGTCTTGGTGTGGATGCCCAGACCGCAGAGCAAACCGCAGAATTTCCGGTCTGAAGATGGAACAGAATGCTTTCAGGAGCATTCCGTTGTCTTCAGTTCAGTTTTGTCCCCATTGACAATAAATGGGGACAAAACTGAAGCGTTTTATTCCGATATTGAGCCCCTATGACGGAACTGAATACCGGAATTATAAAACGCAAGTGTGAAAGTAGCCTAAGTGACACTGTGTTATCAGACAATGGTCCCTAGTAGCATGTCTGAATCATCAGGGGGACATTTTAGTAGAATTAGCAGCTCAGATTTTTTCCCTAGTGAAAGGAAAGGCTTTATCACTGTCAGCTCCACATATCAAAGGAGTAGACGGCTGGAAGGCAGGTTATTTCAGTCTTCAGAGGTTTTGCAGAAAAAAGAGAAGGCAGAGAGCGAGAGTTATTGTTACAGTTCCTTTCTGGCACCGGTGGGCTACATAATCAGAAAGTGATGTGTACCCTAAAATGACAAAATGACACCATTAACAGGTTCAGGACCTTGGACGAGAATGCTCGTCGTAACTTGAAGGTACTTCACGCACTAGGACGCGCATTCTCGTCCTGTGGTTAAACTGTCACTGTGAGTAAACACACGGTGACAGGACAGTGACAACAGCTGCCACAGACAGCTGATTGGTCACATTACCTATGACAGAGACAGTCACAGCTGTCCTCATCTGATGATCACTGTGATTGGTCAGTCAATCCAGACTGACCAATCACAGCTAAAGGCACCTATTTCAACTGCTATCTCCTCAGCTTTGCCATTAGTGTGACAGTGCTGAGGAGATTGAAAGTGTGTGTTATATACCCTCAGCAGTATAATCCTAATTGCTGAGGAGATCCGAACTACAGCCTGACATTCCCCCTCAGTGCACTCAACCCCCCTTTGCAGCGCTGAGGAGGTCCAAGCTGCTTGTAATTCTCCGATAAGAATGAGCTGTGGGTTAGCCTGCCCTCCCTCCTCAGCTGCAGAGTTAACCCATTCAGCCCCCCTCACACATTTTCCTTAGTGCTCCCTGATGTTTGGGGAGCTGTGTGACCAGTGAGCTGTGCCTGCCCTTCCCCCTCAGCTGCAGTTAACCCCATCAGCTGCACTTAGTCTCCCTCAGACGCCAATACCCCTTCCCTAGTGCTGCATGACCTGTGAATAAAAGAAAAAAAACGCCATGTTCCAAATTATTATGCAAATTGGATTTAAGTGTCATAAAGATTAAATTGTTTTGTTTTTCACTGAAACTCATTGATGGTATTGTGTCTCAGGGCTCTTTGGATCATTGAAATCAATCTCCGATACCTGTGATAATTAGCAGGATGTTCCACAATTTTAAGCAGGACACTGTTTTCAAGTAAAATGGGAAAGTAAAAGGATCTCTCTGCTGCCAAAAAGCATCAAATAGTTCAATGCGTTGGACAAGGGATGAAAACATTAGATATTTCACGAAAACTTAAGCGTGATCATCATACTGTGAAGAGATTTGTCGTTGATTCAGAGCTCAGACGTGTTCGTGCTGATAAAGGCAGAATGAGGAAGGTTTCTGCCAGGCAAGGTCATCGGATTAAGAGAGCAGCTGCTAAGAAGCCATTACAAACCAGCAAACAGATATTTGAAGCTGCTGGTGCCTCTGGAGTCCCTCGAACCTCAAGGTGTAGGATCCTTCAAAGGCTTGCTGTGGTGCATAAACCTACTATTCGGCCACCCTAACCAGTGCTCATAAGCAGAAATGGTTGCAGTGGGCCCAGACATACATGAAGACTGATTTTCAAACATTCTTGTTTACTGATGAGTGTCGTGCAACCCTGGATGGTCCAGATGGATGGAGTGGTGGATGGCCACCATGTCCCAACAAGGCTGTGACGTCAGCAAGGAGGTGGAGGAGTCATGTTTTGGGCCGGAATCAAGGGGAGAGAGCTGGTAGGCCCCTTTCGGGTTCCGGAAGGTGTGAAAATGACCTCTGCAAAGTATATAGAGTTTCTGACAGACAACTTTCTTCCATGGTACAAAAAGCAGAAACGTGCCTTCAGGAGCAAAATCATCTTCATGCATGACCATGCACCATCTCATGCTGCAAAGAATACCTCTGTGTCATTGGCTGCTATGGGCATAAAAGGAGATAAACTCATGGTGTGGCCACCATCTTCCCCTGACCTCAACCCTATAGAGAACCTTTGGAGTAGGGCTGGGTGATTAATCAAATTAATTCAATTAATTCGCCAATTGAAAGCCTCACGATTTTATTTTTTAGGAAAATCGTGAACTCGATTTTCCTAAAATGGCGCCCGCCAGATAAAATAAAAAAAATCTCTCACCTGTCCTGCGCCGCGGCTCCGCTCCAGTGTCCGGCACTCCTCTTCTTCTCCGGGGCCGTGCTGCACTGTCCTGACCACGTACAGCGTCAGGACGTAGTGTGCGCACTCTGACCTGACGCTGCACGCAGTCAGGTGACAGTGCAGCATTGGGAGAAGACTGAGGAGCACTGGAGCGTAGCCGCGGTGCAGGACAGGTAAGGGATTTTTTTTATTTTATTGTTATGGTGGCCTAGTGGGCTGTTCTGAGGGCTGAAGGGGGCACTACTGTGGGCTAATCTGAGGTCTCAAGGGGGCACTACTGTGGGCTGATCTGAGGTCTCAAGGGGGCACTACTGTGGGCTGATCTGAGGTCTGAAGGGGGCACTACTGTGGGCTGATCTGAGGTCTGAAGGGGGCACTACTGTGGGCTGATCTGAGGTCTGATGGGGGCACAGTGGGCTGATGAGGGCACAGTGAATCGTCCAAAATTTTAAAAAAATCAAGATTTTTTTTTTTTGGCCATATCGCCCAGCTCTACGTTGGAGTATCCTCAAGCAAAAGATCTATGAGGGTGGGAGGCAGTTTACATCAAAACAGCAGCTCTGGGAGGCTATTCTGACATCATGCAAAGAAATTCAAGCAGAAACTCTCCAAAAACTCACAAGTTCAATGGATACAAGAATTGTGAAGGTGATGTCAAAGAAGGGTTCCTATGTTAACATGTAACTTGGCCTGTTAGGATGTTTTGGATTTAAATAGCTTTTTATTTCAGTGAATGTGACCTCCTAATGCAGCAAATTCCACTAATGAGTATTTTCAGTTCTTAAAAACATATAAAATGTTTAGAAATGCTACTGTGCATAATAATTTGAGTATGCATTTTGAGTTTTTTTAATTTTTGAAGAATATACTGTTATCATTGGGAGGTTTGTTCAATAAAATTCGATGTATACTCTAACGGGTGATGACTTTTATTATACTGACTGTCATTTGCACCGACTAAGAAAATCAGAGATAAATATCATTTGCATAATAATTTGGAACATGGTGTAAATAAAAGTATAAATATAAAAAATATATAGTTAGAATATAGTGTGTGTGTATATATACACTAGCAGAAGGACCCGGCTTCGCCTGGGTATATTTCTATCTATTATATCTGTATCTATTTCATTTAATGTTTCTGTCAATGCAGCTGACAGAAGTTGATTTTTACCTTCATTTTTTTCAATCCCCATTGGCTGTGGATTGGGAGGGGGTGTGACCTGACCGGGTCTGTGGTGTGGTTTAGTGGGACCTGGGGGGTGGGGATGCTTCTAAGACCTCCTTTTGAGGATGGCCTGAATTACAGGTAAATGCCATGGTAATTTATGAGGAAACACAGTGGGTAGCAGTGGAAGAAAACAACGCTTCGCACAGGTATATTTAATCGTCGCCACCGGATCCGTGCTGCCGATAGTGTGAAACTAGCCTTAAAGGGTTAGAGTATAACTATAGCAGTCACTTTGCCTTTACCTCCCCTCCCCACCCCCAAATTGTGTAAGCAATGTATCCCACCCCAACCATTGTATGTAACTTTGTGTCAAGGCCGATGGAGGAGGAGCCCACAGCACTGTACTTATATTTGTTATCTCTTTACCTGACAGGAACCAGATAGTTTTGTTGGCCCTGTCATTATTTTGGTAAACTAATTCTAATCTTTTCCTTCTGTAGATGGATGGACAGATGGCATTAAAAGAAGAACACGCCAATGAGAACAGGATGCATTTCCATGATCTTTTTGGTAAGTGGTACATGCAGAATAGATGGTTACATTCTAATCTAGATCTTAAGAGATCACATCACAGACCTCTTAACAAGTGATCAGCGAAGCGACCTGGGAACCGAAGCTGAGTTCAGATCCAATCAAAGTCACACGTGACTTGGTGAATAACTAACTTCGGATCATCAGAGCCCATACATTTTAATACTGTTCGGAGACGGATCTCCATACCGTTGTAATCCGAAGTTCTGAATGAAGCGACTGCTCATCACTACTCTTAACATTAGAGCATCAATATCAGATGTCATAATAGAGCTCTACTGGTGAATAGATATCACCCACAGAACAGTCACGTGGTACAATGAAGCTATATTAGTTATTGACTTTAAATAGAGAATGTTCTGATGTCTACCAGTGTAGACTGCACTGTTCTTGCTGTCATAAATACCCTCTCTAATTAACCTGTAGATGACCCGCGCTGTACATGACTTAAGAAGGTCTTCCGGGTTCTGGGGCAGGATCGCGCAGGAACCAGAGCGAAATGGCTGCTCTTACTGGCAGGCATCCATGTCGGGTAAGGGCAGCATCGCGTATTTCCACCCCCTGCAGCTCCAGTCGCTGCAATTGGCCAGTCAATGAAGACCGGCATATAGCAGCCCCGGAAGCATAATGGAGCTGCAGGGGAAAGTGACCGATGCTGATCACCACCTGTCTTCTCCGAGGTCAGGCAGGGGGACTCCAGTGTTTGCCGTCCCCTGCCAGTGCTGTGATTGGCTGGAGCAACACTATAGCAGCACAGGAAAAGGCTGAACCTCCCTGCATGCAGCCATTCTAGCTGGTGACTGCATGCAGAGAGGTTCTGTGCTTCTCTGTGCTGCTTGTTGGCTTGCTCACCACCACAGCGACTTCTACTGCTCCTGTAAAGAAGAAAGAACAACATTTGGAACATCTGCTGCAGTGATTTATTTATTTTTTTTTTTTTTTTGCAGCAGAAGTTCCAGATCCCTAATCCTGTCCCTATCCCACCTTGATTTTGCCTACGGCGAACAAACTGACTTTTTTTGTCACTTTTATCTTTTTTTTTTTTTTTTTCTGGTCTGCACCACTTTTTTATTGTGTGAGAGCTGTAAAACACCAAGTGCTGATCAGTCCGTACTTCACTGTTCAGTACCTGGGCTCTTTTTTTTTTTTTTTTTTTTTTTTTTGGTGCAGATATTTTTGTTTTCATTTATGCTTTTTTTTTTTTATTAATAGTTAGAAGCTTATATATAAAAGTTAATTTTTAGATAGTGTTCTTTTATTTTTTTGTATCTACAGTTAATTTTTATACTGCAGTGTCTGCACGGACGCACAAAACTTCAGCTTGCATACGTTCTGCAGCCCTGAGCACCAATAAGTAACATTGGTTTTTTTTGTTTTTTTACTGGTCGCTTTTGTACTGATATAAATTTTTCTGACCGGTCTGCTCAGTTTACTTTTACATTTTTTTTCCCCTGAGTAGATAATTATATAGATATCAATTTTAGTTAGGTAGTGTTAGTGTAGGTTGAGGCACACACGCAACATCTTTGTGCGTGCGTCCAGCTATTTTTTTTCTACTCAATTTATTACAAACACAACATACACAGCCCTCACAATAAATAAAGATTTACACATTTCACACATCACACCCCAATAAAATAAAAATGGCCGTCCGTCCCAACGAATATACCCAGCAGAAGAGGCATATGCCATCCTTGCCTCTGATACGGAGTCTGCCAGTGAGAGAGAAGAGGATGCCTCTACCCCCTCATCAACATCCGGCAATGAGGGACCCTCTAGAAGGCGCCCCAGGGTAGCAGCGGAGGCAGCCCCCCTGAGTGAACAGTTATGGACCCCACCCCCTGACGATTATCATCCCCAAATTCCAGATTTTGGGGGCAGCTCCAGAATACAGATAGAGTGCGCTTCACTGAACTACATTTTTTCAAAATCTTCTCTGAAGATTTTGTAAATTCAATGGTGGCCCAAGCCAATTTATATGCCCAACAATTCATTGCTCAGAACTGTACATCGCCATACACTAGATCCCTAAGTTGGACCCCAGTAAATGCAGCAGAGATTAGGTTTTGGGGACTCGTGTTGCATATGGGTGTTGTAAAAAAAAAAAAATAATTAGACAGTATTGGAGTTCAGACCTTTTCTACCAAACTCCAATTTACAGTAAGACCATGACCCGGAAGCAATTTGAGGCAATTCGGAAACTCCTACACTACAAAGACAATACACAGTGCCCACCCCAAAACGACCCAACATTTGACAGTCTGTTCAAGGTTAGGCCTGTCATTGACCACTTTAACGCCACGTTTGCTGAAGTGTACACCCCTGATAAAGATGGATAAGGGTTACCACCTCTATGTGGATGACCATTATACCAGCTTACCACTCTTCATGTCCCTAACTGCCAGAGTTACTGTGGTTTGTGGCACAGTATGCAAAAATCAGAGAGGTCTCCCTAGATCCCTGGTAGGGCAACCATTGAGAAAGGGTGAAATTAGGGTCCTCCTCCATGAGAACATGCTGGTGGTTAAGTACAAGGACAAGAGGGACTTTCTTGTACTCACTAACATTCACCCCAACACTGGTATCCCTACTCCTGTACGAGGGTACCACAACCACTGTCCCCAAACCAGTTTGCATCCTGGACTAAAAATAAGCATATGGGAGGGGTTGATCTTTCAGATCAAGTTCTGAAGCCCTACAGTGCCACATGGAAAGCGAAAGTGTGGTACAAAATGCTGGCCGTACACCTTGTACAGATGGTAATGTGCAATGCGTACGTGCTATTTCAATCTGTAGGACACACACAAACTTTCCTTCAGTTCCAAGAGGTGGTAAGCAATGGCCTAATTTTTTAAAGCCAGGCCGGGTCCCAGTACTTCAGGACGTCATGGTGCCCGTATTGTACCAGGGCAACATTTTCCAGGTCAAGTCCCACAGACAGCAAAGGGAAGGACCCAAAAAAGATGCAGGGTTTGTTCCAAAAGGGGGATAAGGAAAGACACCATTTACCATTGTGAAAGCTGCCCTGAAAAACCTGGCCTATGTATGCAGGAGTGTTTTAAAATCTACCACTCATCCATGGAGTATTCATTTAATTTCATTCTTGATGTACCCTGTAGTATTATTACCTTATCTCTGATTTAGTCCAAAAAGTTACATATTCACCTCAACCAACCACTACTTATTAGTTTCTGTGAAACACCTATTAGGTCAAAATTGCCCTTTCCACCCCTTAAAATGTTTCGTATGGGGGTGCACTTTCCAAAATGGTGTCACTTCTTGGGGTTTTTAATTTCTGGGGACCTCAGGAATTTTTTAAGTGCGACATGGCACCTAAAATCCATGTCTGCCAATTCAGGTCAGCAAAATCCTTATTTTGCTGTTTGACTCTAGGGCCCTGCTATGTACCCATACATCATTTTTTGAGTACATATGGGTTGTTGCCATATTCGGGGGGAAATGGGGGAACAAAATGTGCAGCGCATTTTGTCCTGTTACCCTTTGGAAAAGTGAAAAATATGGGTGTAAAGCAACTTTTTCTTGAAAAAATTGCAATTTTTCATTTTCACTGCCAAGCATTTCCTAATTCTAGGAAACACCTTTGAGGTCAAAGTGCTCACTATACACCTTGAACGATTCCTTGAGGGGTGTAGTTTCCAAAGAGGGGTCATTTTTTTGGGGTTTCTACTGTAGGGCCACCTCAGGGGGTCTTCATATACGACATATATTCCAATTATTATTCCAGCTAATTCCACTCTCCAAAAGCCATATGGTGCTCCTTCCACTCTGAAGCCTGCTGTGCGCCCATACATCAGTTTTTGAACACATATGGGGTGTTTCTGTAAAATCCAGAATCGGGGTAATAGATTTTGAGTTTTGTTTGGCTGTTAACCCTTTATGCGTTGCAGGAAAATGGATTAAAATGTAAAATCTGCTAAAAAAAAAGTGAAATTTTGATATTTCATTTCCATTTTCCTTTAATTCTCGTGGGACACCTAAAGGGTTAACAAAATTTGTAAAATCAGTTTTGAATATCTTGAAGGGTGTTTCTAAAATGGGGTGATTTATGGGTGGTTTCTAATATGTAAGCCCCACAGAGTGACTTCATAACTGAACTGGTCCTTAAAAAATTGGGTTTTGGAAATTTTCTTAAAAATGTTAAGATTTGCTTCGAAACCTCTAAGCCTTCTAACGTCCCAAAAAAATAAAATGTAATTTTCAAAATGATCCGAACATGAAGTAGACACATGGGGAATGTAAAGTAATAACTATTTTAGGAGGTATCACTATCTTTTTTAAAAAGTAGAGAAATTTGAATTTAGAAAATTGTGAATGATTCAAAATGTTTGGTAAATTTGGTATTTTTTTTTATAAATAAGAATAAAATATTTTGACTCTAATTTACCAGTCATAAAGTACAATATGTGACAAGAAAACAATCTCAGAATGGCCTGGATAAGTAAAAGCATTTTAAAGTTATCGTCACATAAAGTGACATGTCAGATTTGTTAAAAATGGTCTGGTCCTTAAGGTGAAAAACGGCAGGGTCCTGAAGGGGTTAATGTGAAACGTTGAGTGATTATTTGGCACACCGTTTGATTTTTTAAAAAAAAAATTTTTATTTTTCCTGTTTACCAGTTTTAGCGGTTATTTAGTCAGTGTTGTTGTGTTCTCTATTAGGGTATCATAGTGGTGTAATTATTTTGTTAG
Source organism: Rhinella marina (assembly GCA_900303285.1). Lineage (NCBI taxonomy): Eukaryota > Metazoa > Chordata > Amphibia > Anura > Bufonidae > Rhinella > Rhinella marina. The sequence goes on from ONZH01026668.1 coordinate 453,369, forward strand.
GTCTATTGTATTCCAAGTTTTCTTGGAAATTGGTGGATATAAGTATATAAAGATTTTTTTTTTTATAAGATTGATTCCAGTGGATATCCATACAGATATCCCACCCATAACCAGTTTGTTGGAGGAAAAAAAAACCCAGAATGGAATACTTATCAGCATTGTAGTCAGTTATGATTGAAAAGCTTCAAAATATGATAAAAACATATTTTATTTTAATGTTGACCTTACCTTAACCCCTTCCTGACTGTCGCTGTAAAGGAACAGCGTAAGTCGGATCTTTAAAGATGGCGATCGCACAGCAGAGACTCAGGGCTAATGTCTGCGATTGGTGATAACAGTGAACACAGACATTTAAAGGAGTATTCTCATCTTAGACAATGGGGGCATATCGCTAGGATATGCCCTCATTGTCTTATAGATGCGGGTCCCACCGCTGGGACCCACACCTATATCCAGAACGGAGCGGGGAGCGCTGCGCCTGAAGGACTCCGGGTTTCCGGGGGTCCGGCCACTACCAGGCGCAGCTCCCTGCTGCTCTCATAGAAATGAATGGGCGCGCAAGCGCAGCCACCGCTCCCATTCATTTCTATGGAGCCGACGGAAGTAGCCAAGCCAGCGCTCGGCTATTTTTGGCGGCCCCATAGAAATGAATGGAGGGCAGCTGCGCATACGCAATGCGCCCTCATTCAGTTCGGGGGCTCCGTTCTGGATATAGGTGTGGGTCCCAGCAGTGGGACCCGCACCTATAAGACAATGGTGCATATAGGATATGCCCCCTATTGTCTAAAATGAGAATAACCCTTTAAGTCCTCAAAATCAAAAAGGCCGATTCTTTTTTTTTTTTGTTTTTTTTTTTTTGTTTGCTTCACCCCCATAAAACTATATTTAAAAAAAAAAAAAAAAAAAAAAAAAGTTTTTTTGTTTTTCAGTATTACAACACAAGCAAAACAATGTAAATGTGGTATCATTGTAATTGTGCTGACCCAAAGAATGAAGGGAACAGGTCAGTTTTACCACATATGGAACGCCATAAAAACGAAACCCTTAAAACTGAAAACATTTTTTTCAATTCCAACACATTTGGAATTTTTTTTTTCCAACTGCTCGTATGCATTATTAAATGGTGCTATTAGGAAGTAAAACTATTCTGTGTATGACAGTGAAATGTTCACAGTGGTATAACCCCTTTCATAGGCAGCTTATATCTGGCATTACTGTAACTTTGCTCTCCTGCCTGACCTTACATATGGTGAAGCCCAGCACTAGTGCATGCTGGGTTTTAGAGTAGCTGCGGCAACCATACTGCCCAGTCTCCGTTTTCCTGACCTGATATAGGCATGAGTAACCACGCAAAGTTAGGCCTCTCACTCAGGGTCTTGTAGTAATGACAGAGCTAATGATAGTCTTTGTTGCTGTTCACACAAGTGTATAAAGGATGCACTAGTTTAATCCATGCATGGAAAAAAGCCCATTGAAGTCTAAGGAGAGTTTATAAAATATGGCTGCATCTGTATGTCATCCCTATAGTATTAACATTCAAAGGGCTTGTCTTGTGTAATTCGGTCTTCTCCTTAGATGAAAGCCCATAAGTTGTATGGACCTGTAAGACTGATGCAGTACTGGTGACATCCTACTGAGGTGACCGCCTCATGTTGTTAGTCAGCATCTTCTTTGGCACTTATGGAATTGCAATTCTTTATTACAGCTTCTCCTGCAAAAAGTGATGCAAGCTCAGTTGATATATATGATGGATTGGACACAGTAACTTCAACAGGTAATCATTCTGGTTTTTTTTCTGTAATATTCTGTAATTGCATACATTGTCATGCTATTGCCGAGGTAGTCAGGAAAAAATAAAAATGTTGTTGCATATTTACGAGGTAGTACAAAGTTCCATCTTCTGACAGGGAACTCTGGAATCGGGGGGGATTCCAGAGTTCCCTGTCAGAAGATGGAACTTTGTACTACCTCGTATCGGGGGGGGGTAAATGTCTCTAATGAAAAACCCGACCCAGTCCTTAAGCAAGGTGCTCTCCGCATTAGTAAATCCATACTTGTTAGAGTCTTTTGACCCCCAGCAATCATCTCTAATCTGTGGGAGAACCTTGCAGTAAGTGTTTGGTTCCTTGCAGTGCTACCACTGGGAATATTAGAGACAGTAAGTTTGCATAAAAAATGGTGCATGGTTTTCTAAATGTATAATAAAAATCTGGAAAGTGTGGGGTGCTTTTGTTTTCAGTCACCCTGAGTCAATACTTTGCAGGACCACCTTTTGCTTGCACATCTAGAAACTGATTTTTTTTTGCCCATTCTTCTTGGCAAAATATCTCAAGCTTGTCAGATTGGATGGGGATCTTGCCACAGACTCTCAATGGGATTTAGGTCTGGACTTTGACTGGGCCATTCTAACATCTAGCATTTGGGCCAAAAAGTTTAACTTTGGTTTCATCTGACCAGAGCACCTTCTTCCACATGGTTGCTGTGTCCCCTACATGGCTTGTGGCAAACTGCAAATGTGGCTTGCTTTCAAAAATTGCTTGCTTCTTGCCACTCCTTCATAAAGGCCAGATTTGTGGAGTACATGACTAATAGTTGTCCTGTGGACAAATACTCCCACCTGAGCTGTTTATCTCTGCAGTGACCATGGGCCCCTTGGCTGCTTCTCTAATTAGTGCCCTCCTTGCCTGGGCAGTCAGTTTAGGTGGACTGCCATGTCTTGGTAGGTTTGCAGTTGTGCCATACTCTCATTTTCGGATGATGGATTGAACTGCACTCCATAAAAGTTTCAGAGGTTATATTTTTTTTCTAACCTAACTCTGCTTAACATTTCTCCACAACTTTATCCCTGACCTGTCTGGTGGGTTCTTTGGTTTTCATGATGCTATTTGATCACTAATGTTCACTAACAAACCTCCGTGGCCTTCACAGAACATCTGTAGAATAAATGACACTAGTGGACTCTATTTACTAATAGGTGACTTCTGAAGGCAGTTGGACACATTGGATTTTATTTAGGGGAATCCGAGTACAGGGGATGAATACAAATGCATACCACAGTTTTCAGGTTTTTATTTAAGATTTTAAAAACCATGTATCATTTTCGTTTCACTTCACACATACTTGCAACTTTGTGTTGGCTTATCTCGTAAAATGCCAATAAAATTTTGTTCGTGGGTTAGGGTTTCAGCGGTAACCGTTTCCACGATATACCACAGTATTGGAATGCACGGTTATCAAACCGTGGGCATTTGCTTATTACCGGTACATCCTGGGCGCGAGGTAGTTCGCGCTACAGGGCGTACCGGTACGGCAGTGCAGCGGGGTTTACATGCTGCGATGGCGGCTGTTAAACACAGCCAGCCATCCACAGTAAAGGCCTCGGGGGGAGCCGTGCTCCCCCCATAATGGCAATCGGTGTGTTTGGCTAGTCTGTTCAGACTAGCCAATCACAGTATACGGGGGCTGGCTGTAAGGATCTGATCCCCCGCGGTCCGAGACTGCGGGGGATCAGATCCTGTAAAGGTAATCCAAAAGTGCCCCGGCCCCTCTCCTTCCCCAAACTGTATTTTTCATTTAAACCCCCCCCCCCCCCCCCCCCCCCATACAGCTGACACTCTGCTTCAAACGACCGGCATCGCTGCTGGCAACGATGTCGGCCGTTTAACCCCTTCCATGCCGCGGTCCATAAGGACCACGGCATGGAAGGGTTAACAGGGAGGCCGCTCCCTCCCGCTCCAATCGGGAGCTGCAGCAGCGCTCCGATGGTGGGGCCAGTGAGAGGGAGAGAGCTCCCTCCCATCGGGACGCTGCTCTGCTGTGGCAGCGTCCCGATGGTTACCATGGCAACCGGACGCTTCCGTCCGGCTTGCCATGGTAGAGGTAAGCTTGTTCAAGCTCCTGCTAAAGGCAGGAGCTTGATCAGTCTTACAATCAGAAAATACACTGCAGTACAGTAGTAATAGTTAATTGAACAAAAAAAACTTTGCTTGTATTCTTCTTTAAGGATTAGTGTATCTTTTAATAATATATGTAACAAACTGTGATACCATGATAACCGTAATACCACGGTATTTACTGAGATGGTTACCGTGAAAATTTCATACCGTTGCAACCCTATTGTGGGTGTAATGTGGAAAAGTTCAAGGAGGTTTGAATTATTTTTCAAGGCCCTGTATATTTAAAAAAACAAAACATTAGCACATGCTTGGGTCATAATTCTAAATAATTAAATTGTAAAAGTCAAAATAGCTAGCCCTGATTACCCTATATTCACATATTACACTTTAAAACTGTTCTTTTTGTTCTTTCAGAGCAAGTAGCTGAAACGGGCAGCCCTTCAAAAAACTGTTTGGACCTTTATGAAGAACTATTAACAGAGGAGGGAACTGCTAAAGAAGCTTCACTCAATGATGTATGAATTATTTCATTACGCTAAAAACACTAATCACTTTTGGCAGAGATCTGTCCTATTAGTTGTACTTAAAACAAGGTCTAAACATACAGTAAATAAAATGTGTATTCCTCAAAAACACCTACCTCCTAAAATATTTCAAATCACAATTTATGAATATATATGAATTACTGTTTGCCGTTGACAACCAGCTTTCCTGCACTGGGAGGTGGGGCTGTTTACCTAATATGACGGAGCTGAATCGGTGAGCGTTATATTCCTGCTATACTCTATCAGCAAAACTGTTGCAGTGGCTTGAAATGTAACAAAACTTTGTGGAAAAGAAGTTAGATGAACAAAAAAAACACAATCTAATTAACAAACAGTTGCAAAAAAATTGGTGTTGTGTCCTGCATTTCATATTTCCCATAGACAATTATCTAACATCTAGAGGTGGTGTCTTTACAAAAAAAGCCACTAAAAATGCAAAAGTACAGGAAAATGCAGCAAAAAGCTACATATGAACTAAACAGGTTTTTTTTTTCTCCCATTTTGTTTTTTCTTTGACAGCTAAGTGCTGAATATGAGAAGTGCCAGAAACAAATGAAACAATTGATTACAAAGATGAAGGAAATGCAGACTTTGGTAAAGTATTATAGCAATAATTGTAAAGGGGCTTTTCAGTATTTTTATATACACCCATCTGATCGGTGGGTGTTTGACACCCCCATCAATTCTGCAGTAGCTCCTTGTGTAGTGTATTGAACTGGTTACTGCAGCGCTGCTCTCTTTGATGTCAAAGCCCGCCAATCAGATATTGATGGCTTATCCTGGGGGTAGTCGATCAAGATAAAAGTACCACAATATACCTTGAAGTCTCTTTAATTTTCAATTAAATATTTAAAAGAAACATATACCTATGTTGCCCTAATGTGAAGCCACAGATAGATATGAGTCCACAATGCAATTCCCTTCTCAGAAGAGATCTGCCCCCAACAATCGGCAGATTAATGTAAGTCTAGCTCTTGAAACCTCCACCAGTCATCTTATACTGCTAATGACCAGTCACAAAATGTGCAGAGGAATTATGATACACACCCATATTGCATGCCTCCTGTTCAAATGTTTAATGTCCCCATGTACTACATGGCCCAAGTCTGCCAGAGGCAACACCTTTAAGGCCCCTTTCACACGAGCGAGTTTTCCGCGCGGGTGCAATGCGTGACGTGAACGCATAGCACCCGCAGTGAATCCTGACCCCTTCATTTCTATGGGTCTGTGTACATGAGCGTTTTTTTTCACGAATCAGTTCTGTGCAGCATGTTCTATATTCTGCGTTTTTCACGCATGCCTGGCTCCATAGAAGTGAATGGGGCTTCAGTGAAAAACTCATTGCATCCTGAAGCAAGTGCGGGTGCAATGCGTTTTTCACTGATGGTTGCTAAGAGATGTTGTTTGTAAACCTTCAGTTTTTTATCACACGCGTTAAAAACGCATCGCACCCGCGCGGAAAAAACTGAACGCAATCGCAGACAAAACTGACTGAGCTTGCTTGCAAAATGGTGCGAGTTTTCCTGAACGCATCCGGACCTAATCCGTCACGCTCGTGTGAAAGAGGCCTAAAGGGAATTTGTCACTGGGGCATACCCTTACATGTCCTCAAAACTGAATCATTGACACCTCATACAAAATATTAGTGCTCTTGAATAATTATCTTTTTTTTATTGTAGAACTCCAGCTTGCAAAATGAAAACCAGTGCTTAAAAAAGAATATTTCTGCTCTCATTAAAACTGCAAGGGTTGAAATTACTCGTAAAGAAGAGGAGATCAACAGACTGAATCAGAGGTGACACTTTCAAATGTAGTTTTTTGTGATTTAAAACAGTTATATACTGCACAGTAATATAATTTTCCAAATCCTTGCGCTCCACCTGGTAAAATGGTGTTTTGTTTTTGTTTTCTTTGTGTTCTATTCCTGTTATTCTTTGTAGATATTTATGAATACTGTGGTGAGCCAACAAGAACAGAGTCACAGATTTCAGTGGTTAAAGTGCAAACAAACACAAGAGATTTATTAATCATGTTTGAGCATCCACATGTATATGACATAAACAAAATGAATCTCCTTGCCCCTCTAAGTGCTAAAACTACACATCAGGTAACCTCACTTAAGTACACCAACACAGGGTGCTCAGGCTTAGCACATCCAACAAGTCATGCAGCATCCCGGCTCTGACCCTGAATGACGCTCTCAGTCCTGCCTTTATTCCCGCAGTAACCGGCGTGGGAGGGAATGGCAGGTCCCTCTACCAACCTACTCACTATTCCATAAAAACCCAGGCCCATAAAACACAAAGAAACTTGCCTTGGCAAACTACACTTTTCTTTTCTCCCCTTTACCATACACAGTGTTACAATACATTTATGGATGTAACCTCTTATAAATGGGGTTTATCCCTACACAATCTGCCAATGCAAACACTGGCAGAATGTGTAAGGACTCAGCCCTAGATTGTAAAACCCACTTGTCCAGAAGAGTAACAGAGGAACATGGTTGTTCCAGAATTGTTAATTAAAGAATAATGAAACTCTAGTCATACCTAGGGTGGCCCTCTTTAAAGGGTTTATCTGTGAAAATTATCATCTAACCATGTCATAAGTGATATATCTCAGATTGCGGGTGGGGCCCCAGGATCCTGAGAAAAAGGGGTCCATAACTCTAGTCTCTGAGTGGAGTGGTAGTGCACCAATGCGATATGCAGACCTGTCAGTGCAGAGGGCACAGGCAGGAGAGCTCCTACCAGTCCTGTGCTCGCTGCAGGATCAGCATCTATGGCTACAGTGTATGTATCCTGTGTGTGCTGCAGTAAAAAGCATTACAGAAAGGCCCCCAACTTCAGGTGACTGTTTTGCTTCAGTAACAATAAAATTAATAAAATATTACAAAAACTTTTATACCAGTGTTAAAGTGTAAGTGTAGATCAGCCTTGATTTATTTTACTCTTTATTTATATAGGAATTTTTAATAGTATGCTTCTCTTTAATAGGCTGAGTGCTCCAGGCAGGAACCACAGTTTCAAACTCAATCCACTACCTTTGTGTACAGTGAAAACAAAATCTAATAATGATGACCACTCAAACAACATAAGACACACCGAAAGCTTGCCCAAAAAAGCCACCACTTTGCAATCTAAAGACCTGACAAGTCACAATTCTAAAAATCTTTCTGAGAAGAAGACTTGTATGGAAAGTAGCCAAACAAGTACACTAATAAATCCTATTGCTAAGGAGTCCAAGAAGAGCCCAGTATACCATTCACAGGAAGGAAGCGTGGAACCTCCAAGTTTGGAAGTAAATAAGAAAAGGAAAGAAGTGGACTTGGATAGCCAGACTAAGGACACTGAGAGAAGTCGGACAAAGGAAAGACCCAAATGTAGCGTTTCCAATTCAGTAAATGAAAGGTCTGATCTGAAAGAAAAGATCCACAAGTCATCACCAAAATGTGGGGAAAATGAATCCTCTCAGGAGAATAGAAATTCAAAGACTGAGGTTGGCTGTGGGGCAGAAAATCACAAATACCATTCAAGCTCCACTAAAGAAAAAACGCAGGTGAAAGATCCGGAATACTCTAAAGAAAAGCAAGTAAAAAAGCATGAAAGATCACCACACAGAAGGGAGTCTAGAGCATATGAAAAAGAGAAAAATACCGAATCTAGGCACAGAACTGACAAAAATGAGGAGCCTCGAAGGTCAAAAAGAACACATTTTTCAAAGGATAATAGTGCCCAAAAGATATCCGAGCTGAGCGATGGCAAAAGAAGCAGTGATGCTTCAAGAAAGGATAAGCGTTCTTCAGAGTACAGCGAGTCCAAACATGAAAACAAAGACTCAAAACCAAGCAAGTCTGAAAATTCAACAAGAAGTAGTGAAAATAAAACTGAAAGATCTGATCGTGATAGAAGAGGAGATGAAAAGAAAAGATCTAGAGAGGAACAAGCTAGAAGTAGAAATGACCGAAAGGATAAAGGGCAACGAACGAAAGAAAAAGACATGCATCTGTCTCCAAGCAAAGATAAAGGCTTGCATTCTAAAATAAGTGACAAGGACAAAAATAGAGAAAAAGCTAAAGAAGAGGACAGCATTCAAAAAGACTTGAAACTGTCATTTATGGAAACCCTTAATTTAACACTTTCTCCTGCTAAAAAAACATCTGCTGACGCACAGCAAGTGGTCTCCGGTGCATCCAGTATGAAATGTGAGGTGGAGGGAAAAGTAGCTGAAGGCTCTTCCCAGCTATGTGTGATTGAAAACAATGCTGACTCTCTACTACCTCCAAAGACAGATTTGAAACCCAGTGAACATGTTTCAATGGATAACAACACAAACAAAGAAGACGCCAATCTAGTGTCTCAAATTGGACCTGTTGTAGACCAGATAGTGTGTTTAAATGAGCAGCAACCAAGGTCCACCGTGGAGGAGAACAGCGAGTTAATGGCAGAACTAACACTAGAAGATAAACAGGCTGGGTCTACTGGTCTAGATACAGTGAGCGCTGAAGTGAAGGACACACACAGTCTTGTAGATGATTCAGATATTATTGATCTTGATTCATTTATAGAAATTGACAGATGCAGTGGTAGTCCTTCTTCTGACACTCCTAATGTGTCTGTGCCTGCTGAACAGATTGAAGACGACGGCAGTGTCTTGGAGCAAAGTGAAGATGCAGACAGCAAAGCCATTAAACTGAAATCAAATCTAACTGAAACCCCAAAAGGTATATGTGAAACACCACACAATGACTTTATAAACGTAATTACAAAAGGATGTGAGAATAAGCCATGTTTCCATGATGAAGGCTCTATCGACCTAAACACTCTAAGACATATTCCAAAAGTCCTCAGCCCGCTGAAAAGCCCAGTCCGGCCTAAAGCTCTGCATACGCTTGAGCGCACAGCTAAGGCTTCTGTAGTGAGCGTTTTATATAAAGGTATTTTTGCATTTTAATTTTTTTTTTTTTTTTTTAATGGAAGTAGTTTTGCATGCATGGATAACTTTTTTTTCAATATTTTTTTTTTTTTGTTAACTTAACTCTAAACTGAATACTTTGATTTATTTGCCAAGGCAGTGTTGACTGATTGTAAGGATTCCCACTACTATGTAGTCGCACATACCTTCCCAGAGTTTAGTTGGAGCACAATTCACCAGATTTACTGTGGCACATTTTCAGTCAGTTTGTGTGCCAGCTTTGAACTGGCGTTGATTTGAGCTATAGTTGGAGGCCAAGCCTATCCAGCTTAGCCTCAGCCACTTTCCCAACACTTTTGAAAAATAGCAGGAAGTGTTAAAAGTCACAGCACGTGGCATTTGTGCTTAATCTGTTTGACTTTTTTTATGCCATAAAAGGTGCATAAAACAGATTATGAATTTGCCCCAAAATTTCCCGTTCACCCACATGTTTTTATAACCAAAAACACACCCAGCCCCCTTTTTTTTTATATTGTTTATATTTTTTTCAAAGCAGTGCTGGTGATATTCCAATATTCGTTTCTATTAGGTAAAGATTTAGGGATTTTCTGGGATGCAGCAGCCCACCTAAATTAGGCTACTTTCACACCAGTGTTTTTGTTGGATCCGTCATGGATCAGCAAAAACGGTTAAGTCATGATAATACAACCGTCTGCATCCGTTCTGAACGGATCCGGTTGTATTATCTTTTAAATAGCCAAGACTGATCCATCATGAACTCCATTAAAAGTCAATGGGGGACGGATCCGTTTTCTATTGTGTCTGAGAAAACTGATCCGTCCCCATTGACTTACATTGTGAGTCATGACGGATCCGTTTGGCTCAGCTTCGTCATGCGGACACCAAAACGCAGCAGGCAGCGTTTTAGTGTCCGCCTCCAAAGTGGAATGCTGACTGAACTGAAGCAAAACTGATGCATTCTGAACGGATCCTTTTCCATTCAGAATGCATTAGGACAAAACTGATCAATCTTGGAAGTGTTTTTGTAGATCCATGACGGATCCTGCAAAAACGCTGGTGTGAAAGTAGCCTAAGTCATATCTCACAAAGTTATGTGTATTGGCCCCCTGGAACCTTGTCACGTGACAGTCCTGCTAGGAATATCCTACAATCGCCGACTTTGCATCCCTTACCAGATTTTCGGTCTTGTCTATTGACGAGATGTCGCTTCTACAAATCAAGATTAGGTCGGTGCTGTGAATGGGGCCAGAACTATTTGTCGTCTTGGTGCATTTGCAAACTATGAACCCATCTCATCTGGGTATGCAGAGGGGGGTGAATAGCTCTTGCTCCACGCAGAGCACCTCCCCCATCCTGGGCTGTGGAAGTTTCCTCTGTCCATAAACCAGACTGGAAACCTGTTAAAGGATCACACCTCAGCGAATGTAGGATTTTCTGAAGAGGAGTGTCAAATGACCTGGTTCCAGAGCTGCTGAACCATGCAATTGTGATGTGGTAAGTGTATTGGAAACTTTCTTTAACAGGTAAAATATGATTAATTAGACTCGGTTGCTGCAGGGTCCGGTTAAACCACCTTTAAGCCACTCCAACAAATCAAAGTATTTAGATATGAGGGTCATGTAAAATAGTGTAGTGTTAAGTGTGTGTAAATGCCTATTCAATGAATCTACTAGTCTCAATTTATTCTCTGAAATCTAAATTTTTTTTTTTTATATATAACTAGTACTTTTCTCACTAGTAAAGGGTGTCAATCTGAAAATCTGCTCTTTAAAATACTGGTAAAAACAGTGCTAGCATGCCAGAGATCTAAAGAAATCCCAATGACAGTACCTGGCATTCTTGTAGAAAGGAGATGTTCTTTACGTGCCCAGCCGTGACAGCTTAGTATATTTTATGTGGGCATGTTCACACAACGTATTTTGAAAATCCGCCTAAAAATTTTCCAGAAAGTTTTTTTTGCACACGTTATTTTTTTTTAACCAATGCATTGCAAAACTGCATTTTCAGCTGGTGTTTTCAGCACTGATTCTGCCCCAAGATAGGTCATGCTGATTTTTTTTTTTTTCCATGCTTTTTTTCCACGTGGAAAAGAAGCAAGTGCTGCTTCCCAGTGAAATGAATGGCAGGCTGTTTCAAGATGGGTGTCTGTTTGTTTTTTTGTTTTGTTTTTTTTTTAAAGCTGATTTTGAGGCATCTGAACTGGCCAACAGTGCACATATAAAAGTTAAAATATGAGTTAATGCCCAACCATGGGTCCTGGTACATTATGGATATCGCTGTTGACCATCAACCCGTGTGACAGTGACATCCTTGAAAGCTGCCAGTATTTTCCTGTCTTAGGCACAACATGGATTTCATCTGATCCATTGAAATGGTAGACAAGCCCTCTCCTTGCCCTATTAGGGCGTATAGATGTAAATAGTGAGTCACCCTCTGATAGCTGAGAAAGAGTCTTCAAAATTGGCCATTTGAATGTACTCATTCGATTCAGTGGGTCAGTGTTCAGTCCAGGTTCTGTCGTTTCTAAACTTGGATGGCACCGGACAGAAACATCTCCCTTCTGAAAGCAATATAAGGCCTGTTTCACACTAATGGTAAAACTGATCCAGCAGGCTGTTCCGTGCGCTGCCCGCAATCCGGCTTTCACGAACGTTCCGGCATCAGGTTGCAGGCGTTTGGCTAGGCTTTCAAAAGTGACATAATTTGACATGTTTTCCTCTTGGTTTGGTTGCTGTTTACCACACCCCTTCCTCTCAGCTGTTGTGGGTGTGGTGATTATCTTTCCCCTATTTATCCCTTCCTCTCCCAGTATTCCTTGCGGTTTATACTTTCTGTTGACTTTGTTGTGTGTGGTGTGGATATCGGCTGAGATCCGGGTGCTGCAATATCTACATTAAGATAAGTGTCATTTTCCCTATTGTGTTTATCCTACTTTTCCCTGTTGTGGTTTTGGCTTCTGGAGTCTCCTGTTCGTCTGTCCTCTTGGAGGAACGAGTTGACTCTCACTAGCTGCAGGGTTCTTTAGGGTGAGTTTGTTATTAGGTTCCCGTGTATGAACTCTCCTACCACTAAGGCCTGTTCATACTGGTAGTCAGCCAGGCCCTAGTTTCAGGGTTACCTGCAGAAGGTGACGGTTTCCCTTGTTTGGTCCTTTTCCCTTCCCTCTTACGCTTGGTGTGGCTATACCCTCCACACCAGAGCGTGACATTATAAACGCCGAACAAAAATTAATGTCACGCTGGGAGGGTATAGCCACACCAAGCGTAAGAGGGAAGGGAAAAGGACCAAACAAGGGAAACGGTCACCTCCTGCAGGTAACCCTGAAACTAGGCCCTGGCTGACTACCAGTATGAACAGGCCTTAGTGGTAGGAGAGTTCATACACAGGTACCTAATAACAAACTCACCCTAAAGAACCCTGCAGCTAGTTAGAGTCAACCCGTTCCTCCAAGAGGACGGACAGGAGACTCCAGAAGGCAAAACCACAACAGGGAAAAGTAGGATAAACACAATAGGGAAAATGACACTTATCTTAATGCAGATATTGCAGCACCCGGATCTCAGCCGAGATCCACACCACACACTACAAAGTCAGCAGAAAGTATAAACCGCAAGGAATACTGGGAGAGGAAGGGATAAATAGGGGAAAGATAATCACCACACCCACAACAGCTGAGAGGAAGGGGTGTGGTAAACAGCAACCAAACCAAGAGGAAAACATGTCAAATTATGTCACTTTTGAAAGCCTAGCCGAATGCCTGCAACCTGATGCCGGACGTTCGTGACACCGGCCCCATTGACTATAGTTTGGTTTGGCGGAGTTTGAGCTGTAACACTGAAAATATGCAGAGGAGCAGCCAGATGTAAACCTCTGCGTGCAGAGGTTTTTGTCTGGCTGCTCCTCGGCATATATGTCGGGTTGCGGCTGGATCTTCTCTGGACCCTATTATAGTCAATGGGGCCAGACAGATCTGGCAATCTGTTTCTGGCCAGAACAGCCTGCTGAATCTGTTTTACAGTTAATGTGCTAAAGCAGATCTGTCATGTTGAACATACTCCTTGCAAGTTTGAGTATTGCTCCAATAGTTGTGGTTTCCTGCTCTGTTTGTGAATCTGGAGATCAGAGCCTGAAATTGGCAACCCCCACCTCCCCCCGTTACTGCACAGAGATGGCAGTAGCACAGGAACTAAGCTGCCTCCATCAGCAGTGGGTGTCAGCTGTAACATACAGCTGAGGACTCTGCTGAAGTGGGTTCTGCCACTGATCCCGGCCTTTTAACTCCTTACATGCTGCAATCAATAGCAGCCACTAATGTAAGGGGTTAACAGAAGGAGGAAGCTCCCTCTCTCCCCCATCAGGGTGCTGCTACAGCAGCGACCCGATGGCTGCCGGAGGCCTTACAAACGTCTCCAGGGTTGCCATGTACTGAAGTCTGACAGGCCCTTGGTGGTTTCTATTATGTATTCTTTTTCTTGAAAATTTGAAAAATTACTTTCAAAATTCTAAGCCTTCTAACGTCCTAAAAAATAAAAAGCCATTTCCAAAGTTATGCCAACATGAAGTAGACATATAGTAAATGTTGATGAATCACTATTTGTCTTAAAAGCCAAAAAAGTCAAATTTATAATATTGAAAATTTGTAAAAATTTTCAGTAAATTTCTTTTTTTTAATCATTAAGGTAAAACACATCGACTCAAATTCACATGAAGTACAATGTGTCACTTGCCTAGATGCTCCTGATGCTCTGCCTGTTTAATTACTGCCAATAACGTATTGGGTTTCACATCACTATGCTAGGTGGAAACTTCTGCCTAGCAGTGAGCCCAGTGATGTCATTGGCACAAATGGGTGGTCAATGGCTCTGCCAGGGCCTGTTTTGGAAGCGGGTGCTATGCTGCTTTGCATAGTAGCCTCCTCCAAAACATCTTAGGGCAGCGCTACAGAACACGCATTTGTGCCGGTGATGCCACTGGGGTCTCTGCCTCACAATAGTGATCTGAAACCCGGTAGTGAACAAACAGACCTTGCTCTGCATGATGGAGAACATAATTGTTAAAGGGAACCTGTCATCTCCGAAACACCCCCTGAACTAGAGTAAGTGGTGTAAAGTGTAAGTGATGCTGAATCCGAATATGTAAGTTTTATCTTCATACTCCATACTCCATTCCGACGCTGTGCTCCCACAAACCTGCAGTAAAATGCACTCACTGGACTCCGGTGCTCACTCACATAATGGAGAGGACTCAAAGAAGAGTCCTCTCAATGTATTTTACGCTGGTTTGTGGGAGCACAGCGTCGGAATGGAAGTGAGTATGAAGATAAAACTTATATATTCGGATTCAGCATCACTTACACGATACACCACTTACTCTAGTTCAGGGGGTGTTTCGGAGATGACAGGTTCCCTTTAATGCTTATTGTTAATTGTGAACATTTCTATACAATATTTATGTAAAATACATTTAGAAGTTTAGGTCTGTCTGTGGTTACAGTATTCTAATATCTATGCCATTTTTACTTTAGAATCGCTACCAGAGACAAACGCCAAACCTACCTGTTTGTTAGTATCTGAAGATTTAAACAAGGAAAATTGTCAACCAGATAATAAGTCAGAATTTGGCAGTAAAATTCCTGCAGTGACTTCTACTGATGAAGTTGAAGAGGGGGAGATAGTCAGCGAAGATGAAGAATTTTCTAAGAAGACAATCCAGTCTAAAAGTAGCCCTGACCAAGTGACAAGTGTGAATAAAAGTCAGTCTGGTCAGGATAGTGAACTACTGACTTTGCCCAAGCCAGAAACACAGACTACAGCACAAAAAACATCTTCTACTAAAAGTAAAACTAAAATTGACAAACAAGCAACATTATCAACTAGTAAACGAAAAAAAGGCAGTGCAGATTCTTGCCTTGATGGGGTTTTAAAACTTGTCACTCCATCAAGTATACAAGATGTTCTACAGATGTTACGAATTATAAGGAAACATATAAGAAAAAAATACATGAAATTTAAGATTCAGTTTTCACTTAATCAGTTCAATCGGGTAATTGAAACCGCAACGTTATATTTTGTTAGTCTGGTAAGAAGTCTAGACTGGTCCAGCTTGTGTTCCTCACCAGAAAGACTTAAAAAAAAACTTTGTAAGCACATTGAAACCGGACTGAAAAAGTTGAAAAAGAATGGGATTGTGGAAAGAATTTTTGACCAACATCTCATTGATATGAAGAAAAGACTGTGGAAATTGATAGATGAGCAGCTTGATTCATTGTTTGACATCTTTAAAGCAATGCTTTTAAAACTTTGTGACAAGGCTGAAGTTGAAAAAAATATAGTATCTTATACAAACAGCCAAAAATCTGATCCTGTGGCAAACTCTCGAAATAAGAGATGCAAACGTATGGATAAAGTAGATTTACCTTTATCAGGATCAATGCCTTGTCTAAGGCGACTTGAGTTTCACAATCAAGCAACAGTAACAAATCCTAAGACTCGAAATGATAATGAAAACACTGTGCTGCAAAAGAAACGTGTAAAGGAGTTAACAGGTATTGGTTTTAACTCTGAGAATGTTGATATTCCTTCTAGTAATGTCAGCTCAACATCAGAGCTTCCCCATGTTTCGCCTCCTAAGTCTTCTGCATCTAATGCACCATGTCCCAAAAGTCAACTAAATTCTTCAGGTCTGTCGTTTAATTTGGTGAGTGATGATCACATGGGGGACGTTTTTAAGAGTTTGCTTCACAATTCAGATGATTTGCCATCTAACACCTTGACAGAAGATGAGTGGATATTAGGAACTCCAAAAAAAACAGCATCATCAAGTAAGACATTTGAGAATGTGGATTCACTGTCTGAAAATAAAACGCCAACAAAATCCGCTTTTTCCTGGTCTTCCATCTCTCCTCCGCATATGCACACTTTTTCTAGACTTGACACCGTACTATACCCTGATGTCTTCGATGAAAACTGCCTGCTAGAGGTTCCTACCAGTTCCTCTTCCAGCAAGACCTTAAATGGGTCTGAGGATCGACTGAAATCCTATTCTTCAGTTCTTATGGAAGATCTTGCAGTGTCTTTAACTCTTCCATCACCTCTGAAATCAGATTCACATCTCAGTTTTCTTAGACCATGCTGTGATACAGAGCCCATATCAAAACTTGATGAAAAATACTGTGAGGGGTCATTTTTGGATGAACTGACTAATGAAGATGCAACTGAACAAGACATACATTTAACATTGGATTCTGATAACTCAAGCACTGGATCTTCAGAAGATGCAGGTGAATCAGGCAGCTTTCAGTACCATCCAAGTGAACCCATGCAGGCAGTTATAATGGAAAAATCTAATGACCATTTTATTGTTAAAATAAGGCGTGCTGTGTCTTCTAGCTCTCCAGTTTGTGAATCCTCATCTGAAGGGACTGATAATACTGCCCCAGAATCTTTACAAACTGTCGACAGTAATAAACCTGAAATGGAAACTAGACTGGACACAGAGTCAGAAGCACTTAATGGCAGCATACAGCTCCGTCCAAATCCCTTTCATTTAACAAATCTCACAGAAAATTCTTTAATTGATGTAAAGAGACCTGATGAAGTCGCAGTCCCAGACGAATCTGTATTTAAATTGCCTCCTAGTAGAAGCCACCTAGAGTCCCCAGCTGCAATGAAGAGAACAGCAAATTATATTGTAGAACATTCTGAAATAAGTTGTGAGAAGAGTGTTACAAGCTATATAGAAGAAGCATGCAATGCAGAAGTGCCTGCTGACATATTTTCTAAAAAAACTTCTGATGTCAGCACTGTGGACTTAAATTTGAAGAAGAAGAAAAGGAGATCACTAGATGAGGAGCCATCAGCCAAACGTCAAAAAACTTCCCCTCCTGATAAGGATAAAGGTACCAAGCATAATAAAATTGAAGGCTTACATCTAGAGAAGTCTGATAAAAGACATAAAAGAGCTGTTAGTGATGGGGCTCTAAACATCCATTCTTCCAAAGTCTCTCCAACCAACTTGCATGCGAAGAACGTCATCAAAAAGAAAGGAGAAGTCGTCATTTCTTGGACAAGGTAAATGTTCCCTAGTGTTTTTTATTTGCAAGTTTTTTGTGGGATCTTTTTGTGGTTTTATTCAAATTGGTATCCATTCTTATTGCATACACAGCAATTTCTTAATTGGCTCTCTGAGAGAACTTGCACTTTATACAAGATGACAGTCAGCAGCAAAGCTGTGGGGGAAAAATTGTCCAACAATGAGCAGCGTTAACACTCAAAACTTCATCAATCTTCTTTTGGAAGAACGGATCGCCTTCAATTGTGATTTCCCGTTTTCACTTATTGCACAATTTGATTGCAGACAAGTAGTACAAATATTTACTTCCATACTGACCTGACGTAGGCTGAGACTTTTGCAAAATTCGCACTTAGTAAATGTGCCATAATCTAGGTCTAATCTCACTTTCGCCTTTTAAATGTAGACCACTTTGAAAAGTGGCGAGGATTACCAAATGTCGCAGAAAAAGATGCAGTTGCCTTGACTTGCGACTTTTTTAAGCCACAAAACTGACAGCACAGCAGCGTAGCCTGCTCTATTTGCACAGCTCCGATTCCTTTCTGAAGCGGTTATGGAAACAGCGGAACGCTAGTCGCTAGTCATTTATGTAACTCCGCTTCCCCAGGCTGCTGCTTCCTGTAACAGTCAGCGGGTTATAGCTCTGGTATCTGGCTGCCCACCCATTTGAACAGCCACCACTCTGTCTCCCAATGGTGATGCAGTCCAGTCCGCTTGTTAAATGTCATTATGATGTGAGAGGTAGAACACCAATCATGCGATCAATGATGGTGACTGGTTCCCTTTGAAGATCACCTGTCAGCATGGTCTCAACCCTAGTAAACCAAGCATACTGCTTGATAGGGTTGATCATTCTGATTAATATGATACCTTGTAAAAATCTTTTGTGGCGTTCCCGAGAAAAGAACATTTTATTCCTTAGACAGCGCTTCATTGCCTCTTGCTGCTCTTCAGCTTCTTCAGCTCTTCAGTGCTGGCCATGCCCCTTCCTATACTGAAGCCCTTATTTGCAAATAGTCATTTTTTTCCTCTTGAAAACGTTGTAACAGATTTTCACAAGATGGGGTTGGTCCTCTGATTACAATTAGATATGTCATGCAGTATACCTGGTATAATAGGGTTGACCTTGCAGAAAGGTGCTCTTTAATGTGTGTCCATATCACATGATGCTCCCAGAGCCTGTAGTAGTGAAGTAGGGGCCATTGTCTAGTCCTAGCCTTGCTCTTCCTTCTACCGGATTATGTAGCTGTAATTTTATCTTGTCTTTTTATTACAGAGATGAAGACCGTGCAATTCTCCTAGAGTGTCAAAAGCTTGGGACAACTAAAAAGACATTTCTCTTCTTATCTTCAACTATGAATAAGTATCCACATCAGGTGTGTATAAACTAGAGATGAGCAAAGTTTTGAAAACTTCGATTTGGCTGCTTTGTCGAATTTCATAAAGAAAATCTCTTTATAACGAATTACTTCGTCAAGCGCATTTCTTTGTAAGTGGCGGGCGCAATGACTGGGAATGGTCATTGCTCCCCCCGCCCCCATCATTGAACCCCTCAGATGCCACATTCATCGCCGATCACAGCATCTTATTTAAAAATGGAGGACTTTCAGGGGTTAAAAAAAGTACTCTCCTCATCACGAAGAAGTCGCCACGGTCATCTTGATTGAAGTCTCGTACGGTGCTGATGTCATCATGCCGAGAGTTGTGGTGACGTTATATGTCACCACGTGCGAGATTTTGTGCAGGATGTTCAATCGAGATGGCTGCTGCGGCCTCATCAGGGCAAGTGAGAGGAGCCTGAGATGTAACGAGACCGCTGCTTTGTGTCCTGGGGCTAAGTAGCATAATCTATAGAGCATTACCTTTCTGAATTAGGGGCACGTACAAGGATGGGATTAAAAACAAGTAGTATACTTGTTTGCTTTATTTTGTGTATTTCTGGCTTTACTGTAATAATGAAGATACAGAAATTCTGCTGTGTTTTTGCCTGGAATCCACAGTAATGGAATCTTCAGCAGATGAGACATTGTGTAAAGGAAAGGTGACGTCCATTACATAAAGCATTGATTTAAAATATTTTCATAATTTCAGGCATATAAAGTAATACATGTTATGTTCCTGGGTGCTTCATATTACAGTACAACTAAAACGGCTTTTTATAACTTCAGGTGGAAGAGCGGTTCCGACAGTTAATGAAGCTCTTCAAGAAAAGCAGAAATTCCAGCAGCTGAAAATGCTCCAGTTCATGTAATATATGCTTCCAGTGTTTGATACAAAGAAGAGACTAAATGTTGACTGATGACAATCAGAACATGTGTCTGATTTTTGTAAATATCGTAAGATATATATTCTTGAGGAAACTCCTTGAACAGAAGCTGTGTAGGGATTCAGACAGGTTCAAATCCATTTCCAGCATTCACCTTATGTTGCACTTGTGTCTATCTGTATGTATGAATAACTTTGCAGGTAATTAATCAGTTTAGTTGACAAACTGGTCATTATTTGACGTTAGTAAGATGGTAATATTTGGTTGCTTAGATGTAAAAGGGAACCTGACACCTCTACTATGCTGCTTGTGCATGTAGTGTCAGACCTGCTGATTTTACAGTACTGACAGTGAGATATTTGCAGCATGGGCCGGCGCTGCAAGGAAGGTGAGACTTGTGGCCCTACCCTTCCCCGCCTCCTGACTAAGACTGGCAGGTTTCTTTCGTGTTACTCATAGGAAAGAAACCTGCCAGTTATGGGGAGGGCAGGGCCACGCGTCTCTATTGGCACACGCTGTGAGGGTCACACTATCAGAGAATAGATGTTGCTAGTATCAACTGCAGTAAAGGCAAGATGTCTTGTATTAGTTGTAACAAAGTAGGTTTACTGCATCAGACCCAGTTTCTGGAGCCAAGGCAAGAAGTGGATCCAGCAGGATGAAGAAGTATCCATCCTTCTTTTAGATTTCCTATTCCACTTGAATCCACTTCAGGCTTTGCCTCAAAAACTGCAGTTTGTTTTTTTTTTCCCCCCAAAGTTTGTATAACCTACCTGAAGGGGTAGGTTAAAAAAAAAAACAACTTTTGTGACTGCTTCACATAACTACTCATTTTAAGCACACATTACTACTGAGGCCAGTGATTGGCTGCAGTGGTCACATCAATGATGAACAGCTCATGGCTGGTGGAAGCCCAATGGGGATCAGAGTGGTGGAAACATTTTAAAAGATAAGGTGATTTTCATTTATATACTGCCAATTAAAAAAAGAAAAACTTAGAAACCCCCCTTTATGTATTCCAGTATGAACATGTGTTACATGATAGTAAGCAACTGTTTGCAAATGTTTTTCTGTATCTAGGGGCAGAATGCAGTGTAGATGGGGCAATAAGTCCTGATGTTAACAAAACATTTACATACTTTTTTTTTTTAATCCATTGTCTGCGTATGCAAAGGCAGTCACCGTAATTCAAGAAATATCATTTATAGATAACATTTCTGTTGGGGCTGATGCAAATTGAGAGCTTCAAGAACATAGCCATAAAACACTATTAAAGAGCATCTGTCAGCAGGATCATCCCAGGCATCAGCCATAAGTGTGCCGTGGGGTTAGGCATCAGCCACTCCGTGCTCCTCAGCTCTGCAGAGCCAAGGCTAAATTAGCCAGATATTCTGTATGTATATTGCCCCAGTAAAGCTTCCCCTTCAGTAGAATCTTCACGTTCAACACTTTCAATGTTACATTATTCACTATTTATTAATATTTAATTTGGTGAGCTGATCAATAAACCAATTCTTTAAAGGGGTTCTCTTTGAATTAAGAAAATGAAAATACATAAATATTACTTTATTATAAATATATTCCCAAATACCTTTCATTAGTTATAATGGCTTGTTTTGTCTAGGGAGCAATGACCCTAGAAAAACAAAATGGCCGTCGTCCTATTAGTACACACAAAAAACTTGTCCTAGTCACACAGCAGGACAAGTTGTTTCACAACGCTGAGCTAAAGAGCTGCCTCATCCTCCTCTCTGCTCTGCTTGTCAGGGATTATTATCCTGATTATATATAAGATCTTCAGCTGAATCTCTGTAGGAATGGAGTTCAGAAGGAGACACGAAGTACAAAGAGGATGGACAAGACAGACTGTGGTAACGGAGACTGCATACAAGAGCTGCTGCTCATTATCCACATCTGCTCATGAACTCCATTCTTCAGCTGAAGATCTTATCAGCTGTATTCAGGATTATAATCCCTGACAAGTAGAGCAGAGAGGAGGATGAGGCAGCTCTTTACATCAGTGTTGTGAAGTAACTTGTCCTCCTGTGTGATTAGGACAGGTTCTGTGTGTACTAATAGGACAGCGGACATTTTATTTCCCCTGATGATTGCTCCCTAGACAAAACGAGCCATTATGACTAATGTAAGGTATTTGGGAATATATTTATAATGAAGTCATGTTTAAGTATTTTCATTTTCTTAATTTCTGGAGAACCCCTTTTTAAAAAACAGTGTTCCATAAAATGAGGCCCAGGTGCTGCAAAGCTCCAGATGTACAGTTTTTCTCTTCTGTTTCTAGGTTTTCTATTTTCCTTCCTACTGCTATTATAAATGTGAGTTTCACTTTAGTTCATTCATGTTATTGTAAATCCCTGTACAGATCCAACATCATGTTGATGTAAACTTTTTTGTGTGTAAAGACTTAAGCCATGTATTTTGTATAAAGCTGTATTCATTTATATGAAACTATGTAAAAAATGTTCAAAACTTCTTTATCTGAATAGTCTGTTTGAATTTATTTATAGAGAGATGGCATTTTTAGGCTCTATGGTTGTCAGGTTTCAACATCATCGGTGCGGAAGACCATTTGAAGACATGAATACAATGTGGAAATGGCCTCATAATGAATAGAAGCAGATTGCAGCCTTGTAAATATACACAAAGATGAGACACTGCATTAGAAAATTAATTTTATATACAGTGGGGAAAAAGTATTTAGTCAGCCACCAATTGTGCAAGTTCTCCCACTCCCAAAGATTAGGCCTGTAATTGACATCAAAGGTAGACCTTAACTATGAGAGACAAAATGAGAAAACAAATCCAGAAAATCACATTGTCTGATTTTTTAAGAATTTATTTGCAAATGATGGTGGAGAATAAGTATTTGGTCAATAACAAACAAGCAAGATTTCTGGCTCTCACAGACCTGTAACTTCTTCTTTAAGAGGCTCCTCTGTCCCCCACTCATTACCTGTAGTAATGGCAACTGTTTGAACTTATCAGTATAAAAGACACCTGTCCACAACCTCAAACAGTCACACTCCAAACTCCACTATGGTGAAGACCAAAGAGCTGTCGAAGGACACCAGAAGCAAAATTGTAGACCTGCACCAGGCTGGAAAGACTGAATCTGCAATAGGCAAGCAGCTTGGTGTGAAGAAATCAACTGCGGGAGCAATAATTAGAAAATGGAAGACATACAAGACCACTGATAATCTCCCTCGATCAGGGCTCCATGTAAGATCTCACCCCGTGGGGTCAAAATGATCACAAGAACTGTGAGAAAAAAATCCCAGAACCACATGGGGGGACCTAGTGAATGACCTGCAGAAAGCTGGGACCAACTTAACAAAGGCTACCATCAGTAACACACTACGCTGCCAGGGTCTCAGATCCTGCAGTGCCAGACGTGTCCCATTGCTTAAGCCAGTACATATCCGGGCCCGTCTGAAGTTTGCTAGAGAGCGTTTGGATGTTCCAGAAGAGTATTGGGAGAATGGAACTGTTTGGTAGAAACAACTCGCCGTGTTTAGAGGAGAGTGAATTCTGAGTTGCATCCAAAGAACACCATACCTACTGTAAAGCATGGGGGTGGCAACATCATGCTTTAGGGCTGTTTCTCTGAAAAGGGACCAAGACGACTGATCGGTGTACATGAAAGAATGAATGGGGCCATGTATGGTGAGATTTTGAGTGCAAACTTCCTTCCATCAGCAAGGGCATTGAAGATGAAACATGGCTGGGTCTTTCAGCATGACAATGATCCCAAGCACACCGCCAGGGCAACAAAGGAGTGGCTTCGTAAGAAGCATTTCAAGGTCCTGGAGTGGCCTAGCCAGTCTCCAGATCTCAACCCCATAGAAAACCTTTGGAGGGAGTTGAAAGTCCATGTTGCCCAGCGACAGCCCCAAAACATCACTGCTCTAGAGGATATCTGCATGGAGGAATGGGCCAACATACCAACAACAGTGTGTGCCAACCTTGTGAAGACTTGCAGAAAACGTTTGACCTCTGTCATTGCCAACAAAGGATACATAAAAGTATTGAGGTGAACTTTTGTTATTGACCAAATACTTATTTTCCACCATACTTTGCAAATACATTCTTTAAAAATCAGACAATGTGATTTTCTGGATTTGTTTTCTCATTTTGTCTCTCATAGTTGAGGTCTACCTTTGATGTCAATTACAGGCCTCTCTCATCTTTTTAAGTGGGAGAACTTGCACAATTGGTAGCTGACTAAATACTTTTTTTTCCCCACTGTAACATATCCACACAACAATGGCAAATTTCATATCTGTTCCATCTGCAAAATAACCAGATTGTTTTAATCCCCATTTGTTTAAATGGGTTATTATATCTCTCTCTTCACCAGTCAGAAAACTGACTGGTGAAGAGAAAATATTATGGCCATGAGGAAATCCAAAGAATGGAGGCCAGGTGCATATTGAATATAACACTTGTTATGGCCTTTTTACATGGGGAATTATTGGGAACGCACATTCATATAAACACTCATTCCAAATAATTGCCCTGTGTTAACGTACCGCCCATGAACAGTCAAACAATCATTAACCCTTTCATTAGCACGCAATTTTCTGCTTTTTCATTCTTTACTTCCAGCCCTGCAAACAGAACACACCCAGAAGTGCGTGGGTTTTCAGGATTCAGATGCCGTGGTCTGGATTGGCCATGACATCTGAAATGTTTAATGTCTACAATCGGCATTGCTGCTGGGTGTGTACAGTAGCTGCGACGCTGTATGAAACGGCAGGCACTCGGCGGCTCTGGCGCTCTCTCTGCTAAGGAGCAGGCTCCATCTTTAAAGTCCCGACCGCCAATCTAAATAGCTGTATGGTGTTTGGGAAGGGGTTAATCAGGTGGAAGCATCAGTGATGCAGCACCCGAAATCCGGATTTCTGGGGAGCAAATTGTCCTGTGTAAACAGAGATCTGCTTTTTTTTTGTATAGAACATGTGTTTTCTCATCCACATACTAAAGAGTTGATTGCTGCATCTGAATGTAGTGCTCACCTCTACTACCTGACAGGCAGTTATAGAGAATGAACAGTTTATTTACAATAATTGTCTGCTCAAGGGTTCTTTATACTCCTAAATGTAATATGGAAGTAGATTGTTGCAGTGCTGGTTCCTTGGTGGATGTAAGTTATTGTATGAGTTCCCATACCTGGGATCTGCATGTGGATTACTGCTAATTGCCAGGCTGCACATGTACGTGTTTTTTGTCTCAAACGGGAAGTAGAAGGGTTGCTCCCCAGCAACTAGCATTAATCATCTTCCTGATCCCCCAGCCAGGCCACATTATACTATATATGGGCACCCAAAACACTCATGTACAAACAACCAAGCAGGAGGCGGTTTATTGTTAGGTTATTCCATGACTAATGTAACAAATCAGACATTTTAATACATGAAAATCTATTTCTAACAAAGCTAGAACCAGCCCTGTACCTCACATGGATCCAGAAATCTTCTCATTCATTGCTCTGCTAGATTTATATCAAGCTGGCAGCTCAAAGGGAGTGTTTTTTTCTGCTGCACCTAAGGGGGCGTGTCAGAGGCGTAGCTAGAGGTTCAGCACAGGGGGGGCGAAACATACTTGAGTGGACCCCCCACTTAGTGGCTTCCCAAACGCACGTTTCCAACTTCACAGGCACATACTACTAGTTGTGGTGATAATATTGTATTAGAAAGATGACTGTATAAACTGCTAGATCATCTATGCTGTTAAGTACAGTACAATAGACTTTCTACATACCCTAGTCTAAATACTCTACCACATAATGCAGTAAAATAAAGGAGTAATAGGAGTAAAAAACAAGAGGACTCCAATGTTAAAGGAAACCTGTCCCCAGTTTTTACATCACTAAACTAACAGTCCCCTGCCCCCATCAGACCTCAGATCAGCGTATTGTGCCCCATCAGACCTCAGATCAGCAGAACGTGCCCCCATCAGACCTCACATCAGCCTACTGTGCCCCCATCAGACCTCAGATCAGCGTATTGTACCCCCATCACACCTCAGATCAGCAGAATGTGCCCCCATTAGTCCTCACATCAGCCTACTGTGCCCCCATTAGTCCTCAGATCAGCGTATTGTGCCCCCATCAGACCTCAGATCAGCGTATTGTGCCCCATCAGACCTCAGATCAGGGTATTGTGCCCCCATCAGACTCAGATCAGCGTATTGTGCCCCATCAGACCTCAGATCAGCATATTGTGCCCCCATCAGACCTCAGATCAGCATATTGTGCCCCATCAGACCTCAGATCAGTGTATTGTGCCCCCATCAGACCTCAGATCAGCGTATTGTGCCCCATCAGACGTCACATCAGCCTACTGTGCCCCATCAGACCTCAGATCAGCGTATTGTACCCCCATCAGACCTCAGATCAGCAGAATGTGCCCCCATTAGTCCTCACATCAGCCTACTGTGCCCCATCAGTCCTCAGATCAGCGTATTGTGCCCCCATCAGACCTCACATCAGTGTATTGTGCCCCATCAGACCTCAGATCAGTGTATTGTGCCCCCATCAGACCTCAGATCAGTGTATTGTGCCCCCATCAGACCTCAGATCAGCATATTGTGCCCCCATCAGACCAGATCAGCAAATGTGCCCCCATTAGTCCTCACATCAGCCTACTGTGCCCCCATCAGACCTCAGATCAGCGTATTGTGCCCCATCAGACCTCACAGATCAGCGTATTGTGCCCCCATCAGACCTCAGATCAGCATATTGTGCCCCCATCAGACCTCAGATCAGCGTATTGTGCCTCCATCAGACCTCAGATCAGCGTATTGTGGCCCCATCAGACCTCAGATCAGCGTATTGTGCCCCCATTAGACCTCACATCAGCCTACTGTGCCCCATCAGACCTCAGATCAGCGTATTGTGCCCCATCAGACCTCACATCAGCCTACTGTGCCCCCATCAGACCTCAGATCAGCGTATTGTGCCCCATCAGACCTCAGATCAGCATACTGTGCCCCCATCAGACCTCAGATCAGCATACTGTGCCCCCATCAGACCTCAGATCAGCGTATTGTGCCCCCTCAGACCTCAGATCAGGTATTGTGCCCCATTCAGACTCAGATCAGCGTATTGTGCCCCATCAGACCTCAGATCAGCGTATTGTGCCCCCATCAGACCTCAGATCAGCGTATTGTGCCCCCATCAGACCTCACATCAGTGTATTGTGCCCCCATCAGACCTCAGATCAGTGTATTGTGCCCCCATCAGACCTCAGATCAGCAGAATGTGCCCCCATTAGTCCTCACATCAGCCTACTGTGCCCCCATCAGACCTCAGATCAGCGTATTGTGCCCCCATCAGACCTCAGATCAGCGTATTGTGCCCCATCAGACCTCAGATCAGCGTATTGTGCCCCATCAGACCTCAGATCAGCGTATTGTGCCCCCATCAGACCTCAGATCAGCGTATTGTGCCCCCATTAGACCTCACATCAGCCTACTGTGCCCCATCAGACCTCAGATCAGCGTATTGTGCCCCATCAGACCTCACATCAGCCTACTGTGCCCCCATCAGACCTCAGATCAAGCGTATTGTGCCCCATCAGACCTCACATCAGCATACTGTGCCCCCATCAGACCTCAGATCAGCGTATTGTGCCCCCTCAGACCTCAGATCAGCGTATTGTGCCCCCATCAGACCTCAGATCAGTGTATTGTGCCCCATCAGACCTCAGATCAGCATACTGTGCCCCCATCAGACCTCAGATCAGTGTATTGTGCCCCTCAGACCTCAGATCAGCGTATTGTGCCCCCATCAGACCTCAGATCAGCGTATTGTGCCCCCATCAGACCTCAGATCAGCGTATTGTGCCCCCATCAGACCTCAGATCAGCCCACCCAGCCACATAAGATTAAAATAAAAAACCTTTCTCACCTGTCCCGCGCTGCAGCTGCCCTCCGGTCCGGCGCTCCACTGTCTTCCCTGGCCGGCGCGCACTATGACCTGACGCTGTCTTATGTGGCTGGGTGGGCTGATCTGAGGTCTGATGGGGGTCCTGAATACAAGTGAGCGCTTCCATAATGGAAGTGCTCACTTGTATTCGCCTGTTAGTCATCCTTGCTGGCCCCCCCCCTGAGTCACTGGGCCTGGAGCCGTCGCCCCCTCTGCCCCCCCCAGTAGCTACGCCTCTGGGGCGTGTCCATGATCTCTGTATGACAGCTCAGGAGGCAGTTGAAGGATGAAATGGAGCGTGTGCGGCCTTCTCAGTGAGCAGGTCAAAGAAATAAGAAAAAAACAAACAGAAGGTGGCCATACACCGACTTTATTGACTAACTCAATGGCTATCCTAAGTTTGTAATTACACGCAATTACAAAAGAATTCAGATCCAGGGTCTGGATTGAAAACTGTAGAACATTTATCATGGGACAACCCAAGGGGTTGGACACTTTCTGGCTACTGTTGACCAATGCGTATGTATTACTAAATGGCACTTACTAATATAGCCATTGTAGATATTCTGCTCCATTTTCTATATTTCATAAGGTATGCCCCCTTGTTTGCCACGTCTTTGGTACTGTCCATACAGACATCTTGTCCATAAAATTGCTGCTTATGGAGGGGTCATGTGACCATATATATGACCTCTGTGATGTCTTCATTCGGATACACTGCATCAACCATCTGCACTTTACTGTTGGGAGTTTATTGCAGGTGCAGTGGTTGAATAGAGAAGACTAAATGATGTGTCTGGTCACATGGCCCTCCATCAGCTGCCATTTCTTGGGCAGGTCCTCTGTATGGACAGCACAGAAGATTTGCCTCACGCCAACATAGTTTATGATACATAGCAAACAGAACAGATTATCAACAAAGGCTTTGATAGTAAGTGCCATATACTAACCTTGTGACAAGTGGCCAACCCCTTTAAGTTCTTGACTGACATAGACGTAACACAAGTGCTGACTCTATTCACTCTGACTGAATGGTACCAAACAGAAAAATGAAAGGGTACGTTTGGCCGGATGCAGATGGCGAATTGACCGTGATCTGTTTTGTATTGCTGTTTATTACCTGCACATATTTATTCATTTATACATTTCATTGCCAAGGTTGTACTCCCTGCCCCCTAAGAAAATCCTTAATCGCCCATTGGGCTTTGACACTATGAACAATTTGAGTTTTTCTTTTCACAAAACTCTGAGAGGGGACTTCTTGTGTTCCTGTGCAACAAGGAGCTAATCTGGTAGATTAAAGGGAATCTGTCACTCCGATGAGTAGTACTGCAGACTCCACTGTCAGCACTCAGAGCAGGGCTGAAATACATTGTCTGGACTGCCATGCATGCGAACGGGAGTCCCGTCCATTATGTTAGAAAAACACAGCAGTCCAGACTGTATTTCAGTGCATCTATGAGCTCTGACAGTGGGGGAACTGGAGGCATTAGGAAAAAAAATAGTGATCTGGACTCCTTATCTTCAGTACTAGGCATGTATTACTGTAGATAATAGCCCAAAATCGGGGTGACAGTTTTCCTTTAAATTACAGAAAGGCCATATAGAGATGTCTGGTTTTTCTCCTAACGCCTACAGCCACAGCTCCTTATTAAAGTATCCCAGTATCTGTAGCTTGTGGTCTTTTAGGACCTTTAAAGAGGTTGTCTCACTTCAGCAAATGGCATTTGTCATGTACAGAAAGTTAATACAAGGCACTAATGTATTATTTTTATTATACATATTGCTTCCTTTTCTGGCTGGATTATACACTGCTCGTTTCCATGGTTATGGCCACCCTGCAATCTATCAGTGGTGGTCGTGCTTGCACAATATAGGAAAAAGCACTAGACTATGAGCGCTCCCATGGTCCCGGCCACCAGAGAGGCCGATGCTTTTTCCTATAGTGTGCAGTATAGTGTATAGTATGCTTTTTCCAGGTTTGAATAACCCCTTTAACTACTGTCTCCTCTCCTGGTGCTTTACATAGGAGAGACATTGGACCCTGAGAGCTACTAGGAGGGATTTGATTGG
The DNA here is from genome assembly GCA_900303285.1 of Rhinella marina. Lineage (NCBI taxonomy): Eukaryota > Metazoa > Chordata > Amphibia > Anura > Bufonidae > Rhinella > Rhinella marina. The sequence goes on from ONZH01026668.1 coordinate 483,099, forward strand.
TGATTATGTCATCCTGTGGTTCACAGGAAGTCAGCCAACATGGGCGAGACTGAGTTCCTGTTTACATATTAGAGCAAGGTGTCGGATTAGTGAACGTTGCATCAATCCATTTTGACGCTTGAGTTAGGGTGTAACAAATTACACTGCTGATGGTGACTTAGCAATATATATATATAAAAAAAACTGCATCTTTAGCTCATGAGCTCTATGCAGATAACCCCAGTCCATTTTCCTTGTGAGGGCATAGGGATGACCCATCACCCTGACACACTTTCTAAAAGGAAAGGGAAAAGGTAGTATTACATGGATGACCATTTATCTGCATATCTGCCATGTCACACTATGTTTCTCCTGCAGGCAGGGCTATTTGTACATGTGAAAAGTGAACAGTGTACAGTTAGTGAGTGACTCTCATATAAAGTTCATGAAGACCTCTGTAAGGCTAGTTTCACACTAGTGTTCAGAGCTCTGGCAGGCTGTTTCAGCAGGGAATGTAAATGACCCTTTGTGCCCCCCTCAGTAATATTCTCATGTGCCCTAAGTAATAGTAACACATTTCTTCCTAATAGTGCACCCAGTAACAATTCTTCCTTTGTGTTCTCCAATCAATAATAGTGAACTTCTTTGTGGTGAAATTCAGTGACATCATCGTGCTGCCTGAGCCAGACCTGCAGCTCAGATTCTATGCTCTCAGCTCTACTGAGGCAGTGTAATTATGTCACTGCATCACTCCGCATGCCACAGCCTGGATGAGCTGTGACATCTGCAGGCCTAAAGTATCCTGTGGTTTATTAGAGTGAATGAAAGGGTAGGGAGATTATGGCTCCCTGTTCTGCTATACCATTTAACTATATCTGGACCCAGAAATTATTAAATGTTATGGATGCCTGGGGCCAAAACCTGCTGACTGTAGTTTCCCCAGCAAAATCAACATTCTGAAAAAGGTTGTCTCCAATTACACAAACTCTTTAAGGGCTAAGAAAAGTCTATGGGCAGCATAACAGATCTGTCTGGTTGCCATTATGCAGGAGTCCTCTCCTGCATAATGGAAACTAGACTGATCCGTTATGCGCCCCATAGACTTCTATTATGACGGAATGCCTCTTAAAGGCATTCCGTTATGGCCCATAGTAACAGAATCCATAACAGAATTGCCAGAAAACCAGAACGCCGAATTCGAACTTCAAAACATGTTTGCTAATCACTACTAAGGACACCTCTGGGGGCATTTTTTTATTATTACATTCTACTCTGAGCTAAAAAAAAACAAAACAAAAAAAAAAACTTGTTTTTTTTCAATTGGTCTTTAAAAACAACAAAAAAAGGCAACAGCTTGTCCAGTACAGCTTTCAGTTTCTGTGCAGTTGCAGACTTGGCTCTGGTGGCTTAGTCTGTAGCCCTTATCTCTGAACTCCTGACAGCTCATAAACATGAAAGCTCAATTCTTTTCAAAATAAGACTCAAGACAGGAGTATCTAAGGCTACTTTCACACTAGCGTTTTAAAATTCCGGTATTGAGTTCCGTCATAGGAGCTCAATACCGGAAAAAAACGCTTCAGTTTTGTCCTCATTCATTGTCAATTGGGACAAAACTGAACTGAAGACAATGGAATGCTCCTGAAAGCATTCCGTTCCGTCTTCAGACCGGAGAACAAACCACAGCATGCTGCGGTTTTCTCTCCGGTCCAGGCATCCGCACCAAGACGGATCTGGAATGACCCCCAATGCAAGTCAATGGGGATGGATCCGTCTGGTGTGACCACAATGGTGAACGTATCCGCCTTCTATTGACTTTCAATGGAGTTCAGGACGGATCCGTCATCTACACATACAGACATACATACAGACATACACGTACACACAAACACATACATACTTACATACTCCAGGCAGGCAGGCCGCACGTCTTCACGCCCAGGAGGCACGCAGCTATGACGATTCCCTACAGCGCCCAGCAGAGGGCGCTGTGGGGAATCGTCATAGCTGCGCGCCTCCTGGGCGTGAAGACGTGCGGCCTGCCTGCCTGCCCCTGCCTGGAGTATGTAAGTATGTATGTGTTTGTGTGTATGTATGTGTGTGTATGTATATGGTACTGTGTGACATGTGTGGGGCCGGTTCCGGCCCCACACATGTCCCTGCGGCAGTCCTGATCCGGCGGCACCCTTCACCCACCGGATCCGGACTGCCGCTAGTGTGAAAGTAGCCTAAACTGTCTAAATGAAGAGGACTTGTCAACACAGCTCCAGAAGGAAATCCTGGAGCACTCAACAAGGGTTTTTTTTTCAATATTTTATTGATTTTTAAAAAAGCGTGTGGCAGAGTTGCTTACCAAATCTAACATACAACTCTGCTACAGATTCACTGCAGAGAAGGGTGCAATGGTACCAAAATGTCTGGTACTAACACTATTTGATACATACCTGCTACCAATTGCCTAAATGTGTTTTGTGATTATCACTGCAGAACCCCTTGTTTAGCGCTGTGGGATTTTCTTTTGGATCACTAAACAACATGTTAAATAAATTTAGTTGATGAACAAAATTGTGCTAAGGTTGTATTTCATTATCAGGTGGTCTCCATCTTCTTATATCCATATCTTTTATATCTTATAATCTCTAATCTCCATTAGGAGTCACGTATGCTTAAAAATACAAATGACTCATAATCACTTGATATGTCTATAGGAAAAGAGGAACTTGCAGACACTTAGAATTTTCCAGATAAATGAAGTAATGTGTACGTGTCCTCATTAGCATTGGGCGGTCTCCATCATCATTCTTTTGATTTGATTTGTTGCTTAATGTATACTTGTATGATTGTGATTGAATATATTAAAATTGATGACAAAGGGGGGTGTGATTACACCAACATGTATTTCTAATAAAATTAGCTCTCTGGCTGTGACCAGGAGAGATCTGCATGACCAGCTTTGATGAGATTGGACGTGAATTTCTTGTGCTGCGGCCGCACCCTCTTACCATGAAGGGGGAAATTTAACATAATTTGAACACCACAGACAACTGAGTATAAAGTCCTGTTTTGGGACTTATCCTAAATTGCATTGACAAACACATATCCAAAATGCTTACAAATCTGCCTTTGTGATATGAGTAAATAACTTACAGTGACGCTTGAAAGTGTGTGAACTAGTGATGAGGGAACCTGCTCGTAACGAGCGGTTCAATGCTCGGATCCCCTGCGCTCCCCTGCCCGCAGCCATCCGGATCCGTCCCCATTGACTTACAGTCGGGTGAGGACGGATCCGGATGGCAGCGGGCAGGGGAGAGCAGGGGATCCGAGCATTGAACCGCTCGTTATGAGCAGGTTCGCTCATCACTAGTGTGAACCCTTCAGAAACTTCTATATTTCTGCATAGATTTTTCCTAAAACTGCATCAGATTTTCACATTTTCAAGTCCCAAAAGTAGATAAAGATAACCATTTCAAATTACTAGACTTGGTTGTATATTTATTGAGGAAAATTATCCAATATCACGTCGTTACTTTCTCATAATAGTTGATAAGTCTTGCACATCAGCTTTAAGGAATTTTAGCCCATTCCTCCGTACATAACAGCTTCAAGTCTGTTATGTTAGCGAGTTTCCTCCCATGAACTGCTCGCTTCAGGTCCTTCCACAACATTTCTATTAGATTAAAATAAGGACTTTGACTTGACCATTCCAAAACTTTAACTTTATTCTTCTTTAAAAGGGTTTTCTGAGATTTTGATACTGACCTATTATCAGTATTTATTTCAGTAATTCAGTTAAAAAAGTGAAAATCATACATTATGTAGATTCATTAAACACAGAGATCTATTTCAAGAGTTTATTTCTTTTAATATTTATGTTTATGGCTTACAGCTAATGAAAACCCAACCCTCAAGGATCTCAGAAAATTAGAATATTGTGAAAAAGTTAAATATTGTAGACTCATGGTGACACACTCTAATCAGCTAACCAACACAAAATACCTGCAAAGGTTTTTGTTATTTATGTATTTATCTTTTATTATCTTTTATTACATTTTTTTACATTTTTTCCTTTTTTTTTTTTGTCCGCGTCCACATGTCCGTTCTGTAGACCCACAAAAAATATAGAGCATGTCCTATTCTTGCGGACCGCAAAATACATACGGTCATGTGAATTTAGCCTATCAGGAAGACTGCTAACTTGACAGTTGTCCAGAAGACAGTCATTGACACCCTCCACAAGGAGGATAAGGCATAAAGGCCATTACTAAAGTAGCTGGCTGTTTACAAAGTGCTGTGTCCGGGCATATTAATGGAAAGTTGAGTGGAAGCAAAAAATGTGGTAGAAAAAAGTGCACAAGCAACAGGGAAAACTGCAGCCTTGAAAGGATTGTCAAGAACAGGCCATTCAAGAATTTGGGGGAGATTCACAAGGAGTGGACTGCTGCTGGAGTCAGTGTTTCATGAGCCACCATACACTGATGTATCCAAAATGTTCCTTGTGTCAAGCCACTCATGACCCAAAGACGTCAAAAGTGTCTTACTTGGGCTAAGGAGAAAAAGTGGTCCAAAGTCCTGTTTTCAGATGAAAGTAAACTTTGCATTTCAATTGAAAATCAAAGTGTCACTAACTCACCTGTTTCTCTACACAGAAGGTGTGTGCTGGAGGAAAGCTAGCAGTGCTTATTATTCAGCAGTCTGACTAATAGAGCACTGAGTAATGGACCTATCAGGTTCTGATCCTGGGACTCGTTACTCTATTTAAATCCCTTGAAGGCAATTCACCTTTGCCAGTTATAGGTTTACTCCCTTGCTGTGCTCCTGGTTCTGTGTGTGAGGGTTTTGGATTGTGTAGTACAGGACAGGAATCAGCAACCTCCAGCTGTTCTGAAACTACAACTCCCAGAATCCTCCTTTCACTTTGGGGGGAGCCATAGGAGCAACCGAGCAAGTGTGCATGCTGGGAGTTTTAGTTACACAGTAGCTGGAGTGCCGAAGGTTGCCGATCTCTGGTGTAGTATATTTACCTTGGCTTGCCTCTGACCTTTCTTTGTTTTGTGATTTTGTGCCATGATACCTGTGACGAGGTCATGCCGACTGATGATAACGCTGACCCCTTGTGGGGTGGATTGTCGTTAATTTGCGTCAGGTGTACTGTTTCTTTGTCCATCATTTTGGGAAGGCAGTCAGGGACATGAGCTATTGTTTAATATGTGTCTTTCCCGTAGCTGTCTGACTGCCACAGCAACTTGAATCAACTATGCTGTGCCTTTTGGTCTAACAAGCCAGCAGATATTTGGGAAAGGACCTGCTAATTATATCACCTGTGGATTGCATTATCCCCCCATTTTGTCTATTAGGAGCTGTTCAGCCTGTCTGGCTGAAGTGGAAAAGCTGTGTCATCATAATGACATTATGCAGTTGGGTTCAACTGACAACCAATGATGGAACAGCCACGATTATTTTCCATCAATGCTATGGGGGACAATGCACTGAAATGGCGGCTGAGAGAAATAAAAGAGTGGCTGCGCCTGTCATCAGAGGCTATCCTACAGGATGTCAGCCTAGGGACTACGGTTCCATCTAGTTGACTTCAGAACTTCTCTTCTGCCTAACCTTTAGCCCATGGGTTTGGTTGGAGAGTCAAGTTTGGGACAATCTGATCACTTAACCATATGCCTCGCTGTGCCTGGCCGGCTGCCTAAGCTTGCCACTAGCTCCTCTCTGTGGGTGCACGCTTAAGGCGGGGTGCTCCTGGCTGGAGTATTTGGCCCTTGGTCCTTCGGAATTTGCGGAGGTTTAATATCTGGCAAGTCAGCGGAAGGGTGAATCGCCATCTCCTGTGCCCTTGCTAGGACTGTACTATATGCTACTAACTGTTGTTTATCCAATAAAGTCTTTCTAGAGTATTGTACCCTCACCCTCTGAGTCTGAATAGTGTTCCACCCACAGGTGTTCAGTGGTATGAACCCTGGCCCTGCGTGGTCTTTATGAAGATAGCCAGGCCGGCGGATGAGAGCACCCACAATAACCATCTGGTTCTGACTTTGGCTTGGCTATTTTGACTACCCTCCGTCCGCTGATTTTGAACTGTATTGTCTCCAAGTTTTCTACCTATTTCTGTACTAACTTTTACTTTGTTGCGGGGGGCGTGGCCTGGCGAGCGATGCGGTAGGCAGCAGTAGTGTGGAGCTCCCGGCGCACCTCCGCTAATCCTCGGCAATCTCCTGTCCTCCCAGACCATCTGTCTCCTGATCAGCGGTGGAGGTGCTCCCGTTCACCGGCCGGATAGGTGGGACCAACATGGGGCGTGTAAATAAGAAGGAGAAGGACCCCAAAGATTCGGGGCCTTCTGCCTTGCCTAAACAAGATGGCGCCGCGGACCCCACGCGCGCTGGTGGTAGCTGCGCGTCCGGAAAAGTATGCCCCGACCTCTGCTGCTCCTCCTGTACAGTCCTCTGAGGGGCCACAACAGCAGGACACCTCAAGTGAAGCAAGTGAGGCTACCTGTGAAGGTATGGAAGCCATGGAGGTGGTGTCCGCAGGCCCTGCGGCCTGTGATACAAATTCTTTATCTCTGCCTGCTGCCTCCCTGTCCACTAGTGGGGAGATTGCTGAACCCACCATTAAGGACATATACCTTAATATGCCTCTTTGAATACCCTTACTGTGAACATGGGGTCTCTGCAAGAAAATGTCTCCTTTATAAGGCAGGATTTGCAGAAAGTAAATGAAAAAATAAAAGAGGTGGAGGAGCGGGTCAGCTCACGTGAAGACCAAATACCTCCGGTAAAGAGAGATATTGGCAGAATCATACATAATGTTTCCTTATTAATGTAAAAACGGACAATCTTGAAAATCGTTCCCGTAGGAATAATTTACGGTTGGTTGGTGTTCCTGAAAAAATGGAAGGCCCCGACGCTGTTTTATTTTTTGAAGATTGGCTCCTTAACAAGTTTGGAAAAGACTCTTTATCACATATCTTTGCCATTGAACGGGTGCATAGAGTGCCATTCCGGGCTCCTCCACCGGGGGCGCCCCCGCGTCCAGTTTTGCTCAAGCTCCTGCATTTTCGTGATCGGGATCTCATTCTCCGCAAAGCAAGGGATCATCCTGATCTGTCTCTCATTGGTAGTAAAATCTCTATATTTCCTGATTTTTCGGCGGAGGTTCAACGCAGAAGGGCCAAGTTTCAGGAGGTCAAGCGGCGGCTCCGGGATCTACAACTTCCCTATTCTATGTTGTATCCAGCTAAACTACGGGTGGTTGCCTTTGGTGAAGTCTGCATGTTTGAAACGTCGTTGGATGCTGCGCAATGGCTGGAGGTTCATGAACACTCTCTAAAGTCTCATAAAGCTGCAGGATGAAGATCTCTGCTTCACTCTAGCAACAGGAAGTGTGGACTTCTCCATCTTTTCTACAGCAGATCGTCCGGATAAGTGACTCTCTGTGCTCGTAGATATTTTTTCTTGTTTTCCTTTTCTCCCCATGTGTTCCCTTATCTTACTCTCTTGCTATCTGATCCTGCTTCCTCTTCTATCCTAATCCCTACTGTCTGATAGCTCCAGTTATGGTGCACAGGTTTACGCTTTTGTAATACTTTACCATACAGTACCATACAGTACATGTTTTTTTCGCTGCATTACCATTTCCTTTTTTCACCCCGATCTTGCCCTTTATTTGCTAAATACTATCTTGTCCCGCTTTTTCTCTGCTATCCTGCTTCCCTTTTTTAGTTCTGTTGACATTTATTTTAACACTTTACTGCTTACTGGTATTGATGTGGGTTATAACTCTGTCATGGGGCACTTCCTCGTCTCTTATACGCTCATAGAGCGTTCTAATAATTTTTGATAAGTTTAGCCTGTCCGTTGGATGGTCATTACTGTGGGGGGTGGGCCGGGGGCTCCCCTTGTTATGTTTTGTATATGCAATTTCTGCCTCTGTGTTGCCGCACTCTGGTTTCAGGAATGAGTGTCGCTCCGTTCTTATTTTTTGATGACGACTTTGCTAAGTGCAATATGTTTTTGCTGCCATCCTGGGTTTCTTGGGTTTTGTTTGGGTGGGGGGGAGAGTCTGACGGGGAGACGGCTTCAGGTGGCACTGGTGTCTCTGGAAGGTCAAGTATGACCTCTTTTGTGTATCCTGTACTATCTTGGTTCTATGTTGATGATGGCGGGTAAACTTAATATTATTGGCTGGAATGTACGAGGGCTGGGCGAGGCAAACAAACGTACTGCAGTCTGTTTAAATCTGCAAAGGTATCATCCGGCTATTGTATGTTTGGCGGAAACACATTTGATCCCTGCAACTACGGGTTTCTTGAAAAGGGCATGGGTGGGGCATGCCTTTCATTCAACTTTTACTACCCACTCTAGAGGCGTGAGCATTCTGGTCCATAAAAATGTGCCGTTTGTTTGTCACTCCTCTGCTATTGATAAGATGGGCAGGTTTGTCTGTCTTTTCTGTACATGTTATCGTACTTCTCTTATTTTAGTCGCTATTTATATTCCGCCACCATACAATAGTACAGTTATTAAGGAGGTAATGTCCTTTGTGGAAATGTGTCCAGTATGCCCTATTCTATGTGTCGGTGATTTTAATGTTTGTCCTACACCGTTATTGGATAGGTTTGGCAGTCAGTATCACATGGGTACTCCTAGTGACGCATCTTTTGCAGTATTACTATCTGAACTTAATTTGATTGATGTCTGGAGAACACGCAATCCAGGTGTTCGCAATTATTCTTGTCATTCGGTATCACACAATACTCTATCCAGAATAGATTTGGCCGTGGGTATTATGATATTATGTCAATGGTGACCGATGCTGAATACTTCCCTCGTACCCTTTCTGACCACTCTCCTATCCGGGTCTCTCTTGCAATGGTTCCTAGGAATCCATTTGGTGTGGGTGTCTGGAAACTTAACCCCTTCTGGATACAATTGGTGGACAGCAATGATGAACTTAAAGGCGAGATTGTGCGTTTCTTTGTTGAAAACGAGGGATCGGCATCCAAAGGAATTATTTGGGATACGTGTAAGGCATATCTTAGAGGCTTGTTTATCCAGCGCATTAGTAGACATAAAACGAAATCCAGGCAGACATTGGCGGAGTTGCAACGTAAAGTAGTAGACTCGGAGGCTCAATATATTGCGTTGCCCAATTCGGTTACTGAGAACTCCTGGAAGCTAGCACAGCGACAGCTTAATGAACATCTCCTTACATCTGCGGATAATAAACGCTTCTTTCTGCAACTAAAGTATTTTGAGGCTGGGGAGAGTTCAGGTAAACTCCTTGCCCAGATCGCGCATGCTCAGGGGGGCGTTTCTAGAATTATGAATATTACGGATGAGGATGGTTCCTTAGTTACTGAGGATGGAGAAATCTTGAGAGTTTTTCATACTTTCTACCGGTCCTTGTATAAATCCAGACTGGAAAACACCACGGAAGACATAGCCATTTATCTAGATGGGTTACAGCTTCCGACATTATCAAAAACTGACTCTGATTTCCTGGATAAACCTCTGGCATTGGCGGAATTAGAAGTGGCGCTTAAATCCTTCCCTAACGAGAAGACACCGGGTGTGGATGGACTACCCACTGAACTCTTTAAGAAATATAGCAATATACTTCTGCCTCATTTGCTTGATGTTTATCTAGAAGCCTATCAGAGTGGTGGATTGCCGGACTCTATGAAAGAGGCCATAGTTGTGGTACTTCCTAAGCCAGGGAAGGACCCCACCCTGCCAGACTCCTATCGTCCTATTTCTTTGTTGACATCTGACATTAAAATTCTGGCAAAGGTGTTAGCGAACAGGGTTCAGTCTGTTATTTCCACAATTATTCATAATGACCAGTCTGGATTTATGCCTACTAAGTCAACCTCAATAAATCTTAGACGACTGTTTCTGAATATCCAAAGGAAAATGGATTCTGCGAGTCATAGGGCTATTTTATCATTGGATGCCGCCAAAGCTTTCGATAGCATTGAGTGGACATATTTGTGGGAAGTCCTGAAACATATGGGGTTCGGTGAGGTGTTTATCAAGTGGGTCCAATTGTTGTACCATAATCCTAGGGCGCGGATTAGAGCTAATGGCACTACGTCGCAATCGCTTTTGTTAGAAAGGGGTACCAGACAGGGATGTCCACTGTCACCACTCCTATTTGCGATTGCAATTGAACCCTTGGCATGTGCGATTCGGGCATCAACGCAAATACATGGGTTTCCTTTGGGATCGAGAGAGGAGCGTGTTTCATTGTACGCAGATGATATGCTCATCTACTTGAGAAATGTGGACCAATGTATCCAGCCTGTTATGTCTTTAATTCAGGAGTTTGGTGATAGATCTGGATTGCGTATAAATTGGGACAAGTCAATTATGTTTCCTTTGGATCCAATCCCTTCTGATATGCCTCTGGGTTCGGTACAGCTTCAAATATCTAATTCCTTTAAATATTTGGGAATTGTGGTGTCTCGTAATGTGCGCAATTATATCAAGGATAATATTGACCCCTTATTGCTTTCCTTGACAGAGAAAATTAATGCTTGGTGTAAATTACCTATGACGGCGGTTGGCAGGTGTAATATACTCAAAATGATAGTTATGCCAAAACTTTTGTATGTGTTACATAACTCCCCGCTCTGGATCTCGCAGAGGATATTCTTTAAAATAAATACTTTGTTTCGACAGCTTATTTGGAAAAAGAAGGCTGCTCGAATTAGAATTGAAACCTTACAGAGGGGCAAAGGAGAGGGGGGATTATAAATCCCTAACACCTTCTTATATTTTCTGGTGGCTCAACTGCAACAGTTTGGGGGATGTAATACTTCCAGAGGGAGATAAGGGGCGGCTACGCAAATAGTAGCGCATGTGGCAGAATGTGTGTCACCGGTTGAGATTCTGGAGAACAAAGGGCTGCTGGCATCGGTGGGTGACTTACCTACTTTGACTCTAATGCACAAGACATGGCAATCTTGCAAAAAGTTGCTGTCTATCCAAGGTTTTACCAGAGTAACTACACTCTGGAACAATCCACTATTACCCGAGATATTTCGTTTGGAGGGTTTCTCACCGTGGAAAAATAGGGGGGTCATCTTTCTGCACCAGTTACAGAAGGATGGCGAATTTAAATCCTTTGAACAACTAAGAGATGAATTTTCCCTCCCCCGGCAATCTTTTTACCAGTTTTTACAATTACGCCATGCTTATCATGCGCAATCTAAGTTAACTCCGTTAACTTGTGCACAGGTGCCCCTTCTACAGCAGCTGCTCTCTGGAGTCTCGATGCGGGGTATCATATCTCTGGTCTATAGACACCTTTTTGCTAAGTCCATGGGTGGCTCGTCTCTGTTGGTAAAAACTAAATGAGAAAAGGATGTAGGCTCATTGACAGACGAACAGTGGAAATATGTTCTTGGGTTAGCGCCTCAATTAACAGTCTGTGAAGGACAAAGAATGTCTCAGTTACTGCTTATACACCGCGTGTATAAATCACCTGTGTTTCTTTTTAAGCTCGGAATCAGGACTGATTCTTTGTGTCCTAGGTGTGCCCATCCTAATGCCACGTTATTGCATGTGTTTTGGGACTGCAGCATGCTCTCTGGCTTCTGGAAGTCTCTATTGGGGCTCATTAGGAAGATATATCATGCGGAGATTCCCTGTACTCCCAGGGCATGTATTTTGGGTATATTTCAGGCTAGAGTCCACAATAAGAAATTGGGTATCCAACGATTATTATTTCAGGCCCGTGTATTGATTGCTAAACATTGGCCAAGGTCCCCAACCTCCCTCTCTTGTAGAGTATCTGAACAGAATGAGGCTGATATTGAGATTGGAAAAAGGGGGTTTATACTAAACGCAAATGTGAAAAGAAATACGTGGCAATGTGGGATCCATGGATATCTGCTGAGTTTGACACCCTAGTACCTCTCAGCCCTTGTGACGCCAGGTAGATGATGCGACCTGGTGGACCAATTAAATTGTAGAGCTTGATTGGCACCGTTTGTGTGCTTGTTTGCCGTCTCTCCGTCAGGTTGGGGGGGGGGGTGGGAGTTCGTTGTCATGTGCTTATTGTGCATAAGTGATTTCATATGATTTATTGTCAATTCATCGTAATGATATGTTTTGCATATTTACAGTGCTGAATATTTGTAATAATGGTCACCTGCACGTTTATTTTTTTTTTATATATATGTTTATTTTTCAAAAACGTGTTAATAAAAATTATCTGATTTAAAAAAAAAAACTTTTACTTTGTTGCTGTGTCTCTGTGTCTGTCTTTATGGCACGTAGCTGAACAGAGAATGTAGACTATTTGCAGACTTGCCACTTAGGGCTTGCACTGCAAGTAGGCAGTGAAAGTGGGTTAGGTTCCAATCAGGGCTCACTCTATGCATATTTCCTGCCTACTGTGCTGACAGTATAACTCGCTGTACATTTTTTCCCAGGTGACTTAGAGCCATGGACCCCATGTCAGTACTATCCACCGAGATGGAGCGTATTGTACAGCTAGTACAGGTCTTGGCAATGGGGGTTCCACAGCAGGAGTCCTGTCTACCTCTCAGTTCAGCTCCTTCACCTGTAGAGCCTCAGGTAGAGCTTCCTGATCAGTTCACTGGAGACTGTAAATGCTTTACTACTTTTAGGGAAAGTTGTAGACTATATTTCCATCTTAAGCCTTACTCACCGGAGTCGCAGAAGGTGGGCATCATTATGTCCCTACTTCAGTGAAATCCTCAGGGGTTGGCATTTTCTCTACCGCCCAACTCCCCTGAACTATTTTCTGTTCATTGTTCTTTTTACTTCTTTGAGCCTGCCATATGATGAACTGGGTGGCTTATGCTGGGAGCCAGCTACAGTCCCTTAGTCATGGTAAGCGACCAGTGGAGGAGTGCTGTGCCGAGTTCTGTAAATGGTGTACTGCCTCCGGTTGGAACAATCTTGCTCTTTGATCCCAATGTAGACTCATCAATTACGATTCTGCCCTGTGAGACCGAAGCGTCAGCGTCTGAGTGACAATTGGAGAAGTCGTTCAGATGCACTGGTATTTCCCAAGAAATGTGGTAGAGTGTTGCTGAGAATGTTCTCTTTTTGTTATGTATAATTTGCCTGCTGACATTTGGGGTTACCCCGTTTGAGGAGGAGGGCTACATTCCTGGGTTCATCAGGGATTTCCAGGAAGTGTTTTCTACGGAGGCTTCTGAAGCCTTGTCAGTTTTTCATCAAGAATACAACTTTGCCATTGAGTTGGTCCCTGGAGGTTAACTCCCTAAGGGATGGATTTTTAACCTATCTGGCCTTGAGAGACTGGCTATGAGAGAGTACATCCAAGATAGTCTAAAGCAGGGATGCCCAACCTGCGGCCCTCCAGCTGCTTGAAAACTACAACTCCCAGCATGCCCTGCTGTAGGCTGATAGCTGTAGGCTGTCCTGACATTCTGGGAGTTGTAGTTTTGCAACGTCTGGAGGGCTGCAGGTTGGGCATCCATGGTCTACAGAAAGGGCACATCAGTACATCAGTTTTTCCTGTAGAGGCTGGTTTCTTTTTTTGTTAGTAAGAAGGATGGGGGTTATGCTTTTGTATGGAGTATAGGAAACTTATACTCCGGAATCAATACCCCTTTCTTTTTATTCCTGATCTATTTAATCAGATGGAGTTCAATGGTTCTACGAAATCGACCTGAGGGGATCCTACAATCTGATTAGAATCAGGAGGGGGGATGAGTGAAAAACGACATTCAACACCCCTGAGGGGCATTTTGAATACCTGGTGATTCCCTTTGGGCGGTGTAATGCCCTAGCCATATTTCAAAACCTGGTCAACGACATGTTTTGGGAGTTTCTGGGGCATTTTATTGTGATGTATTCGGATGATATAGTGGTATTTTCCCCTGATTGGTCATTGCATGTATGGATCCATTTTGTATGGATCCTGCTAAGGTGCATGCTTTTGTTGAGGCCTACGTCTCTCAAGGCCCTTCAACAGTTTCTTGGCTTTGCCAATTATTATATAAAATGTATAAAACATTTTTCTGTCATTGCTAAACTGTTGACTGATTTGACTAGGAAAGGGGCCGATCTTCTCCATTGGTGTCCTGAGGCTGTGCCTGCCTTTGAAACCTTAAAAGAGAGTTTTTTTTCTCATATAGCCTGATGTGGCAAAACCTTTTGTTATTAAGGTGGATGCCTCTGAGACAGGTGTTGGCACTGTTATGGATATGAAGACTGAAAGACATGAAGCCATTACAAGATGGTGTCGGCTCCGGGACTACTCCTGCTCTTATCTATAGTTTACATTCTTTAGCTGGACTAGATGTGCAGAACTGGAACTTTATTTTGCATTACTAACCAATAAAATATAGTATAACCCTCAGGAGAGCAATGCCCCTCCCTGGGGTATATAGACTGTGTTCCTTCCTCTAATAAACAAGAACTACTTTGACCTTACCAGGTGTCAGTGTTGTTTCTTCCATGCATTTTAATATCCTAGGATTACTTTAATTTGAAGCAAAGAAACAAACCCTAAGGCTCTGGTTGAGAGCCATCCACATCAGTTGGCGTCCCTGTGTGGGCTCGAGGGAATTTAACTTTTGCAGTCAAAGGAGCAGACTACCAGAGTGCGGTGCACGGTCGCTTGAGGGACGGGACTGCAGCCCCAAAGAGAAGGTAAGAAAACTGATTATCTTACCTACCTCTTGTCGAGGTTGCACTGCATTACGGTAGTCATTTCTGCTGGATAGAAGTTACCAGTTAATTAGCAGCTTTGTCTGAAGTTGAAACCTCGAGCTTTAATAACCTGAGAGAGAGCCCGAGACAGAAGGGGCGATCCGCTGATAGGGAGGTTGTGTAATTCCTGTACTGGCTGCCCTAAGTGACCAGTGACAGATGCGGTAGAACCTTAAAGCTAGTAGACCAGATGTGGAGAACTAGCCAGTGTACAGTCCATGCGGTCAGAAAACTGAGTCTGATTGAGACTAACCCCTCCCCTGTCAGGCGTGCTGTTTGTCTGTGTATTGTCTGCCTGGCTCTGTACTAGAAGTTTGAGATTGAGACATGGGTGGTAACACAGTGTCAATGTTACCCGGAGAACGGACAGCCTCGCAGGTGGTGGCTGAAGAGGAAGGAAAGAGAAATGTGAAAAACTGTAAGAAGTGACCAGGCCCCCGAAACTAGTGCCTGTGCCACTGGTGACTCCATTGTACCCTGTGTTAAACACTGATGGCTCTTATTATGTACCAGTCCCAGTGGCTGCACCTCCTCCGACAGAAAGTACCAACCCAATTCCCTTGTTTATAGCGGGGGAAGGAGTAAAACAACAAACAAACCCCCAGAGACAGCAGGCCAGGGAGTTGAGGATGAGCCTGAGGAGAACCCCCCATCCGGATTATGGAGGGGCAAGGAGTGGCGAGGAAGAGAGAGAGTACAGGGAACAGGCGGAGGCCGCCCTCCAGAGGATGGGCAAACAACTGGACTAAGTGCAGAGACAATTGCGTCACGTCCAAGACACCCAACATCCCCAGCGCCAGCGCCCCCGCCCCCCTCCCCCTTTGGGGGTGAAGGAGCGCTGGAAGTACGTGGTGGGACTGACTAACATAAAGGCAGGGGATTCTTTCTGGCTGCTCATGGAAAGGGCCATTCGACCCCCCGCTTACGGGTCAGAGGAGTGGCAACAAAATTATGACGCCGGTGAAGAGTTTGTGCAGGAGATTGGGGGAATGGGCCCACCAGTGACTAGCCAGTCAGTCAGTTCAATTTCAGGATCTTAAAGAGGACCTTTCACCACTCCTGACATGCCTGTTTTAATAGCTTTATGTATTCCCCATGTAATAACAATTCTGGAACATCTATTCTTATGTCTGTATGTTGTGCCATTCCTTTATTATTTGCACTAGAAGTTATGAATGAATTGCTATTTGTCTTCAGTAAGGGAACAGAGGGGAAGTAACAAGTAAGGGGTGTGTATCTGCACAGACTGACTCTGGCCAATCAGTGCTGCCATGTTCAGACTGTGCAGGGACACACCCTCAACTTGTTACCACCCCTCTGTTCTCTTACTGAAGGCCATCCTTGACATCACAGAGCCTGCCACCCCCCCGTCAGCTCTAAACGTTTCTGGGCCTAGTCACATACCGCAGACCCTGGATCTTGGATGCCTCTATCCTGATGCAACCCTTATATAACTATATCACGCACTCTCCTTTTTACCTCACCCAGGAGGCCAAGGAGTCATTCTAATAGCTCAAGACTGCGGTGTCCTCTTCACTGGGCCTGGGTATCCCAAACTATGAACTCCCTTTTAGACTATATGTGATGGAAAGAGAAGGCCATGTGACAGGAGTCCTGACTCAGAGTCAAGGAGGCCGGAACAGACCTTTGGGTTATTACTCTGCCCGTTTGTACCCAGTAGCCAGAGGCTCTCCTTCATGCATCAGGGCCATACATGCCTGCCACCTGCTACTGGACAAGACCTCTGACCTTGTTCTGGGACATCCCTTGCAAGTTTTGGCACCTCATGATATCTCTACCAACCTACAACAAACGCAGCCCAGACATCTCTAAGCTACATGTCATCTTCGTATGCAGTGTTCACTACTGCTGCCTGACAGTAAAAATCTCCAGATGTCATGTCCTCAAGCCTGCTTCACTTCTCCCCTTTCCTCAAGGGGGGATGGAAGAAGGAGGACACGAAGATGAAGACCCCAATTTGTCAGAGGATGAATATTATGGCCCAGACCATCATGATTGCTTTGAACTTATCAAACAGGAAACTGAACCACTGGCTAACATTTCAGAAGCTCCTTTACCGGACCCTGAGCTCTTACTCTTTGTGGATATATCCAGGTTTGTTGATGATCAGGGAAGATATCACACTGGGTTTGCAGTGACCTTTTCACCTGAAGTCATCAAGGCTCAAGCCTTACCCCCAAATATGTCAGCATAGGAGGCAGAAGTCATAGCCTTCACAGAGGCATGTAAACTCTCCCAGGACACCACAGCAAATATCTACACGGATTCAAGATATGCCTTTGGAGTGGCCTATGATTTTGGACCAATATTGAAAAGCAGTAACTTCATTACTGCGAATGGCACTCCTATCAAGAATGCAAAATCAGTAGAGAAGCTGATGGAGGCTCTGGGCCTCCCCAAGCAACTGGCCATATTGAAGGTAAAAGCTCACATTAAGGTAGACACCCAAGAGACTAAGGGCAATGCACTGGCAGATGAAGCTACAAAGAAGGCAGCCATGGAGGAAAGGGAAAAAGTAATGACTCTGGTGGCGCAGACCAGATCCAAATCTGCAGAGGGGTATTCCCCACTCGCTCTTCATAACCAGGGAAATGCTCCAGGTCATGCAAGAGAAAGCATCAAATGAAGAAAAGGGAGTATGGGAGGAGAAAGGAGCAGATATGGGAAGTGACATGGATTGGATCTGGACAAAAAGGACATCTGCTCTGTTTACCAAGAAGCTTGTACCCTACAGTGACGGTTTGGGCCATGGGCCAACTCACAAGAGTAACACTGCAATGAACAATCTTATATCCTCCATTTGGCTTGCTCCTGGCATATCCATATTCATAGCCAGGTATGTCTACAGCTGTCTGATTTGTGCCAGTTGCAACCCTGGAAGAATGGAAAAAGTTCCAGTAAAATTTTCACCTAAAACCACTCTACCCATTTCAAAGGATCCAGATTGACAACATACAGATGCCGCCTACACAGAGGTTCCAGTATGCCATAGTGGTCATAGACATGTTCTTTGGATGGCCTGAAGCGTACCCTGTGAAGAATCAGACTGCCAAGAACTACTGCTAAGAAGCTACTGAATGAAATAGTCTGCAGATATGGGGGTACCTGAAACTATAGAGAGGGACCAAGGAACTGCCTTTACTGCGGATGTGGCCCGGGAGATCTGGGAGGCCCTGGGGACTCTGCTGGCTTTCCATACGCCATACAGACGCCAAAGTAGTGGTAAGGTGGAAAGAATGAGCTAGAAAGTCTGCCCATAGCTTGTTCAGTGTGAGACATAACCCAAGGGGTAAAGAGAACTGTCCCCCTTTGAAATCCTGTTTGGTTGTGCTCCTAGGCTAGGCCAGTACTTTTCCCCAAGAGTTAGCCTTGCAACATGATTGCTTGTCTTCTTATATGTCTGTTTTTGTGTAAATATCTCATTGATCTACATTTCTCCGAGTCTTCTCTTTCTTCCAGAACCCAAAGTGTATCCCTGGCACACACAATCTACAACCAGGAGACTGGGTTGATGGTGAAGAAGCACGTCATAAAAAAACCCTAGAATGTCAGTTTGACGGTCCATTCCAGTTCTATTTGACGTCTCCCACCTCAGTGAAACTTGAGGGGAAGAAAACGTGGACCTATGCCTCCCACTGCAAACGAGTGAAGTTCCCCTGGCTGGAGAGAATCCAGAGCCAACTTCATCACAATGATATCCTTTTCTTGTGATTTTAGCTGCGGGGGGGGGGGGGGGGCAATGGGAGAAAATGTGAAGAGATAATATTTACTCTTTGATTTAATACACAGTGCCTATGCAGATATTTGAATTTGATAATTTGCATTATTGTAGTGTAGGTTGTTGTCTTTCTTGAGTACATCCAGGAAAAGGTGCAGTAGTCTTGTGTGTCATGAGAACAGGGAATGAATGGTGCCACGGGTGGCATTGATGTGTTAGTGAACACAGGGCCTGACTGGGGATCTATTTAAAAGAAGGACAGGAACGGGTAGACAGACGGGGTCATTCCCTCTCCAGCAGCAGTAACATTGGCAGTGAAGGAAACTGCATTCCAATCAGTTCATAGGGAGCAGATGCCAGACCATCATACCGACCGTGGAAGTAACCCCAACCTACTGACATGGGTCTATATGTTCTGGGAAGGTATACCCCCAGGCCCAAATGCCTCTTTTCTAATTAAACTGGAAGAGCTTTAAAAACAAGCCTAAACCCTTGAGACCACCCCCTTCCCCTGGTAAAAACTAATCCCTTGTTACCTTCTCAGTACGACCTGATAGCTAGGCTCCTTATACCATGCAGGAGACAATGCTATGGAGACAGGATTTTCAGATCATAATTTGTGGTTAGAATGGGCCAGATATAACAGCTTCCCAGATAACTGTAATGGATGCATCACTTGTGCCCCTTCCCGGTCACATTTGGGGACTGTGGCCCCTTCCCCTTAGGGCCTGATCATTTCTCCTGTTTCCTAAGTATATATGCCAATCAGACGGTCAATGACACTGCCTGCCAAACTTGGAAGGGCCTGTACCCGTTGTTAAAGAAAGCCCCTGCCCCTGGAGAGGGAATCACCATTTACAAAGAAAATACACATGGTTTGAGGTAGAGACAAAGGGGGGAAAGGACATGGGTAAGTTCCCTGAAGATATTGTGGAGAAGTCATAAATACCACTGGGGCAGATTTATCAGAACTATCTTATGAATCAGTCTCTGGGGACGTGGTGTGGTTGTGTGCTGACAGGAAGTTGAGGGCAAGGATGGAAGTTATCTGGCATGGCCAGTGTGCCCTGGCTCTCATACTCATGCCCTTCCGCATCTTCGACCCCCAGATTGGGAACTGATTCTTGACCGCTCTGGAACCCGCATAAAACAGTTCTGGGGAGATGCAGGTGGCCTCACCAGGAGAAAAAGGGAATCAAAGCCATCTGGGGAGTTTGGACACACAAGTATACATAGATGTCATAGGAGTCCCAGGGGGGTCCCCAATGAGTTCAAAGCAAGGGATCAGGTGGCAGCGGGATTTGAGTCACTTATTCCCATTGTCACCATCAACAAAAATGTGGATTGGATTAATTACATATAGTAGAATCAGCAGAGATTTGTGAACTACTCCAGAGATGCCCTGAAAGGGATTGTGGAACAGTTGGGTCCCACAAGTATTATGGCATTCCAGAACAAAATGGCATTGGACATGCTCCTGACAGAGAAAGGTGGAGTATGTAAGATGATAGGAGATACCTGTTGTACTCTTATTCCAGATAACCTGGGACCAGATGGACAAGTAATTAATGCCCTGAAAGGACTCACATATTTATCTGAGGAGCTCAAAAGGAATTTGGGTGTTAGTGATCTGTGGGATGCCTGGTTTGACTGGCTAAAAGATTGGAGAAAATCTCTTGCCCAGTTAGGGGTTGTCATCTTGATAACATTAATCATGCTTGCTCTAACTGTTTGTTGTGTAATCTCTTGTGCTAGAAAACTGTTGACAAAGGCAGTGGAGAATTCCATCCTGGAGATGATCATGACTGAACCATATGATGACATCGTGAAGGAGATTCACGTGCCATTGGATGACACCAGCCCACCCTCACAGTACAACATAATGAGGCGGAAGTGAAGATTCCTTGGGGCTCTGTGTTTGGATGGTTGATAGGCCTGACAACTAACCTTAAAGTAGATAGTTATAGCTATAACATGTACTCTCATAATCATCGCTTAAATAGCTTAGTGTGTGGTCCCGTGTGCCCGGAGGATTTCTGACCCAGAGCTGAAGGAGAAGACCACCAAATGGACATCAGCAAAGCAGTCCCTCATGCAGTTCCAATGAAGCCCATATTAGGGGCAGAATTAGAATCTGACTTTCCTTTGTGCTAGTCCATTAACAAGGAGTCTATCTATTAGGGATAGATTGTCTTCCTAAATGGTGAAGAGGACGCAAGGCACAATGGCACAGATTGTTAGGCTCATTTAGATTAGGGACAGACAACACCATGTTTGGAATGGCTTCAAAGGGGGGACTGTTAAGGATATGAAGACTGAAAGAAGCCCTTACAAGAGGGCGTCGGCTCCGGGACCACTCCTGCTCTTATCTATAGTTTACATTCTTTAGCTGTACTAGATGCGCAGAAGTGAAACTTTATTTTGCATTACTAACCAATAAAATATAGTAAAAAACTGAGGAGAAGAATGCCCCTCCCTGCGGAATATAGACTGTGTTACTTCCTCTAATAAACAAGAACTACTTTGACCCTACCAGGTGTCAGTGTTGTTTCTTCCATGTATATTAATATCCTAGAATACCTTTAATTTGGAGCAGAAAAACAAACCCTAAGGCTCTGGTTGAGAGCCATCCATATCAGCGCAATGCTGTCTCAGGGTCCATCGCCCTCACTAATCTCAAACCCTGTGCCTTTTTTTTTCATAAGTTCCCCCCTTGTGAAGAAAAACTATGATATTGCCAACTGGGAATTTTTGGCTATGAAGTGGGCCTTTGAGGAGTGGTGGCATATCTTAGAGGGAGCTCAGCACTGTGCTAATGGATCATAAAAATCTAATCTACTTTGATATGGCCAAGTGATTGAATCTTCAACAAGCACAGTGGGCCCTTTTCTTTATGAGATTTAACTTTGTTGTGACTTTTTGCCCTGTGACTGCTAATCTAAAGACTGATGCTTTATTGTGAAGTTTTGATGATGAACAGTGTATTAATACCGAGCCTGGTAATATTCTGTCTCCTGGTGTCATGGTTGCCATATTAGTCCTGATCTAGCTGCTGAGATAAGCAGTTGTTTGGATTTGGCTCCCAACGATCTACCATCTGGTAAATTGTTTGTGCCTCTGAACTTGCACCTTAAGGTCCTGGAAGAATCTCATTGTTCTGTTTTGGCAGGTCATCCAGGTATTGTGGGGCTGAACATCTGGCTTCCCGAGCCTACATTGTCATGTGATGTGGGTGGCTTTGTCTCTCCATGTCATGTATGTGCTAGGGCCAGGGTACCAAGGAGACATCCTGCGGGTTTGCATTGTCCCCTTGCCCATTCTGCCAAGACCCCCCCCCACCCCTGGTGTAGGTCGGTCATCTGGGTTGTGATCGATGGATTCTGAAAGATGTGTCATCTTATGTCATTGAA